>CM075309.1:3775412-4326655 GCA_037672795.1 Lagerstroemia speciosa | reverse complement strand
AAAGGACGAGGGAGCCATCCCCAAGTGAAAGTTGGATGACTAGAAGATGTGTCATGCACAGCTTGTGCACAGGCAATAGTTCAATCACGAAGCAATTGCACTCACGTATATACATCCAATCAGAGGCACGTAGTCATTCTCAATGTTCGAATTCCCGAGCCGATCAAACACCAATGCTCTCGACTCGAATGGAGAGATCCAGATTTTGCTTCGAGGGCATTCGCTTAAACGTTGCGAACGTTCTGTTCTTGATGGTGTTAATCAGTTCAGTAATTTCTCGAGCCAAATTGTCGAGCGATGAAGGGAGAGCGGATGATCATCTAAGTAGACGTGCCGTAAAGAGCATCCAGGCATGTAGCATTCCCTTTTCCGTATTGTCTTTTCGAATGTCTTGTTTGAATGGATGATGATGGGTCTTTCAGATGGACCACCGGTCCTCGGATCTTGCCATGGGTCTTTGAACGCCTGTAAACAGGTTTGGACGAGGGTTTGGATCCCCGATCGACTCTCAGACGAATTTCAATGCTCGAGCTCTTTGTGAGTTGAGGGTTATTTATAGATTCATACCTCGTCGAAATGCCGGTGAGGTGAAACTCATTCATGGTATGAACGTCGATTCATGCAAGGAGATCTTAGGAGTGGATGACATGATTGGAGTCGGGAGATGCCTAGTTTGTCTAATTTGACATGGCATGGTAATTCGAGGTAATAGTCAGTTGGGCAGATATCGGTCGGTTGGTGACCTCTGTCCATGTCAAATGACATGTTAGGATCGGTCTCCCTTCGAATCAGCTCCCATGTCCTCTTTTCTCGTATCAGATCGAACATTAGCATTCCTATGGTTCTGTCCTATCGAAATTATTCGTATTTACATCTTGCAGAGTGAAGATGGAGATATTATCGACTGTATCAGTATCTACGAGCAGCCGGCTTTCGATCACCCGGGTCTCAGGAACCACACCATTCAGGTGTTCCTCTATGATAGTACTTCAATAGAAACTTATTGGAACCTTCCAGTGGGTAATTAACGACATCTCTGTCGATCAGATGGCACCAAGTGAAGTCCCGTCGTTCGAGACCGCGTCAGAATCGTCAAGGTCGCCGGCGATATCCCAGCCGTGGCAGCGAAGTGGAAGCTGCCCGAGAGGCACGGTACCGGTCCTAAGAAGCAGGAGAAGCGACGGCCCCAGGACGGGTCCGATCCGGAAGAAGACTATAGTGAGCAGTTCCCTACAATCCACGCCAGCTGATGGCGACGACAAGGTTCCCAACCTCCAACAGATCAACCGCTCTGTATGGTTTCTTCTGCCAACTATTTCACTTCCAAAGTTCGACCGAAAACTGAGGAGCCGGTCTTCATGCAATGGCATAAAACTCTAACTACTCATTTTTTCGTGGGAAAGTAACACCTTTTTTTCGTGCACAAACGACACAGGTAAAACCGGAAGATAATAAAATAAAGAAGAAATAAAAGAATATGTGTGTCACACAGAAGAAAACAACTTTTTTTATAAGATGGGACGTTTCTAACTTTTAATATTATTGTCACTTTCATAATAAAATCCTTTTTTTTTGCATTTTATCCTCAATCGTAAATATTTTGTCACTTTAACCTACCACTATATTTTATCCATCCAAAAATGTATTTAATATAAAAATTAAAAAAAATAGTGGAAAAAGGCAAATGAGAGAGGAGGAGAGCGATGAGACGGTCAACCATGACACCCGCAGGAGGAGAAGGTATACTGGGACTCGATGTTATCATATGATAAATTACGTAATGATACAAATTAATTAGATATAGTTATTTTATAATTCTCTTAATAAATCTAAAAAAAAAAAACTCTAAAAATACCACCATGTAAGTCATAACACCGAGTGATAGTATACTTTCTCCCTTGGGAGGGTAGTGACTGCCGGCGTAGCCTCACCCCTTCCAAGTCGGTGGTGATCGAGGTTAAAAAAAAAATGTAACAGTCGAACTAAAATGGCATAAACAAGAACATTTTAGAATGAAAATAATATAAATTAAATTAGATGAAAATAATAAAAGTAGAAAAAATTGTGGAAGGTCATTTTTTCCTAATTTGTGGCATTATAAGATACTTTCAATGAATTTTCAATTTTCCAGTGCCCGATTCCTTTGTATTATTGCTCTAGTTTCTCAATGGCTATTGACTTCGAGGTTTTTCTTTTTGCCATGTGAATCACATGTACTATTAGATGGCAATATTGTTCACAGCCGGCTACAACTACAACGGAGCCAAAGGTGATATCAGAGTGTGGAACCCTTACGTGGAATTCGACGACGAGTGGTCCACCTCTCACATCGCCCTCCAGAACGGCCCTTACTATGATTTCGAGAGCGTTGAATCCGGCTGGGCGGTTCGTACCCATTTTAAGCTGTCCTGCCCGTCGTACGACCATTCTAGTCTATTACATGTGCTCGTCGGTATTCATCGATTCATCTGACCTTTTCAGGTGAATCCGGGCCTCTACGGGGACAGGCAGACCAGGTTTTTCGTATACTGGACCGTGAGAGCTCGCTACCTCGAACATGTTCATTCTTTATATAGCACGCCTTCATGATTTGATTATCCGAACTTGATCCTACGACTTCTGCTTATAGGTGGATGCTTCGAAAACGACCGGGTGCTTCGACCTCACATGCCCCGGGTTTGTGCAGACGAACCATGAGATCGCTCTCGGGGCTGCCATTTATCCGATCTCGACTCCGGACAGCCTCCCGTATCAGATCACCATTTACATCTTCAAGGTAAGCTCTATCCATCTTCCTTTCTCCTTAGTTTCTTTTGCCTTGTCACGTGTCATGAACCCCTAAGGTGGAGCAAACTATCTGCACACTTGCTCGAGATCGATTTCACAACATCAGAAGTGCCAGTTTTGGTAGTTCTCCCTCTTGGACAACTGATGTAGGGTTAAAGTCCCTCTATCCTCCACTGGCTCTTGGATTAGGCTAAACTATTCCCGCTGATTCAGGTTCGTGTGCAACCACTGAAAGATAAGCTAACCCACAGTCTCCATGATTGTCAATCAGAGTCGACTTCAACTCTGATAGTAACTACGAGTCCGTCATCTAGAAATGCTAGTTTTAGTATATATCCAAGATTTTTCTCTTATACAATCGATGTGAGATCATGAAATATGAAATTAACTGAATTGCTTGCATAAGAAATTCAACTGATTCGACTTTCTCAGGACTTAATCACGAGCAACCTTTGGGTCCAATACGGCGAGGGGATCGACGTGGGTTACTGGCCAGCTGAGCTCTTCACCACCCTGACCCTCACGGTGGGGACCGTACAATGGGGCGGCGAGGTCTACAGCTCGAGGGTCGGGGTCACGCCGCACACTGCGACGCAGATGGGCAGCGGCCAGTTCCCAGACTATGTCTGGGACGTGTCGGGGTGGATCAAGAGGATCAGGATCCGGGACAACTCGCTCGTCCTCAAGGTGCCCGAGTGGGCCGGCACCTACACGGACGAGTACCAGTGCTACGATGTGAGGTACGTGACTGACTACATGGAGGATCCTGAGTTCTACTACGGTGGCCCCGGGCAGAACTTCTTGTGCCCGTGAGCGAACCAGACAGCTCGAGCCGGAAGGATGATCTCTGGGTGGTCGACGATGTTATTAGCACAACATGGTGAGCTATTATGTTCATAGCCAAGTATTAGGGAGCTTTTTATAGTGACACGAGAATTCAACTGATGTGTTATTGTGATAGTTAATGAAAACAATTCTGCATTTCTTTATTATGCTCTTACTCCTATTTAACCAAGGTTAATGATTCTCATCTGTAAATGAAAAAAAATATTTTATTATTATTTACATGCAAATTATTAAGGTTGCAACTACTTGAAGTTGCAACCAACTTAAGGTTAGTTTAGTTGTTCCCCACTGGACCTCAAATGGGAGATTCTAGGATCGATCCCCAAGTTGGAGGGATCGACAGGAACTTTTTCAGGGATCTCAGCCCGATCACAGATTAGTTACAAGTTGTACTTTAACTGACTCGGGATGCTGTGTGGTGCAAACAAAAAAAAAAAAACCGACTTGAAGTTGCAAATTGTGGTTAGGCTTTATCTTCATAGAAGAGAACAGTGAAAATGACAAAGCTCAGATGCAGAAGAAGAAGTTGAGGAAGATGGGAGAAGGTTTGTCTCATCTCGTCCCTCCTTTCAGACAAGGAACCAGGTTGCTATGATGCAACTTGCGCAGAAACATGGAAAACAGAATCCATTAATTTCATTTATATTAAAATTCCCTTTTTTTGGGGCCAAAAATAGTAAAATGCTCTTAAACTCTTAAAAGCATCATATCTACAAACATAATCACCTAGGACCACACAAAAACAAACTAGATCAAGATCTCTTGAATCATTGACATAAAAAATACCACAAGCTGACTGCCAACAGAAGAAGAAACCGAGAACCACTGCAGCATCAGACCGAGTCATAATGTTTTCTCTCGTCCTGAATGGACCTAAATATTCGAGCCGCTGATGCGGAGGCAGAACCGGCATTATGGGGCACAGCTCTAACAACTCGTGTAGGCTGGCCGGTATCTGCAGTTGCTGGAGTCAGTGGGAAAAGCAGGAGCTCATCTTTTCCATCTTCTGTCCGTACATTTCCAGGGTCCCTCGCTCTTTTGCTGAAACTGCCACGTTCAGTTGCTCCCAACTCATTGGATGGGCATGGGTGCTGTGGTGAACCGGTTTGAGTTGGCTCCACTCTGTCATCTCGGGTTCTGCTGCTGCCAGTACTCCTCTGCAAGTTGGGAAATTTCAATGGTTGGAGACTTGCAGAAGCTGGTGCAGTCCTTGGTACTGGGACATTAATACTATTGCACAAGCTCTTAAGTTGCGATTGTTTGGGTTCTTGTCTCGGAACACGACCAGTTTGAATACCAGGGGTGGGCTCAGTCCAACGGTTCACTTGTTCAGTGGCAGAAATGGAAACAGAACCAGAACCACCATCAAAGTCACCAACGCTCATTACAGGCATGCCATAAGTCGGGAAGTAGCTATGGCCTGCATGAGGAATGCCTGGGACGAAGCCCATCCCCTGAACCGCAGGGACTCCATATGCCGGATTCCCAAAACTGCTCATCATCATAGGAGAGGAGCCATATGGCCCACAGAAGCCCGTGCTACTGAAGCTGGGCCCGGAATACGGCTTATACACGAGCCCCTCGGTTGGAGACATCATGGGTATCAGCCACTGCTGCTGCCCTGGGGCCTGGTGCTGCGGTGGGCACCATGCACCTGAACATGGAAATGTGGGAGGGCAAGGTGGAGCACCCTTGTTGGCAAAAACGGGGGTTGGCCCAACAGCATTTTCGGCAGAACACTCCATTGGTTGGTTTGGCTTTTGGGGCTTGTCAATGTGTTTCGAGTCAGGTGACGGAGATTTGTCATTGTTTTCCACTAGGAGTTTTGCTGCAGGCGAGCTTGTTGAAGATGGTTTGCTCAGAGTGGTGGAAGTGTCTTCCAGAAGAAGATGAGGGGTACTGGCGATCAATTTCTGAACCTGTGGAAAATTTCAAGAATAGATCTGAATTCTGAGTGAAAGAGAAAGAGGATGATATCCTATACAGTGAGGTATGAGAAGTTGCTGCTCACCTTTATCAGTCTATGCAACTCAAAAACTTGCCCTGCAAATGCTCTCTGTTGACTGCAAACAGTCAAAATGAGAACTTTACAAATTAATGAACATGAAGAAAAACCAATTACAGGGAATTTGGAATTTCGGAGGGGAAAAAAGAACAGCACAAGGAAGAACCTTCCAACATCTTCCCAGAGAACAAGACAGTAAAAATATATCTCTGAGTAGATGAGAAAGGAAAGCTTTTGCAACAAGTCCAACAGTTTCAAGGAAGGCAACAAAGACAACAAAGTTGGCATTAACCGCAGGAAACAAATGGAAAAGTACAAACTTACTTCACAATTGCTCTCCTTGCCTTCCAAAAATGCTTCTGACCTATCATCCCCACAACTTCATCCAGAGAGATGTCCATCGCCGAGACTGAATCTAAAATAGAGGCCTCTGACACATCCTCGCTCTTCACAGTAGGACCCGAGGGAGAGTCGCTTTTGGGTTTGGAAGAATTAGCCACCTCAATTTCCCTCCAAGATTCATTATTTCCACTCTCATGAGAACAATTATCGGCTTCCTTTGGTTCTCTATCTACAGTTTTAGGCTCTGCTAAATTCTTCTCTGCTCCAGTGTTTTGGGTTTGGGTCATTGAATGATGACACAGATGATTTTGACTAAAGGGCAAGAAGCTTTCGTTGTTCTTACTGTTCTGGTTCTTCTCTTGGACTTCTTGAGAGTGTGCGAATACAGGGACAGTGTAATCATCCTCATCACCTGATTTATTTTGCTGTTCAAGGCAAGCGAGAGAAGTGTTTGTATTGGATCTGAGAGATTCAAGACCGTTGAGCTTCTTGGGAATAAAAGTCGGATTAGAAAGAGCCAGGTGGAGAGGGAAGACAAGTTTACTGTCTGCGCCATTCACCTGAAAAACCAAAAAGAAAAGTGCTTATTTGACCACAGATATCATGATATGTATTCACCGGAGGAAAGAACTTACATATCTTCAATGAACATCACGGACATGCTATAAATGTTCCACCAATATATCAAAACTTTCACCAACCATCAAAATATGCTTAATTTCTTATGAGTCATCTTTTCAGCCCAATCGACACAATTCAACAGGATCTTCCAGGCTTTGCTATGTACAGAGCAAGGTGAAGTTGGAAATGCGACCTAATCGAATACAACATCGTGATAACTAGCCTATCGATTCTTCAACATGTTGATTTACACGCCATTTTGAATGCCAACATTGTTCTTTTTGCCATGTAAAGGTCTGCCGATTCGGTATAGTCAGGTATGAAGAAACTGAGGAAACCAGACAACTGCCAAAACTGCAGCCAGTTAGAAGGTCTCACAATGTCAAGACATCCAAAGCATGTCAATTCACATGAAATCAATCAAAACCATCAAAAGCTAAACGGTGGAATCAACAGAGAAATAACGCAGCTTGCAGTGAAAGTAGATCGGCATCACAGAGTTTCAGGACTTCGTTACCTGACTAGAGGATGGTGGAGGGACTGAATTAACACTGTCCGGTCTAACAGGCAACCAACCTTGATTGAATCTCTGAGAAGGAATACTGAGCTGCTCATAAAGGGCCATCTTATTCCTAGGAGGGGCCCTCGGGCCTCCTTTCTCTGTATCATTTACATGTAACCTTGGGAACATCGGTCCCATAACCTTGTCATCAACTTTACCCCGCTTCATACTCTCTGTATTGTGTCTATAATCCAATCACTGACCAATCACCAGAAAAAATGGAAAACAAAGAAGCCTAGGATATGAATAGAATCATCGAAGTACCCATAAAACGAGGTTCAGTGATCAACATCAGCTCAAGACAAATCCCAATTAGCTAACCACTGAAAAGCACCAAAATCTATTATCTCAGAGCCTAAACCGACTCGAATGAAGCTATAGTCTTCTGCAGATTCAGGAAAAGCCAATATATTCCCCCGGGGCTAATGATCTACTCCGACAACGAATCCAACAGGCCCAGAAAATTCAAAATCCGAAATAAACTAACAGGAGCTCGGAATTCAGGAGCCGAAACCCAGGTCTGCTTAAGAGCCTTCCAGTGCCTCGACAGAACAGAGGTTGCCCTTCTGCAAAAAGTCGATTTTGAAACTGCTATGGGGGGAAAGATTGGAACTTTTCGAGGTGGGGAAGTGGGGATGGGACGGAATCAATCGATCAAGAACAAGAACGGTGTAAAATTAGGGATTTTTGTTGTGCTGCTGGGGAGATGATGATGATCTTCTTAGGAAAAGAGCAAAAAGCGCAGATGGTGTGGGGCCCATTTGGATAGAACTAGAAGGCTGATCTGCTTGTGGTAGCGGCCTTTTCGACCTCAGATTTTCCTCCCTTCTCCTTTCCAAAATTTAATAAAACAACATAAATTGTTTGCCACAGATTTGTTTTGCCTTTCTTAAGCTTCTCTCTCTCCCCCCGTTTCAGGCAGCAGGCGCTTCCTTCTCCGTTTCCATCTTCTTCTTCTGAAGCTTCCTTCCTCTTCCTTCTCCATTTGTCTAATCCTAAAAGCCATCCTTGCGTTGCGGGCGGGCTAATCTCTCTCACACACCAAATTAGAAACGTTTCATCACCAAAATAGTGGTGCAGTGATTTCCATGCCAGCCTTATACAATTTGTTGTTAATTTATTTAGCCAAAAAAAAACTAATTTTATTAATTCAATATCTCACGTTCCAATTCATCTTATGCATTCGTGTAAAAACATATATTGGAGATGTGTTGTTTTGGTTTTTGTTAACTATACAAGTTTTTGTTAGCCATATTAGATTTCATGTGGTGTTAAGTTAACAGAGCTATTATTTGTATAGATTGTTCAGTGCATTCAACATGCTCATAATCGAACACCACAGTGCGAATATTGAGTGGCAGGCATGGTAAGATTATCGTTGTTGTTACCTACATCTTACTTTCGAAAATTAGAAATGTTTCGCTTGTGCTTTGTTGAAATTGTTCAATTATCGGATCCAAGTTTTGTAAATAAAAAAATTTATAATTCAAATATATTTTTCCTTAATGAGCCAACTTTACTGGTACGTAGATTATTCAGGTCTCACTAGACTTTTGAATATTAACTAATGAAAAAAATGTTGGCTTCATTAAATATCTATCGATTTTTTTTGTCTGAACCACTAGTATGTAGAAATCCAACGAGTCTTGACTAATAGATCTAGTTTGAGCCGAGAGGGCCCACTATGGTGGTGAAACTCTCCCAATATGAATTATCTTCATCCACAAAATTCGAACATGATACCTTCTCAACCGATCCATTTGGTTCTCATATATCGGTATTAATGTCACAGATTGTGTGGCAATTGGCTTATCAGCACTGACATTTAAGCACACTACTTATATATACAAAGAAAAAGGCATTTAAGCACAATGGGCTCGCCGGTCCGCCACTTTACAGACATAATCGTAATGGGCTCAGGCCCAATTCCATCCGGCCCGATCGATTATGTGACGTCAGAATCAAGCAAGACCACTCCACGCACCCATAGATGGACCCGTGGTGCCACGCGCTGCCGCTAATTGGACGCCGATGGCTTATTTTCCCTGGTGTCGCCGCTAAAGCTCTGCCTTTAACCGCCGCGTGTCCATTTCCAGTTCTAAAAGCTGAATATACACACACAGACACAGAAGCCCCGGAGGAAGCCCTTCTATCAGTTGCCGAGCGTCCTCCTCCTCTTCTTCTTCCATAATATTCAAAGGTCAAATTTTTCCACCTGCTCCATAATTCCCAAAAAATTTATGTTGCATCACCTTCAACGCTTTGCTCAATCATGTTCGGTCACAAAGGGTCTTCCATGTTGCAGGTTTCGGGCTGAAGCCGCTTCTGCTGTTCTTGCGCTGTTGGAGGTGAAATCATTTCGATTAAAATGTTTAAGCGGGTTTTCACGAAGAGCAGTAAGCAGGAGCCGAGTGCAATCACGACTATAGACAAATTGAACGAGGTATGGCTCTGAATTTCCGACCATACGCATGCATGAACATGTAGCTGATCGTTTTGTTCTTCAAAAGAGTCGCTTTTCCGACCATACGCATGCCTGTATAGTGACGTGAGGAGAGCTTTGTGACTGTTCTCGATTGAATTTGGGCATGGAGATCTTTATCAACAGCTATTAGGATGCAGGACATCGGTTGTGTAATAGAATAGGAGTTTCGATAGATGAAGCAACTCATGACATCAATTCTACGAGAAGTTATTGATCATTTGCAAATGTTCTATTTCCTAATTAATTTGCATAGTATAACTTATCCATTTACGGACAGCTATCAAGAAGAATAGAGGTTGTGCTATTGCTATGTCATTTTGTCTCCAAATGCATGATTGGTTCACGAAGATATGCTATGCAGTGTATATGGGAAGTTAGTCGGGAACTGGAAGTTGAAGCCTTGTCCAGTGTTGAGAACTGTGAATCGGGATGTTGTGTTTTAGGAGCTGCTCCCTCACATGATTTCTTACAAGTTCGAATCACAACCAATTGCATCATCGTACTAATTTGGATTCTAAAATTTGTCTCTTGGTTTTCTCTAGACGCTCGAAATGCTAGAGAAAAAGGAAAACTTCCTTGTCAAAAAGGTATCGCTGGAGGTGGAAAAGGCCAAGGAATACACCAAGGCAAGGAAAAAGAATGGTATGTCCAAAATGCTGGAATGTAATCATTGTTCTCACTCTCTGTAGTTACTAAACGAGGAGTTTCTAAGCCTTGCTTGTATTGAGTTAAACCCATTGCCTCTGTTGTAGCGGCCTTGCAATGTTTAAAGAAGAAGAAACTGTATGAGAAGCAAATCGAACAGCTTGGAACATTCCAGCTACGTATTCATGACCAGGTGGATACTTTTGTGTTCTACCATCTATGATTTTTCGAGTATATGTGCTTGAAATTTGAAAATTTAAAAATTCATATCTTTTTATCTGCTGTCATGTTAGATGATAATGTTAGAAGGTGCTAAAGCTACGACTGAAACTGTGGATGCATTGAGGACTGGTGCATCTACTATGAAGGCCATGCACAAGGCAACGTACGTCGCATTTACCGATGCACTTATATTCTGATATTGCACTGATATTGCATCAAAGATACTGTCATCATTAATTCTAGTGTTTACGAGCAATGCATTGAAATACCTTTTCTCCTTCTATATTTTCACAAAATTTAGACAATTTTTCACGCTTTCATCTGGGAAAAACATGTCTAATGCAATGAGACCATTCTGTAAGTAATCTTGTAAGTGCACTCTCAAGGAATCCTAGCATGGGTATTCTTTTTCATTAGTTATATGTGGATGGGCCATAAAAACCAAAATTTGCATTTCCGATGTCCATATCATAAGACGGTTCTTGTTGGCAGGAATATTGATGACCTGGACCGAACAATGGATGAGGTCAATGAACAGACAGAAAACATGAAACAGATTCAGGATGCTCTGTCAGCTCCTATCGGTGCAGCAGCTGATTTTGATGAAGTAAGGACTTTGGTGATTGCAATAACTTGTTTCTAGTCGACTTGTTCTCATTGTGCCTCTGGTGAAACTTAAGTAAAATTTAATCTTCAAGGATGACCTGGAAGCAGAGCTTGAAGAGCTCGAAGAGGCTGACTTGGAGGCGAAGCCTCTCGAACCCACAACAGCTGCCCCTGCAGCTCCAACCCGTGTCCCTGTAGAAAGGCAGACACCTCGTCCAGCCCAAGCTGCAAACGCACCTGAGGAAGAAGAGCTGGCTGCGTTGCAAGCAGAGATGGCTCTTTAAACAGGTCAGTACTCCTATCTTACTGACAGTTATACTGAATGCGAGTCAAATTCTAGGAGATGTTTTGGAACAGAACATCAGTCCCACGGTCCTTTATGAATGATTCATATGATTCATCTCCCGTGGAAGCATTCCAGTTCACTAATTGCCAGTTACAATAGTTTTGATCATCTGGTGTTGCTGGGTTTGCAGTCACTGATGCCGAGATCGAGTATGTACATGTGTCGCTATGCATTTACCTTAGAGTTAGCTGGTTTCTTAGCCACTTTGGAGAGATTTTAGACCTGCTCTAGATAAATTACCGAAATAATCATCCGTGCTATCAGCCATACAGCCACTGTCATATGAGTTCTGTAGTGATCGACGACTATGATGGATCGATCTAAAGGACTCTCTTCCGAGCCACTGTCAGAGGCAGGATCTCTTGCAGTATTAACTATTAACCCTCCTCTTCCACCTGACTCTCTTGTAGCTGTTGTATGACTCTCTATCTGCATACTGTAATAATCTGTTGCCACTTTGAAGTCTCTTAGTAATGAGATTGTGACTTGTTTTATGTAATAAAATGGTAACTGTAGTTTACAGCTATGTTAATTTGCTGTTCTTTATGAATCAAAGGTGGATAATGTCATGAATGTACCATTCAACTGGATGATCACTTGCGTGTTCCACCGTAATCCTTAATTTTCGACAAGGTCCAGTGGGTGGTGCAAGTAACAGGCTTGGTACATGTCGAGATCTAAACAGTAATTTATATAACGAACTTATACTGAATATTTACTCCTCGGTACCGGCTCCTCTCTTGGACGCCAACTGGTTAATCCTTCAACGGCCTGGGAGTGAACGTCGCGGGCCGATCAGATCCAATACAACCTGACAACCAACAATGGAAGCCAAGCCAAGATGAAGGTCCATTCCAGCCGTCCAACGATCAAGAGAGCACGGATGGACGATGAAGAGAGGGCTAAAATGGTCATTACCTATTGTCAACCGCTGATTGGCCGACGTGTGGCCGTGTACCATTAAGGTGTATGCTTGATAACAATGAAAAGACGATTCTACCCTTACTCCTAATTTATCCTTAATCAATTTTTATCAATATGATTACTCTCTGGATGTTCATGAACCTACTTTACTGCACTAAATCCAAAAAAGGGTGACCGGGAAGAGGACATGTCGACATGACACCTGTTTGCAAACATTTAAGCCATGTCTGACTTTAGAAACATGAATCTCATGAAGGCGTTATTTTGGGCCAAGACAAATCGAAGAAATTAAATCTTAAAAAACAAAATAGTTTTAGATGAGCAGCCCGTGCAGCTATGCTAGCTAGCTAGCTAGCAGTGACCCCAACACAGAAAACGACAAGCTAAGTACACATTTATTAATTTCTTTTAGAAGCGAAAGAAAAAATGGATTGCCCCTTCATTTTATTTTATTTTATCAAAAACTTTATTCTGCCTTTCCAAAATATTGAAAGGCAAAAGTATTGAAAGGAAGTTTGTCCAAGGCCTGTACGCTGTAACGCTTCAAGTGTGCATGACGCTGGCTAATTTTCTATTCAAATAGAAATTACATATTCTTACCAAAAAAAAAGGGAAGTTTGTAATGGTACCTATCGATCTTTTTTGTAGCTAAATAAACGTATTTTATTTTCCTAAAAGAAAAATAAAAATAAAAGGTAAACTCTAGAATAATTTTCCATGTTATTATAAGGCACATTATACATATATATATATATATTATGTCAGAATAAAGACAGTTGGTCTCACTTTTGAAATTTTAAAAATACGCCTGGTAAATAAATCAATAACAATAATAAATGTGTGAAAAGGTGAAATCACTTTAAAAAATATAACTACCACCAACTGCTCTCTAATTTTCTTTTTTTATTATATATTTTATTTGTTATTCATGATAATAGTAAATATATGGCACATTATATATATATATGTATATATTATATGTCAAGATAGAGGTAGTTGGTCTCACTTTTGAAATTTTAAAAATACGCTTGGTAAATAAACCGATAACAATGATAAATGTGTGAAAAGGTAAAATCACTTCAAAAAGGAGATAAAAACATCGGGAATCGTATATATTTATTGATTCTTGCAAACGAGTTCTAAATATTTTAAAGTGTTAAATCAAGTTCTATAAGTTGTTTGCATTACAATATCGAGTCCTTTCCGTCACCTACCGTTACTTTAAGTTGATATGGGGCTGACGTGGCGCTGATACATGTCAGCTTAAAGTAATGGTAAGTGACAGAAAATATTCGATATTGTAATACAGACAACTTATAGGACTTGATTTAACACTTTGAAATATTTAGAACTCACTTGCAAGAATCGACAAATATATAAGACTCTCGGTGTCTTTATCTCCTTCAAAAAGCATAACTACTATCAACTGCTCTCTAATTCTCTTTTTTATTATATATTTTATTTGTTATTCATGATAATTGTAAAATATATAAAAAAAAAAGTAAAATAAATCATATGATTTAATAATTAACTATATATTTAACCATTCTGTGCACAGTGTGGTTCATGTATTATATATATATATATATAGAAGATGTTGATAATGTTTGTCACATTAAGTAGGCTCTGACGGTCAGGAATACTTCATTTTGCATGTAATGACACCAACTAAAAGATTGAAGAACACGGACAGCATTCAATTACCGATTCCTGTGTTTAGAAACTGGGAGAAATGAGAACAATTAAATTGTTCTGATAAATTTTTTACCGATCGATTCCGGACCGAATTTAGAAACGAGCACGATTCTATTTTGCACCTTCTTTTCTTGACGTGCAACATTTTTCCGATTTGAGATGTCGAATTCGTGAGCTCTGATATATATATGTAGACATTCTTCTCGAAGTCTTTGTCATATAATGTTGTCATTAATTTCTAATCAATTAATATTCACTAATTATGTCTTTAAATTAAGGATGTTTTGTCTATTTTGTCACTGAAAGAAAGGGACAAGAAACGAGGAAGTTCCGCGGGTACACGACAGCCCTCCGATTGAAAGTATATTACATGATAGTTCTTATATAATATTATAAATTAATATTAGATACTGATTTGTATCACGTACAGAAAGGAAAAAAAATAAAATAAAAATAAAAATATTTAAATGAATTTATATAATTAAAATATTTATTTATAGTTTATTATTATTTAATTTATTATTTAAAATTTGTTGACCTATATTAGTAAGTAAAATATTCTCAGTTATTATCGACGACAAGGCAACAAGCGAGAAAAGGGAAAACCCTAACGCGTGCTCTTTCGAGCTTACGCTTGCTCTCTTCCTTTTTTCTAGGTTTTTTAGTATACTACGTCAATATTACATTTTTAATTTTACAATTTCAAATTATTGGTTTAAAAAATATATCACATTTTTATTGTTAAAATCGTAGATATGGAGTGCGATGAGGGAATATTTGAGTAGTTAAGATAAGGTTTTGATGTTAAGATCGTAAATATGGAGTGGGAGAAAAATAACTGAAATTATTATTTTACATTCAATATTGAAGTCATATGCATGTCATAAATATTGATATGCAAATTGTAGTAAGGGCAAATATCAAAAATTAAAAAAAATCAAAACTCTCAAACGTTTATATACAATAGCATAGATCATTCAACTATTTGCCAATCATAAAAACAAAATTTTTTTTAAAAAGACTAAATTTTATTAATTTATAATATCACGTAAATATTATTACATAACATGGATACCAGACCATCTCCTGGTATCCAGCCCTAATTTTTTGGTCAGAAAACTACTTGCTCGCGGGCAGTCTCTGGTCTACGTGCATCTCAAGTCCTGCGTGCAGAGTTATCAATTCGGATAATACAAGTTTGAAATCGTACCCATTTTACAGTTTAATTAATTAATATATAGTCATTGGACGATAATTATGATTTTGTTCATAATAACGTATCGTAGAAAATTCAATAAATTAATTTGTTTTGCTGTATTAATTTTTTTTATCATTATTCGCATGATTAATGTTCATTCTCTTATTTAATATAATCGAATCTATTTTTTATATTATAAAAGGACATAGAATTATCGAAAAATTTCTGAGAAAATAATTACAATGGATAAAAATTTATTTATTTCTGAGATATCTTGACATGTGGATAAATTGATCCCCAGGCTCTTTTTCTTTCTTTTTTTCTTTTCCGATTAAATAGAAGATTTGTGTATGTAAAAGAAGATAAGAGGAATACACACTAAAATAAAACAACATGGAAAATTTAATCTATAAACATCCAACCGATGACCTCTTGATCCCAGTTTCAGATCAAGAACGACGTTCATTTACCAAATTACTTTATTTCTCTTAGGTGCGAGTTCTTATAAAGTCGCCTTATCGTAATATTAAAAAAAAAACAAGTTGAAGATTTTTAAATAAATTTTATGAGATGAACTTGGCCTCTAAGCCAATTGAATGGGTAAAAAGACTAAAAAACATGCATGCATGGACTTATTTTATTAAATTCCAATTATGAAATATAATAGCACTGGCCAAAAGCTTTGACATCCTCTTAAAAAATTCTAAACGTGTTCTTGATGATCAATTTCTTATGGTCTATATTCATATATTACGAAAACTTTCTCGATGATTTTATCGTATTATATGATATAAGAAAAATATAATTGCATTATAATAAATAAATAAATAAGTGTTAATTATTCGAATAATTATTATGAGTATTACTAGGAGCTAATTTGAGTAATTTTATTAATGATTTCTCGCCGCATTATTACGGATAGGAGTAGGATTGATGAAATCTTGCCCGACACGATAGACATAAAGTTCTATTAAAGTATCATTATCTTCCAATTTATTTCTTTCCCAAATTTGACTGAACAAAGAAGACATGTATATATATATATATATATATATAAAAGATAAGGCAGAATAACTTAGAAATTGACTCGGTACTCGTGTCCCTGAAATGAGAAATTCTTTTATTAATCGAGCTAGTAGCATGACGTGAAAAATTCGATCAATAATTATTTGATAAATCAATGAAAAGTGTCATGTCATTTAAAAATAAATATTTTAATGGATAAAAAATATGATGCTACATATTTTACCAATTTATTAAATAATTATTCATTTAATTTATGAATAATGTGATGAGAAAGGTTAACATAAAAATATTTCTTAATTTTTGAAAGGCTGGCTAGCTCTAGCTGACTTTTGGGGGCGTTCCCACTCTTGATCTATGAAGATGGCGACGTCAAAGAAACGTGCAACGATGACGTTTCAACCATTGCACAGGCTCGAGGGCCGAGCACCAACCGTGCTTAATCGACTTCAGAACATATGGTAACAAGTTTTGAAATAAATTCACATAATATGCGACATTTCAGGCCGAAGAATAATCCGTAGTCGTGCCTGCCACTCGTGAACAAACCAAGAGTGCCGCTTTCGAGCAAACCCGACATATGTGATGGCTAAGGAGGATTAGATACTTAGGAGATTACTTGATGGATACAACTCAAGGGTTAGGGTTTTCAATTAGTCTGATACGACCCAATTCGTTTCAAAATGAGAACATAGTTTACTTGATGGATATATGCCTCAAGAACTAGCATTTTTCAGCTAGTTTGGTAGGATTCAATTCGTTTCAAGACGTGAACTGGCTCGAAAATGATCGAGATATTTAAGCAGAACCATAGTAAGCTAATTCCCACGATATTCCTGTGAAGCATTCAAACCAAGCTGTGTCAGTTCTGTATAAGTACACACGTGACCTGTCCAAGGACCGTATGTTTTGACATGGTCACAGCCACACGAATGCATAAAATTATGAATATGACAGTGGGACTGATCAAATGCGTTCATGGAACTTGTGTGATCTCTGAGCCACCCAGAAACAGGGCAGACATGCTGATGGCATTCCCTCACTTAATGTCTTTAAATCTCTAAGAAGGGAAACATTGGCCAAGTCTCCTCGTCAAGGAGGGTCCCCACACAAGCAGAAAGTTTTCGATAAAGTAGTCATACCACCTTACTGATGTGATATATTCATCCAATTAGAATTTAACATGTCATCAATAGTTATATAGTTATAATTATTAAATTCTAAAAAATCTCTAAAAAATATAAAAAAAATCTTAAATAAATGAGAAACTCTAATTGGAAATAATATTAAATGGTAAAAACATTAAAATAATCTATTAAATGGTGAACCTTAAATGAAAAAATATGTGAAAGATGAATTCCGATTGGACGGATATACCGCATCAGCATCCGTACATATGAACGCTCCACTGAAAACTTTCTCCCACACAAGAGCCAGCCCTTCATGCCAAGAAAGTTTTCGGTATATCAAATATATATGACGTGATAATACTGATATAATATATTCGTCCAATTAAAATTAATTATTTATTAGTTTTTTTAATATTTCCTTTTTAAGTTTTGTCGATGATTATTCTTTAGGTTTTTAATATTTAGTAATTATAATTGTGTAAATGTTGATTATATGTGAAATATTAATTGAACAAATATATCATATCAGTATTATCATATAATATATTTGATTGACAGATGAATTTTTTCTTCACGATATAGAAAGAAATTCTCCGTTCAATACCAATTGATTGATACGATTCGACACCTCTTACTTTTAAGTAAGATTTCATTTTTCAAACGGTCCATGAGCGTGAGATTTTTATCATTTAATTAGTTGACTTGACTTGAATATATACTAGTTATGGTTTGTTGGACATCGGAATATTTAGCAGTGTAGACAAAAAATTTAACATTTTAAATTTCCTTTCTTTCTTCTATTTTTGGTCTAGATTAATGGAGTCCTCAAACTTTGAATCAATCTTCGAGCAATCAATATGCCTTTTCTTCTGGTAATGAAAGCAATTAAAATGTGGTTAAACGTGATTATCAACCTTTCTATGGAAAATATTCCCAAAGCAAGGTTTGAGAAATTAGGCAACATAACCATGAGGAAGAAAATTAAAGTGAATTCAAAAATTGAGCGTATCGATTAAAATTTTTTTCTTTTTTGTTATAAAATAAACTCGCGAGGGTAAAATTTGACGGGTACATTAGGTGATAGTACCGAAGCGGTATCACAAACCATTATTTTTTTAATTATATTAAAAAGATCTTAAAATCGTTGAATTTTATTGATCTGTGAAACTATATTAGTACTGTCATATGGTATGCTCGTTACACATAATACTCTCTCAAATAAAGCACAGCAGAAGTTTCACCGGTGAGATTAAACCAAGAGTTGTAATTAATACTTCTAGTAATCCATTCAACAGGTTCATGTGTGAATGCTAATCTTCTTCATATAATTAAGGGCCTTTACATGAATTTCCTCCACCTGATTAACATTGAAGCAAATCCAATCCTAAATGATTAATTAACGAGGAAAAAAATTTTAAAAAAAAATACATGAACTCCAGCTAAAATATATATAATCGTCTTCCTATATATAAATATATATGTATATATGTATTTGTTCATATAATTAATCGATAATTCAGCCTCCTTTCAGTACTGGAAATTGATAGAACTTTGGTTACTGAGCACCTGTGGGTTAATTTCAGCTACGGCACAAGGAGAGATTTCTCCTACTTTCTCATCAAACAGAAGCTCATTGATAAGCATATCCCATGAGAACCCGATCCCGAACCCGACGTTCGCCCCGCCATGTTCTCCTGTGGCACCTCCGCTGCACGGGGCCCGGAACGGCCGGTTCTCATTCACCATGCTGAGAGAATAAGGAGAATTTTCAGACGAGTTGCTGCTAAAATCAATGATCGACCCGATCTCTGGGCTCGGGCCGTGTGCCTTGAGGCTTGGACTGTAATGGCTACTGGTCGGTAGAGTCGAGAACATCTCGGGCTCGACCCTAGCTCCCATGGTGACCGGAAATCCTTGGTAACTATAACCCTCCATCGGAACGAGCTCGTTGTCTATGCCGACTGAGGAGGTAGAAGAAATGCTGCTGCTCGCGATGTTGCTAGGTGGCAGCTGGACGATTTCTCCGGCGAAAAGCCTCTTCTTGAGTTTGGTGTTCCAGTAGTTCTTGACGTCATTGTCGGTTCTTCCGGGCAGTTGAGATGCAATGACAGACCATCTAACAGAACATTCATGAACAAATTTAATTATTTACATTAACAAGAAGCCGATGATGTTAAGATGGAACTGTCAAGCATATATACTATATTTTGTATGTATTGTATGTATACCGGCTTCCGATTTCGTTGTAGAGACCAACGATAATGTTATCTTCCTCGGCGGTGAAACCTCCATGTCTGATATCCGGACGGAGATAGTTCAGCCATCGTAAACGGCAGCTCTTCCCGCATCTTCTTAACCCTGAGTATTAGAATATCGACCGAATTAGACATTGTATCGAGAAAGAAAAGATACTAGGCATAATCTGCAATGGCTGAAATACAACATAATAGCTACTGTCGCGTCGGTTTACATGAAGTGCTGATTCAGTTCAAGTGTAAATCGAGGAGAAAAAGAGGACCGAAAAAAGTACGTTGATCATATACTAGAACCGGTTCTCAGGATTTAGCGCTGATGATCGTGTTCTGAAAATATGCAGTCAGATTGATAACCAAAAATGTTTTTTCCCCCCATTATTGTCTCCATTGTACAGTGAAACCTGGATGAGGAACACATTGTTTCGAATATCTTCAAAAGGAGAACTGAACATTGCGAGCGAGAATACGACTAGTGACGACGGAGAACGAAGCCAAGCAAGGAAATGGGATCGAAGTGAGGTTCGGGAGACAACTCCGGGAAAAGCAGGCTGAGATCGATCTGATTATGAGAAGGAAATTAACTAAGCAAGCGAGGGGGTGGGGTGAGAGAGAGAGAGAGAGAGACCAGCTTTCTTGGGCAGAGCGATCCAGTTGCCGGCGGTGCCATGGGCCTCCAGGTAGCTCCTGAGGGTGGCGTCCTCCTCCGGCGACCACGGCCCCCTCTTCACGTTCGCCTTGTCGCAGCACGGCGCCCTTCCCATATATGCCTTTTTCCTCGACGATCACTGCTCTTCTATATATCCAACTTGTACGGTCCGCTGTAAACCCACTCAACCTTCCAGAGAGAGAGAAGAAGGTGAAAGCAGAGGCTTGCAGCTGACCAGTGAACTCGGGTAAACCGTGGGCTGTAGCCATCTATATATATACATACACAAACATATATGTACGTATTTGTATAAAGCTTTATCTATTCTAAGCTGGCTTGACTTGGACAACCTTATAAAAAGATTATCACATGAGTTAAATTCGTTGGGTTATCGGGAACTCGGGTAACGGTTATCCGACACATTAGTAAAACTTATCGCCTCAGCATACTGCAAGACAATCAGAGGCACTTGCAGAAAATGGTTGGATGGTACTCATTCAATACAACTATAGAGAGGGATAACTCGTATGCAGATTGATTGGTATTTTATACCATTTCATTATCGCTCGGAATCAGTTGGTGAAGGTCCTGCTCGATGGCACGTTCTTTAATTATTTGTAGATGTTATTGAGGCCACCATCCCCCATTATATATTTCTTGATCTGTTTTATTTAATACAGTAGAGTTAGGACCTTATATTTTATTTTTTTAAAAAAATACCACTTCCTAATATCACTTTTTTCTTACTGGTCAAATAATTATTTAAGAGTTTACCGAGTGCTTTACAAATTGAGTTCCTAAGATTTTCTCTCTTTCCCATTTTCTTACGTTGTATTTAGCATCTCGAAATCCAATGTATTTGAATGATTTAGATTTGAGCTGGAATATCTTAAATAAATCCCTCTTAATTAAAAAATATTTATTTATAAGATTAAAAATCAAGATCTTATTTTAAGAAAAAAGATATCGAATAATATCCCTCAGTCAATCTAGTACGATATTTCTCCTTTATTTTTTTTTTAAAGTTTTAGACACGGTCAAATGAAATAACAAATCGACGCAATTCCAATCGTTTGGCTGTGCTCAGTTCGCAAGGGTTCTTCAAGTGTCCAGGCTTCTGTTTGTGTAAATTCACATCGTTCTTTATTGGTGACATGGTGACAGTCATGTCCTATATATCTGTAAGTTGTTATTTCAATCTTATAAGACTTATTTCTCACACCTTTCAGTCCGAATTGTCATTATTTCGCTGACAATCAGTTAACGATGTGAAATCCATGCTAGGAAAACAGTGATGATCAATTGAAATGTGTCACGGTACTGATTTTATAGAACTTGATTGACCATTTATAAAGATATAGGACTCGATTATAAAGAAAGCTAAACATATAAAACTCGCGCCGTAATTATTCCCGTCAGAATTTATTAGGTTTGCAAATATCGAGTGGAACAAAATGAGAAAAATGCTGGATAAAAAATTCCACTTATTTTCCCAATGTTTTAATTAAGCTGTGTGAATTCTTTATTATTTATTGGCGAACTTTTGAGGATAAACTTTCTCAAAACGGAAATGTCTCATCAAGCCACTGGACGCACCAACCTAAGCTTATGTCTATGAGAGAAATCAACTGTCTTCTACACACGTAGAACTAGGTAAATTGCGTTATACGACTAGGTAAAAGCGAGACGCGGTCGTCGTTGTCCGATTAATTAATTACGTGTAAAACTCGTTAAATTACGGGTTGGTCGAAGGTATTACGTAAGACTTTCGCTTCAGTTCACATCTAGGAAGTAGCGTGGCAACTATGTGATATTGATTTTTCTACTCACTCGTTTACATAATAATGGAAGGCTTGAATCAAAGATCATCATCATGCATGCGAGAAAATGATAGAAAAATCAAGTTGTTTTTTTCTTTTTCTTTTGTAATCTTCTTCACGAATTGAACATTTCCACCACGTACCTTTGATTAAGTCACGTGCATTTTCCTGCATATAAAGGATGAGCATGCATAAATCTAGAAAACGATAGAAGGAAGAAAGAATAAATGGATACGAATAGTGCCACTGATGAGAACTGAATTAGAATCTGTTGGTCTCAAATTAACGACGATATCATTGTACATAGCTCTCTTTCTCTTTAAGCCACACGCATCAATCCTCGAATTATGGACTTGGCAACATTACGTAAAATAGTGATTTATAACTGATATGTAATTAAATAAAGAAAAAATTTTCATCCGAGTTTTTTTTTAAAGGACTATCACCTAACATTCAGAAAATTAATGAGCCCTGAAAAATTTATATTCTAGTCGGATTATCTCAACAAGGGTAAGGATTAAATTTTTCGTCTGAATATTTTTTTTCATGGAGTGACTAATGTAAATTTGAGTCTAACTAATCCATCAGGTGTATAGTTGTCTTAATTATAATTTTTTTTAAATTTACAAGACTGGAATCTGAAACCTTGAAAGGAGAAGGACTGTTGATTTTGAATAATTGCTTGTCCCGCAAGTTATTATTGCACGAACCGAGTTCGTCACATCATTCGTGAATTCAGTCAACGATTATTGGTACAATAATAGAATGTGTCATATCACACTTTTTTATTATTAATAATATTAATTTTTAAAAAATAATACATTAATTTTTACCGACGTGTCAAATAAATGTTATAGCCGAGTTTATCCGTGAACTCGGGTCACTTAAAAAGTCTCACTTGCTTTGCCTCCCCCCACCTCCCTCTCCCTCTTTCCCTAAGGAATTTGGGCACAGCACAACATTGATTTGCTTTCCAGAACCGGCATGATTTAGGTGTCGTTGAAAGAGTGTTCATTACTTCACTGAGGAATCGCAGTTTGCTAGAAATGGAATTCAATCAGGAAAACCGGACATTGTCGTCCATGGTAAAAACCTTAAAATCTGGAAAACGAAAAACAAATTAAAGAGGTCCATTTTCCACTTCTTACAACAATCAAAAAGAAGAGAGAGAGAGAAAGAGAGAATTATACTCAAGAACAAGGGCTTTTTCAACTGAGAATACACAATGAAGTGGCACGAACTGTCGATTTTATATTAAAAAATTTCGGATTCAATTTCATTATGTTTCTCTTGATTTCGTGACTCTCCTTATAATTGAAAAGAAGGTTTTTCTCGAGGGCCTTTTTTTTTTGTTTTTAACATACATAAGGGGACTCCTTTCTAACCTTAAATTCCCTCTTTAGTTTTTTTTTCAGTTTTCCATTTGTCAGAACATGAGATGACAAGGGCAACCCGTTCTCTTAACCTGGTCTTGTTTCTGTTTTCTGTCTGATCGATTGTATCAAAATTTTCCAGACGGGCCCTCTTTTTTCCACTGTCTCTATCACTTTCTTATGTTGCACGATGATACGGAAATACTCGTTTCAACTTTGAAGGTTGTCAAAAAGATCGTGTTGGCAGTGTCAAATGTTACACGAGGAACTAATATCGATCCAATACGGATGATCACGGGCATTCCTGTTTTTCCGTTTTTCTTCCACTCGAGGATATAATGTTTTGGAGCATTGATTCAACTTAGGGTTCAAAAATCTACAAGATATATGCAATTCATTGCAGATGCCGAAACGAGGATCAGTCTCGACCAAGAGACCGATGATATCTCGTGAGTCTCAATGAAAAATTCTAACATGGCACATTGTACTCTATTTTAATTGCTATATATAATCAAACGGGGAGATCAAATAATTATTGACTGCTATGGTGTAAAGAATCTAATTTTAGCTGCACGTGGACATGTTCATCTCTATCAAATTTTACTTGTAAAAATCGAACTTAGTAACATATTAATCACATGGTCAGCCATAATAAACCACAAAGAACGCCCGTCGTCTAATTAATAGCATAATATTCACTCTTGTATGATTTGATCAAATTGATGTCCCATGTTCGAATCGATTTTATGTAATTATCAAAAACATCCGTTAGAATTGTTAGAAACGTATTCTTTGGACTTGAACTCTTAATGGGCACCGTCTTTTTAGAGTATACTAATCCTTTAGCGGTGTTGTATTGACGGAACCAGTGCTGACCACTGGATATTTAACTCATCTGATATATTCGTGACTGAATAAGAAAACCCAAATATGATGTGAAAATGAGCAAACGGTCACTATCTTCTCTTTACTAACAAAAAAAAAAAAAGAGGAGAAACTCTCGACGGATGGTAAGAAGCTCTTAGGAAATTCAGCAAAATGGGCTAGAAAATGAAAGGACAGAGACAGCATCGTCTTTCTTGTTGAATTAAGATTCGCAGAAGTAAATGCCATCATAATCAGACATCTGTCGATTGGTGCCATTATTGATATATTCTTCTGTAGAAAAGAACATTCAAAGAATGGTAACCATTCTATATATTTGTTGAACCCTCCCCTTTCTTTTCTTCCACCCTTTCCCATAGTCTTAAAGGTCTCCTTTTCCCACCACCAAAATGTAATTGTTCAGTGGTTTCAAACATTACCCCTTACGTGTCGATGAGTTTCAGGCCTCGGATTTGAATCTTTTTTATACGCTCGTGTCAAAACATTTACTGGATTTGTGCTTTTTGGTCGTGATTTGGAGGAAACTGACTTCTGTGAACTATACCAGGTATCGGTAGAGCTACGCTGATTGATGGGTCGGCGCGGACAACTGATTGTTACATACTTCAGATATGTTCACGATTGAATACGCAGTTGCAATATTGTGTAAAGGGAGGTGTGTCAAGCTTGTCACCAGTGCTTTTAATTCAATTGGTATCCAATAAAATGCATTTGTCGGCCTACCCTTTTTTTAAAAAAAATTCTAAAAGGTCAGCATTTCACGGGCATGCATAGCTTTGTCTCGCCAACGTAGCACACCATCCGTGCATTTTCAACGTGCAATCTATGGTATATCGAGTTTCATGTATCAAAAGTTTAAATCGAAAAATAGTGACAGATGCCAATTCATGGTCGGGGATAGTAAGACATCTCTTCCCTTGACAAAAGATCTCAGGTTCGAATCTTACTAATGAAAAAAAATTATGTTGGAAAAGCTAACTCCTTATTAGGCCAACTCGGCTCAAATCAACTTATTAGATTTCTGACACGGCGTACGCTAAAAAAAATTATACACGACCCTCTTATACCACACAATAGGGTCTTTTTTTTCTTCTATGTTAAGGTTTAATGATCATTGGTTACATCTTAGAACCTTCTCGATAACTGCCCATTAAACATGATTTTTTTTTTCAATGCTCAGACTTGATATATAGTCACAAGTTTTACACCCGAGCCTGTCAAGTTGTAAGTCCACGCGACAAACGTCGACTGAACTTATATGATGTTGGACTCATGTCCAACACGACAGACAGCGGTAATCAGCTCTCTCATCTTCTCTAATCTTTCTTATTTTCAATCTGGTGTATATCTTTTAAATACAAACCTCAGCAGAGTTAAAGACAAAGAAGAAGAAGAAGAATTCGGCTCGAAGCACTGAAATTTCCATTAAAAGGAAAATGATGCATTTATATTTGAAGTTTTCTTCAAATTATGCATATTACTTGAGCATTTGATGTAACTTGATAATGTGGTTCAAGGTTAACCCAGCTAAGTCTTCTTTGATATATATATATATATATAGACACACATATTCTTTTGTAATTATTTTTTGCCTCACCTTTTTTCTATTTTTTTAAACATATATAGCACTTGATATATGAAATTCTAATGGATTTTGATTGATCAAAGTTGGAGCATGTTCAATCCATTGAGAGATAAAACTTTTTAAAGTATGGATTTTCTCCGGTTACTGTACTACAACCAAGACTTTACTTAAGAGAAAGAATTGTTGAATTTAGTATAGCCAACTCATGTTTCCATTGAGCACTGAGTCCTGCATCGACTGTGTCAGAGAATAAATATGGATTTATGAGATAACTAGATTCTATCAACTAAAAGTTTAGATTTTTGGGTAAGAATAGACAGTCTCTTATAGGATCGGGTTTTTACATGGAATCAAAGCTGGTTTTCTTGTGACCTCGCGTCGTGTCAGGCCCACGTGTAGAACTCGTGGTCAATTAAGTCCGAGACCGGAAGAAAAATGTCTACCCGGTGATCAATTTGTGGAGTGCAAAACAAAATTTTTGACTCGTAATCACCATAGATGGACATTTTACAGTTCCGCTGTTTCAATTTATAATTCACTTGAATAGCTTGAATAGCACACAAAATATAATTATATTTTAATTTTTTTTTTAAAAAGGAAAATATGTATTGGGAGGCTTGGAACAGTTCTTGGTTTCGTTGGACTGGGTCCTCCTTAGTGCCCTCATCATGACGTAATCGATGTCCAATTTCAATATCTTCCCACATCATCAGTAGTTTTTTTTATTCATTATTTTGACCGTTGAAGGCGATAACTTTTTTTTTCTTCAGAAAGTTGGAAAATTGGCTGTTTCGATTAGTATCTTATCAACTTCCATCAATTTTCGGCAAAAATAATTTCGATCGATCGGGTTAGTCCTCTTTTTTTTTTTTTGTTTGACGTATGAATGGGAGATTATTGGACGTGGATATACATAGAGAAAATCGGTTGACAGAACAGAGGTCAATAAATAAAAATTATTTTTTGGGCAAATCAGGAGACAAGTCAAAAAATAATTGGTTTTTGGTCGCGTAAGAGCTAAACGTTGAATTTTTCGACAGAATTACTGCTATTTTAATATCACTAGTGAATTAAGATTTTAATTAAAAATAGGAGCGAAAAAGAAAAAAAAAACTTATAAAATTGAAGGAAAATATACGGGCGAAAGAGATCCGTGATGTAGGATTTATACAGAAGAAGTGGGCTGAGAGATGTCCATACGACCCGATAAGGGAGAAGTGGAAAGAGTTGAACGCACGTACAGAAAATTTCGAAAGGTTTATGAAAAAGATATGTCCTAATATGCGGTAAGCTTCATAGCTGTGTTACACGTCGCATGCTCGCCACGCGTTCCTGCGCTAGGATACTGACCCGAGCAATGCATGTGCGAGCGCACGGCGTGCGTACATGAAATGATAAATATATAGGATTTTCAGTATCATTTTTTTGTGTCCAAAATATCCATGAGGACGAACACAAAGGAGAAATTAGGAAGACTGTGTGGAATTGAGCCCATGAAATCAGCTGGATCGAGCCCTTTTGTGAAGCAGATCTGAGCCCATTTCAGAGCTGCCCATGGCAGAAACAAACGGGGAACCACACGACAAAATCTTGCATGTGACGGGTACACTACGTGACAGTACTAATATAAACGGCATCACAGACCGGTAGGATTCAACTATTCTTAGAGTTATTTTCTTTTGTTTTTAGTGTTTTATTTAAAAAAATCCTAAAATATGTCGAATTTTATTATTTCATGTTATCGTGTCAATACTTTCACGTGATGTACTCATTACACGTAATACTCTCTCAAAGCATTCCGAATCTTCCTTCCTGCGTTCTACACCTAAGCTCGTAGACGTGACGTTACGGTTACCTGCAGAACTTCGGCATATGTCGACAATTGTACATACCTAACGAGAGGGGAACTTGTATTTAAGATTGGATGGATGATGGGATCGGGAGCGCGCTGACCTCTCCACTTTTCCGACAAATTATCGAAGCTGCCTTACCCCGGCTTAGTACTTGGCACTCCAAGAATTTCTCGAGCGATTTCCGACAACCGAGTGAACCGAACTGACAAGAGGCAGATGATATGAGATGTGCGCATTTCCGCATGATGTTCACTTCTTGAATTACATCGAGTCGGATAAAAATATATTGGATGATCCTACCTCACAATGACGTGACGAGAAAGAACCAATCAAATCACTTTGATTAAAGTTAATTATGACAATTGCTCGAATGACTAATACTAATTTATTCATTTTTCGTATTTCAATTGGTACTTTCTCGTGTCATGTTAAGATCACCTAAGAATTTGTCGAGCTGGACACGAGTGAAATATGCGTTCGCCACCTCGGGGGAAAGCTTTTTCACGGTTCACAAGCGCCGGAACATCCTTGTCGTGTATAAATTTTTTTACCGAAGAAGATTTTAATAAAGAAGAGGAAGGATGAGACGCAGTTGAGAGAACGACAAAAGACCATGATAACTATATTTTAACTGTTCAAAATTCGGCACCATATATTTCGACGAGACTGAGGTTATAAATTCGAGTTCTATTAAATAAAGTTGGTTGAAGAGATTTTTCGATCCCGAGCTTTAACAGGCACCGATTTTTTAGACTGCATGCCATATTTTTAATAGTATTATATTAACAGGACCGGTGTTAATAATATTATTCAATTTACCTAATATATTTACAACGAAATATAAAAACTTAAATATTGACCGAATTGTCCCTTTTACTATTAGCATCCTTTTTACAATGAAAAAGAGGGAACGACAAAAGGGTTGGGCTCAAGGGTTGAGGGTCCCATGCAGCGATCATAATCTTATCCCTAATAAGACTGGGGGCATCGATAGTGGCCTTGATATTTGGACTAAAAATAACGTCCACCTCTAAGTGTCTTGCTAGCATTTCCTTATGGATTTTTTTTTTTCGATTACAGAGAAGTCGAAATACTAAAAAATTACAGTAAGGAAAGAAATTAAAACACAGGCATATGAAAATCATACTGACGAGAAATGAAGATATAAACAGTTCGTCTGAGTCATGGACTGAACGTGGTATTACTGCAGCAAATATCTTTACTCTTTGTCCTCCTCTGTATCTCAAAGTGGTCCTGGATTTGACATGAGTTAACTCAACCTTTGGCGGGACATACATGTACGTGGATATATTATCGTTGAATTGTCGGGGGATCGAATTCGGACGGTCGAGACGTGCCCCCGAACTTCCGTCCAAAATGGTAGTCAATGTCACGATCAATCTTCCTCAAGTGGCAGAGGTACACATCCATCACTGTACCATATTGCCTTGGCTATTTGTGGGGAAGAGTGGGAGCAAGAGGCCCTTGGAGGGGACAAGGACAAAGGGCACTCCCGTTTATCCCAGGCATATTCTAGGGTTTCATTTCTACTAATTGATCGCTCCGAAGGGGAACCGTCGGCACGTATTCACCGGTCGATTGTCGTGATTTATCGATCATGTTATGTGTTGCGGGAAATACCTGAACTCGTAGGAGCATGAAGCTAATTGAAATTCCCAGACGAAAATATCGAGGTAGATCACGTCCGATTCATGTGGGAAATATCGTATTTGAACTTGTAGGTGAAGTTGCTCGTGTCGTATGATTGTATGACACATAATGTAATTTTTGTGTCGATTTATACGGGTTTGTTTACAATTCTTTGTGTTTCTAAAATATTCATTAATGTATAAAATTTAATTTTTAATAACCATTAAATTATAAAAAATTAAAAATATAATGATAAATTTACTAATATATAATTACGTATTTATTTCTATAACCACTTCTCTCCTCTCTTTTTTACATTTCTTTTTCATTATACTTTTTATCTACCATTTTCCCCGTTACTCAATTTTTCATAAATTTATTACTTATTTCTAATATTTAATTTACCAAAAAATCACATACTCTTAAAATTAGCTACAATTAAAATTTTACCTAATCATCATTCCATATTCACTTTTTTTTATCGGTTAAATGACAAAATCCGTGCATAATACGGTTGGAACTCTGATATATATATATATTTCTAATTTCCCTGAGGAAGAGTTTGCGAGAATTGAAATTTGATTCACTTGAGCTCGGGAAAGTGATCTTACCATCAGAAACTTCGATTTTTCTCTAAATAATCGGTCACACTTATCATAAACTAAAATATTTATACGGATTGATTAGTAAAATCATCGTGACATCTTCCTGTCTGCTCTTATTTATTCCATTACGTTCTATCAAACGTCGAGGTACTCCTCCTTCACAATATATTTTTTTATATCGAGAAATATTCGAGTATTTTTACAAGATTGTTCAAACCTTTATATCCCATCTTTGTAATTTCTAACTCCTTTCAAATTATTGGTTCCACCCTTCACTGCGCACAGAAAAAATATAATTACAAAAAAAAAAAAAGAACCAGCTGAACCTCGAATGCACCACCCTCTTTGTCGGCCGCAACCATCATTTTTTTAATTATCATTTAGTATTGTTATATATAAATAATATATTTTTTCCATTATATGAATCTATATTTACTAAATCTTATATCATTATACTAAAATAATAAAAATTTATTGATGATTAACAAATAAAAATAAAACATATTAAAAATTTATACAGTGAGTAAAAATACAACACGCTCATACCCTATCACCCCTAATCTAAAGTAGTTCGACTTTCCACCTAAATCGGTCCTAGTTCGAGTTTATTGTGCCGACTCGAATCTTTTAGCTCGGCTCGGTTCGGAGTCGGTTTAACATTCGAACCGATTTTTGAACACCTCTTCTAATAAAATGATGAATTATAGAGGGAGATCCCTAGGAATGGTGGGGCCAGCTTTGCTTGACCAAATCTTGTCGTTTCCATGCCTTCACATCCGAGAATGAATAACAATTACTATAATTAGTCAAAGACGAGGCAAAAATTGTTCATTCTATTAAACTCACTTTAAAAAAAAGTAAAAATAAAATTTAAAAAAAAGAGAGACAAAACGTTTCTAGAAATTCATATAAGTCCCACATCGATTTAAAATATAAGCTTGGAATTCGTAGGCAGTTACATTCGAGATCGAAAGAAAAATGTCCGACTCGTGGCCCTTTTTACCCAGCATAAAAAAAAATAACCGACTCGTATGTTAGACCGAGAGCGCAAGAAGAAGGTTCACCTTGTGTAATTTACCCTCCTAATTCGAGATAAGAAGAAATATGCCATGCTCGAGACCTATCATCGAGGGTGGATGTTCAATGGTACATAACAGGTCAAAGAAATCGAAGGATTCAATCGAGATATAGATTAATGGTTAACAAATTGATAAGAAATTATTAAATGAAATGTCTGTCAGACTTTTTAAAAAAAATTAAAGAAAAAAGGCAGATAAGAACGGGGCTTAGCAATTCATCGGTACCACGTCACGGATCTCTATCTTCTTTCAATTCCAGATTAAAGAAGAAAAAGAAAACGGGGTGCCATCCAAGGAATTCCCTTTCAGGAGGCGGCCAAGGCGGTGATGATGATGATAATAACTATAATAATTATGATAATTTAAAAAAGAAATCTACTTGATATCTACTCAATTCAATCCACTCCCTTTTCTAATTCAATTGATTAATCTTTTGGAAAAGGGCATGTCCGTATTTAATCCATTGTTAGGATGGGAAAGAGGATTGAGTGGTGGTTATTCTCGATTTAGTACCAAGACATTATCGATTTTGTCACCACAGTGGAGGCTAATCTCGTTTTCCTTCCTCCGTCGCCCTTCTTAATTCGTGCACATTCTTGCTTTGAGCTCGCACAACTGGCATTCAAAAATCATGTGAGATCTTATCAATCCAGATCGAACTGAGCCGACTCACTTACTAGCATGAGCTTTTTTTTTTTTTCATTTACGGAGACTTGAACTCGAGGTCAGATATCGGATCACTTGAGCCAACTCGTGCTGATTTACGGATGTTCTTTGTAAATGGGAGAGAATTGATTAATTGTTAAACGATGATTGTGTTAGTGATGTGAAGGAGAAGGCCCCAGAGACAATCTTGGAACTCTTTGAGATATGGCAAACCACAGGGAGGCCATGCGCAATCATAGTGGAGAAGGTCGACCCACAGAACAGAAAAAATTAAAAAAAAAGAAGGAAAAAAACAAGGAGGAGATAATCTTATTTAATTTTCGTATTGCGACTTTTGTGGGTAATTGACATGCAATGAGACGACGTTGTAGTGAGATTAGGTTTGTGTCGTGCCAGATAGGGACTTCCTTGTGGCGCACTCTCCAACAGTTCCACCGGATCAATTGCTTATTCAGTTTAAAACTAGGTCGGGCCTATTTTTTATAAAAAATTTTAATGGAGCGGCTATATTAAATAAATAATTCTGATATTATATATCCGTTTAATTAATATTCACAGCCCATTTTTTTATCTAATTAAAATTTATTATTTATTAGAATACATTAAATATATGTTTACTATTTTTCAATTATAATTGATCATTTATCAAATTTTTTAAGTTAATAATCATAAATATATAATTATTAATTACATATTAAATTAATTATTATTAATCATTTATTAAATTTTTTAATTTAACAATCATAAATATATAATTATTAATTGCATATCATTTTTTAATTGGACGAACGTCAGTATTGCTTATATGCTACGACCGCCCACCGAAGACACACTATTCTTCAATTTTCTGTACACCGGCAGCCGGCGGATCCTCCAATCCACAAAGATCTCAGATTCGAGGTCGATTTAATAATGCCGGCACTCGCCCGCTGGTCCTAGCCACCAGTGCCACGATATCGACCCTGAGAATTACAAGGCCGATGCTCCAAACCAGAAAAATCTCAGATTCGAGTCTGGGTAGGCTAGTGACACCAGCACAATGCTAATGATTTGTCAGCGTCACACCATCAATAAGTGTTTTAACTTCGAGTGAATCTTAAAACTGCTTAAATTTGATTTTAAACGGGTAAATCATCGTCCATACAGCTGAGCACACTGCATTCGTAATGAAGAAGATCGAAATGCCCCGATATCAGGAGAAAGGGAGGAGCATGTAATAACATTGATCAGTAGGAACAATCACAGAGCAGTGAAGATTTGGTCAAACAATGATCAAAGCAAATTGCAAAGGGAAAAAAGATTTACAAAATAATAAAGATAATAATCAACCAAGCCAGCCGGTACTCAGATTTGTCTTCTTCTTCTTCTTCTTTGGCAGCCCAAATTAATCCTCCCTTGCTCTGTACAGTTCTTCTACAGGAATCAAGAGAGAAGCCATCTCTGGTGGTCTTCGGCCTCTCTCCCACTACAACCATCACGATATTTACAGGAACCATGAAAAGCGCCAGAAGCACCATATTCACATGTCTGAAGAATCTCTCGGGTTGCCCATATTGGACAGAAAAACCTGGATTCAGAGTTTGAACCCATGTCAGGTCTGGAAGGCATCGACTTGCTTCACTTCACCAGCTCTGATGTCCACCCGACATCGTGACCAGAGCTGGGAGGTTCAACCCGGTCAAGGGAGAACTGTTTCCTGAGCCTTGCGTACATTCTAGCCCTGATGTCTCTCCCGGACTCGACCCTCTCCATTGCCGGCTCCTCCTTGAAGGGGCTCTCCCAGAGATCAAACCCTCCCAGGGCAGATTGAGTTGGGGTGGAAGGCATGATGCTGTCAGCATAAGAACCGGGGCGGAGGATTGAGCATCGGGTAGGTCCAAATCCGGATGCAAGGTGGGCTCTCGGGCTTAGTTTAGTCTTTCCAAAGTTCAATCCCCTCATGGAGGCAACAAGCTCAGTAAATCCATTTGGGGAGACGGGCGGGGAGTCTGAAGGAGGGGAGATTGGTGGCGAGGTCAGGATTGAGGTTGGGGAGGAAAGGAAAGGGGCTGTCTTGATCGGATAGTGAGAGTCGGGGCAGACTACACCGGGGGAGCTGTAATTGGACTCTGCCGAGCCGGGGCTCTGCTGCTGAGGCACGACAACCCGCAGCTGGTCCGGAGAGTGGGCGAAAAAACAGATGCGGCGGCTACATTTGTCGCCATCCTTACAGGGCTGCGTCCTGTAGCATTCGGGGTGGAGCCAGCACTCGAAGACACCGTGAGCAAACTCACACGAATCTCCCTTCTTACAGACACCTGCACACCAAGGCCAAAAACTTCAGCACAAGTCAAGCCCAATGGCGACCATCGGATGTCTCCAAGCACATCAGATAATCTATAAATTGCCATTTAACCTTCTCTATTCCTCTGCAACTTCCCCTCTCTTAATCTTAAGCTTACTAGAGCGCCTCATCCATAATCACCACTCAGCTTCTCCGCAGTTGAAGTCTGTACATTAATCAGATTGTTGACATTCTACCTAAAGTTTTGTTTTTTTCTCTCAGACAACTCCATCGTAAAAAAGAAGACACCCTTTCTTCAAATTCGCATCAATTCGCACACACCACAACTCGACAACGACGAAAATGAGCACTATGTACGGACAGAAATCAACATGCATGCTGCAGAATATGCATCTCTGTATTCTCCAGGGCATCCAGCTCCCTATTAGATAGTCAACATGCATGGACACGGTTTCAACTGCTGGATGGAAGCAGAATGTCGATTATCGAAATGATCAGTCGCCATTACTTAATGCATACTTATCTCCGTTTCAAATACAATGAACGGAAATGGAAATCATACAGGAAAGAGAAGCTAAAACATTACCCTTTCGAAAGTCAGGACACGCGGTGCCGGAATACTGGAACCGGCGTGGATCCCTGCGACGGGCCTTCTCGCCGGGATGGGCGAAGGGGCACATAGTCCAATCGTGCGACCTCCCGCGGGGGCACCGCTTCACCTTGAAAACGTACATGCGGAAGTCGTCGTCGAAGGGCTCGTCAAGGAGATCGGGGTCCGCCTGTTCCAGCACCAGCGGGTCCGGCTCGTTGGACGGCAGGTAGCGATGGAGCGCGGCGAAGCAGTCGCCGATGGGGCTGGGGACCGAGTACGGCGAGTGCACGACAGCCGTGGCGTCCTCGTACGGGTCCCACGGCGGCACCTGGACGGTCGGATTCCGGCGGCCGAGTTCGCTGATCATCATCTCTCTCTCTCTCTCTCTCTCTCTCTCTCTCTCTCGCACTGAACTCGAACTCTATCAACCGAAGGGAACTCGCATTTAAAAGGGCGGGGTTAACCATGGTGGGGTTAAATTCTAACCATGGTTAATTTCGCAGTTGTACCGCCTCCACTTCATGTACGGTTAAGAGCAGAAACTACGATATCTTCGCCACGCCGTTACCTTTTTCAAGCCACAGGTTTATGAAGACCGTACGATTTGCCAGATGAGCGGTGGTCGTGGGAGATTAAGTGACCGCTCGGTAACTATAGTGAAACCTGTGGATAAGGAAAAGGACTCGGCTCTCGTGGCACTTGGGATCTTATAGGTGGGCAGGGGGAAGGGATGGGATGTCAAATATCACGGAATAGACGGTAGATATATCTTCCCCTTCTCCAGGGCAAAATCGTAAAAGAATAATTGCTTTTCTCAGTTTACGTTTTTACCATTTACCCTTAGGTTTGACTACGTTTTTTTGAAAAAATTAAAATCAAAATCTGAATGCAAAAGTTCAATACCATGAACCAAATTTCTATGGAATGTAATAATTCGATTCATCTTTCTCTTTGATAAGTCCGTATGTCCGAATCTTATAAATTAATAAAATTTATAATTGTAAGAATTTCACTTTTCATATAAGAATCCCGCTGGAATTTAAATTAATTAGAATAAATTTAATTTCTAAATTATCAACTAAGATATGGAAAAAGGAGAGTCTAGTTAGGACAAATTTTCGAGTGTGTTGAAGAGAAAGTCTTTGGTGGAGCAATATCAGTATCGTTTATATGGTATATTTGTCTAATTAAAATTCACTATTTATATATTATTTTTAATTAGAGTTCACCATTTATTAGATTTTTAATATTTTTTATTATTTATATATTATTTCTAATTATGGTTCATAATTTATTTAAGGTTTTTATATTTTTAAAGATTTTTAAATTTAATAACCATAATTATATAATTATTGATTACATGTTAATTTGTGATTTGACAAATATACCACGTAAGCAATACTGACGTTGTATGACCGCTTCACTGAAGAATTTCTCGTGTTTAAAGGGTAAAACTTTTCTGATATAAATTTTCTTTTTTCATAAAAATTAGTTTGACATGTATACATAATTATTTAAAAAGTGAGTGCAAGTAAAATATTTGATTTATTTTTACATAGACAAACTGTGGAAATCATTGCTGTAATAAAAAAGTTTTCGGATTTAAAAAATTTTAAAAGCCATGACGAAATATTTAACCCATCGAATTTTACGTTACTGCATAACTATGGACTCCGGAGAGGCCCTTCGATCACCGAGAAAAGAAAATTTGCGTTACACCTAAACAACGCAATCCAACAGTATAACATTAACCATCGGATCCAGATTTTACGTGGAGAATCCGAAATTTACATGTGCTGTCGTATCGGTGCTAACTCTTTTAGCTAGCCTCTGTCAGGTGTTACGTCAGATTCTCGAGTCCTTCAATTGAAGAAATCCGAAATCTTATTTAAGATAAAAAAAATACCGAATCATCTCAACTAACTCATATTAGTACTCATGATTTTGCGCTCTCTTTGCAAGGACGGACTTCAACGGTTCATTTGGTGTCTTTCTAAGGACAGTCCTGTCGAAATTGACGACAATCTGTCCCATTCATTTTGGGCAAGACATTGCATGTTCGACTTGAGGGGCCAGCTAGGGAACCAAATCCAATCGATTCATCGAACTGATTAACATTAGACCAGTGCAATGGCATGTTTTCAAAGGAAATAATTGCAAATTGACATGACACTCCTTAGATTTATACGGGGGCATCTTGAAAAAAAAATATTATGTAAAATTTATAGTAAGTTTCATCGAAAAATAACGTTATTTCTCTGGAGTTTATCCATCTTTTCATGGAATCAAGTTCGACGCTCGCGTATTTACGGTAAAAGATTTCTTGGATTAGGGATAGAAAATGTGGGAGTGTCATTTTTTTTTTATCTGAATCACGGTGTCCAGAAATCCAATCAGTCCGACTAATTCAGTTCCAGTCGAGAAGTCTCATTAAAGGATAAACCTCTCTCAAGATGAATTTTTTTCTATTTACAAGACTCGAACCTGAGACTTTATTTAAGAGGAAGAACCATCTTACCATCTCAATCAATTCACTTTAGTAAAGTTGATTATAAAATTAACGTGATTTAAAAGTTTCATGAGGCCGAGGATTGGGTGCAACTCCGGCACGGAGTTGGTCGGATCTCTATCATTCTCTTTTTACTTATTGAAAAAGAATACATGACAATAATCGAGCCAGTTTAGTATTAAGGATAAATGACACTTTTAGTCTTCAATTTTTTATATATTTATTATTTTCATTCTAAATCTTTATTTTTTTCATTCACGTCATCAATCTTTTAAATTTTTATCACTTAGTTCCATCGTTACTTCTTTCATTAAAAAGGTATATTCCATTTTAAAATTATTTTTCAACAAATAAATAAAAAGGAAAAAAATAAACAAAAATGAAAAGTATAGTTGAGTTTTATATATAGCCATATCTCATTCAAAATTAAAATACATATTCGATTTAAAATTAATTAGTGATTTTAGGACAAAAATTATAAAAACTTGAAATATTGAGAATAAAAAGTGACTTGTTACCTATCATTGATATGAGTAATTTTTGTCGGTCCATGTCATAACGGGTGTTAATTCGATCGGATTGATCCATTCAATTGACCTAACCACGATGTACGTACTGGTTGGACTTCTTGTTGGGCAGTACTCGAAGATAAATAGCGAAAACAAGCTAAAACCCTTCAAGAAAAATACCCGTATTCAAAATTCTCCCGGTTCGACTCTTGTCAATTGAATATTTCATATTTATCTATTATTTTTTCTCATTTTCTCTTTTAAATTTACGGATCTAAAAAAAATAATTTTCGCAAAATGGAAGTGTGGCATTTCATAATTGCATGTTTTCTAATTTTTTCTTTTTTTTAAGCTGAAAAAATAATTCATGAATATGGAAAAATGAAATTGGGAAAGTGGCCACGATGGCTGTGCATGGCATGGCATTTATGCGATCTCGTAAGTCCTGGGACACGACAAGTCCGAGTGGGCCAAATGATATAAATGGTTTGGCACCCACCCGGACTTTACGTTACCTGAGTGCCTGACACAATTCCTGAAAATTTTCAAATCCTTATCCGTAGAATTAATTAACTAGTATTATTTTCAATTTAAAAATAAAAATATTTTAATTTAATTATTACAAATATAACTCATCTTCCTATTATCTTATTATAAATCCATAAGCCTTATATATATATATATATATATATAAAGGAAACTAATTAATTAACTCGAATTTCCGTCAGTGATACATGTTGCGGACCGTAACCATGGGCCAAGACAGATCTAGAAATTCTAAATAGCGGCTAAATTCAATACAGTTAAGTTACGGATTTTAGGAAGTGAAATAAGACAGTTTTTTTTTAAAATATAGACAAGATCATTAAACTCCGTATAGAATTTTACGGATTTTTTTAGTTTAGGTCGATCGTTCCTTGCGCTCTCCTTTCCAACCCTGGCCATGGTCATCTTCCCGTATCTTACACATCGGTAGGAAAAAGTCTTCAGCGAAACGGTCATACCACATAGATAATGCTGGCATGATATATCCGTCCAATCGGGACTTGACATGTAATTATAATTATACAATTATGACTACTAAATCCTAAAATATCTTGTATAAATATAAAAAAATCTTAAATAAATGGTGAATCCTGATTGGAAATAATATATAAATAGTAAAAAAATATTTAAAAATTTAATAAACGATGAACCCTGATTGGAAATAGATCCATCATTTGTTTAAGATTTTTTATATTTTTAAAAGATTTTTTAGGATTTAATAGCCATAATTGTATAATTATTGATTACATGTCAAGTCGTGATTTGATGAATACATCACGTAAGCGATACTGTCATGATATGATCGTTTCACTGCAAATTTTCTCCTCTAACAGGCTATTGGACCCTCCCAATAGGAAAAATAGCAGTTCAATCAATTCAAATTCAATCTCCCCCTGCAGTTATGGTATGGCCCTCCATAACGCTGGTTTTGTGTTATTAATTTTATTCCAATTTTTCCGGTCAATAGTCTTGTCATCCAGCAAAGTTAAAATTAATAAGTAAACCGTTAAATTGACCATTAAATTTATAGTAAATTATTCTTTTAGTACTCAAAATTTTAAAATAATCAATTTGACCATCACTATTTAATTCTATCAGTTAATCTGGTTCATGCATTATAACGTTATTTACGAATGCTGAGGTGGACGGTGGACGGTGGATGCGGCTTTTCAGGGCTCACATGCCACGTGACAATCAATAAGTAAATAAAATTATATTTTATTTTTTAATCTTAACCATTCATAACTCGCGACTTGGCATGCGTGACTCGGTGATGCGGTCGTCACCATCCACGTCGACATCTGCAAATGAAATTATAATGTTCGGACTAAATTGATTGAAGAAAGTGAACAGTGAAGATTAAATTAATTTTTTTTAACTTTGAAAATCAAATTTAAAATTTAAACTGATAATTTATTAAAATTTTGATGATCAATTTAATAGTTTTTTTTTCCTTCCTTCTATCCTCCGGAAAGAAACTTCACCGTTGTCCCCTCTAATCGGGACATCTCATGGTTAAGAGACATGGCACGAGAACATCACACGTGCATACATACATATATATATATATAATATACGTTTATATTAGGAACCGATCCAAATAAACGATGGGATGAACACAGAGGAAAGGACGGTCAGAAGTGGACATGATATACGTGATTCGTGACAGTAGTATGCTATTCGTACGGCTGCAGGTAAAGTAGGAGCGATGATCTTTATTATGAGCGTCAACATTAGTGAAGTGACATAAATTAGATTTTTCTTATATTAGATTAAAATTATGAGATTATGTATTAGCAATTAGAAAAATTTTTACAGCCTAGTCACTTGACTGTTCAATACGTTAATCTAACAGTTCATAATTTAAAAATAAATTTTCCTATGGGCATCGATCACAAGAATCTCTCGGTTTCAAACCGAGCGTTCTGCCAACGATACAAAACCCCTTCTCTCACCGATCACTATTGGAGTTCTTTGTATAGAAGAAACACGTAAATTTATAAAAATAAATAGAAAAATTTAATATTATCTGTATTTCTTTATTTCCTCTTCTATTTTTATGTATCTTTTTTTATAAATGCAAAGAAATTACTTTTTAAACCTAATTAGCAATCCAGTTACCCTAATTTTTCTTTTTATCATTTAACTTCGGGCTCAGTGCATCGAGCCGATGATCGTAGGATCGTCCTCCATCTCAGGAAACGAACGGCTACCAAACCACGAGATCGAATCTCAGCTGTGCACCTGCCCCCAACCCGTCACTGTCCTCCCCTGCCCGCTACCCGACAAAAATAAATCTTGAGGGCCTCGTCCGTACGGGATAAAAAATATCCTGCCGCGGCAGGCACCCGGCCTGTCTACCTGCTGCCACGTGTACCGATATCACGTGATTGTGGGCCCGGTCGCGTCACACGTGGTTGGTGCCGAGCTTATCTGTTCGTTGGTGGGTGGATAGGATAGCACTCATTTTGACTTGGCTGACACTCCATTAAGGAAACGCGAACGTGGCTCAGTGGATATGGTTCGCGTTCCCTTGGATAGATGCACTCGAGAAAACTCAAAAATTTAATTTAAAATAAATATTTTTACCTCATTTTGTTAAAAAATTAATATCACATTTAACGGGTCTAGTTTCCACCATTATTAGATAGTAAAAGTGTAGTAGTAAAATTTTCATGTATTCTATCTTGTAACTTTAAAGAAAAAAAGTTAATAGTTTTGATTTTTTTTAGTTTCCAAAAGTCAAAACTATGTTTCATCGAAATTTAATTTATATGATAGTTTTAAATTATTTATTGTCATTTAAATTATTTTTACTTTGCCCATTATCCCTTTTTTTTTTACCGTGATTTTTGTTTTTACTCCTACATTTTCTCCAAGAATATTTTTATTCTGAAATCGTATCGAGTCACTCCATGACCGTGATTTTCGAGAGTTATGTCGTCCGACAATCATATTTTAGTACATTTTACTATTCAAAGAGCTATGGTCTTTGAAAATAGGGATAGTTCGATTGATTTATTTAATTCTCACGTAACAGTATTTTTACCTTTTTAATTATATTTAATATTGTTTACCGTATGTGACACGGATCATTCACTACTACTATCGAATTTATGTTTCCCATTTCCCACTGTTACTTTTGACCGATTATCAAACTCTAGTGTGTGTTACGTGTAGAAATAAAAATGACTATAATGAAGAAGAATCGATAGACATTTCACGACTTTATTTTTGAACGAGGAGCATCTTCTTCTTTTTTTTAAAGCAAAGAATTTAGAATATCGGAAAAGAAAAATCTCTCAGTCCGATTGTATGACAACTGTATGAACTGTTTAGTTAAAGTACTTAACCGTCCGGTGACAGTACTGCAAAAACTTTTCCATTGAAACGCTATCCGTGTCGAGGAGAAACACTTGCACGTAACCGATATATCACGTAACAATACTGAAGTTACATCACAAATCAATATATTTCAATTACCTTTGTAATTTTTTAAGATTTTATTAAAAAAAATCTTAAAATAATTAAATATTATTATCACATAATAAATCTATTACATGCAATCCTCTTCCCGTCTTTGAGATGCATATGAATCTAGCCATCTCTCTTTCCACTCAAAAAGAGGAACGAGTGCTGCCCTGTCCCACCTTTTAATTGCTAGTTGCATAATAGATCAAAAAATAATGATAAAAAGTTCCCCAGTTGCAAAACCCATCTGCGTGAATGGCAAATGGTATCAAGCTAGCCCCGTGATCGGTTTTTTTTCCCCGAAAATAATGAGAATTTTATCCGTATTAAAAAACAAGTAATAATAAAATTATAGATTTATTGATTGGTTAGTTACTTATTTACTATGAATGGCATGCGAGACATTGAACTAATGGAGAATTTATTTTATAAATAATTTAATTTTATTCATTTATGATATTATGTAAATATTTTACGCCGAAGACTTTCTCCTAAAGTAGGGTTTCTTACTTCTTAGCAAAGGAAGCTCTCAGTGTAATAAATCCTATTATTCAATTAATTTGGTTAATATGGTTTAGTGCATTTTCCCTTTAATAATGTATTGAATCGGATTTTGTAAAATGAGAAATATCATGATTGGAACAGACACATCTCTTAATGTACCGATCGGTTTCAAACTTAATTTAGAGAGCAACTGCTGTATTTTTATATATTAAATATTACGCACCGAAAAAATCCCACTATTGTTATAAAAATAAGCTTTATAGACTTTACAAATTAATAATTGCACCTCTTATTTAAGATAATAAACTAAAAAAAAAAAGAGATTCTAGCCCGCCTAAAGTAAATGCTGCAGGACGTCTATGAATTTGTATATAAAAAAACTGCATGTTGTAATATTAATGAGTTCTTGCTCTTGGCAAGACGAGGCCAAAAAGGCAATACGACGAACAACGATCCATGGTTTTTGATGCACGAAAGCGGTTTCTTCGATGGTTTTGCTCTTGGCCGATACAGAAGTGTGATATAATGGCTGACTGCTGCTGGTTTATCGTGGTGTACGATGTTCTTTGGCACGACAAATATTTTTACGACCGCCTTTGGTATCGGTAACCTGATTGGATCGAACATGGTAGTTGATTTAATACAGGGAAGAAGACACTTTTGATCCTCAGATTTTTGCGCTTTTGTCAATTTTAGTCATAAACCTTTATTTTTTATCATTTGAGTCTTCGACCTTTTGAGTTTTTACCGCTTTGATCCTACCGTTACTTTGTACATCCAAAAGATCATGTTCCATCAAAAAAGAACATTTCATCCAAAAATTATTTTTAAAAAAATATATTCAATCCCTGATTAAAGAAATGTTGATTACTAAGGGTGTTCCTTCTAAAATTAGAACTCATTTTCTCATAACGAGTCACGATGTTGTAATATTTCAATCAGGATGTGTCGAGATTTGCTCACCTGTAAAATTCTACATGTATTATTCAGTTTCATTTACTTTTTTCCCTTATTTATTTATCTTTTGAAAAATATTTCTTGTTAAAAATAATTTTTTGATGGAATATTCTTTTTTAGATATATGCTTTTTTTGATGAAAAAAGTAACGGTAGGACCAGAGTAACAAAAACTCAAAAGGTTGAGGACATAAATGATAAAAGATAAAGTTTTAAAACTAAAATGATAAAAAGGCGAAAGGTTGAGGACCAAAAATATCATTTACCCTTTAATATACGAAAAGTTATATACTATGGGAAAAAAATGATAAAGAAGTGTAAGTTTGCAATGTGATTTCTAGCTAAGGAAAAAAGGGAGCTATTTTCCATGAGAGGTCCTCACATGGGATATAATTGGGAAAATGATACTTAATCCCATTATTTTTCCTTTTTTTTATCACTTTCATTTTAAATATTTATTTTCTTATTCATTTTTATCCTTAATATTTAGTATTTTTGCTATTCCTTTTTTATATATAAAAAACTGCATGTTGTAATATTAATGAGTTCCGACTCTTGGCAAGACGAGGCTAGAAAGGCAATACGACGAACAACGATCCATAGTTTTTAATGCACGAATGCGGTTTCGTCGATGGTTTTTGCTCTTGGCCGATACAGAAGTGTGATATAATGCCTGACTGTTGTTGGTTTATCGTGATATACGATGTTCTTTGGCACGATAAATATTTTTTCAACCGTCTTTGGTATCGGTAACCTGATTGGATCAAACATGGTAGTTGATTTAATATAGGAAAAAAGACACTTTTGATCCTCAACATTTTGCGCTTTTGCTAATTTTAGTTCTAAACCTTTATTTTTTTTAATCATTTGAGTCCTCAACTTTTTAAGTTTCTATCACTTTGGTCCTACCGTTGCTTTTTCCATCCAAAAGATCATGTTCCATAAAAAAAGAACAGTTCATCCAAAAATTATTTTTCAACAAAATTATTTTTAAAAAAAATATATTCAGACCCTAATTAAAGAAATGTTGATTGCTAAGGGTGTTCCTTCTAAATTAGAACTCATTTTTCTTCAAATAAGTCAAGATTTTGTAATGACAATAGTCATCAATCAATTTTCAATTAGGAATTTATCTCAATTTTGAAGGACATTTGTTCACCTGTAAAATTTTACAGATATTTTTCTCTTTCATTTATTTTTTGAAAATTAATTTTTGTTGAAAAATAATTTTTGGGTGAAATGTTCTTTTTTGGATGATATATGCTTTTTTTGGATGGAAAAAGTAACGGTATGATCAGAGTGATAAAAACTCAAAAGGTTGAGGATATGAATGATAAAAAATAAAGGTTTATGACTAAAATAATAAAAATACGAAATGTTGAGGACTAAAAGTATAATTTACCCTTTAATATACGAAAAGTTAGATAGTATGGGGAAAAACGATAAAGAAGTGTAAGTTTGCAATGTGATTTCTAGCTAAGGAAAAAGGGGGCTATTTTCCATGAGAAGTCCTGACATGGGACATAATTGGGAAAATGATACCTAATCCCATTCTTTTTTTTTTTTTATCACTTTCATTTTAAATATTTATTTTCTTACTCATTCTTATCCTTAATATTTAGCATTTTTGCTATTCTTATATATATATATATATATATATAGTTCAAGTTTATCGTGCAAAATATATGTGTGGGTGGCCTCATTAAAGGCTACGCGCTCAAGTAGATTCGAACCTCCGATCCCGTAACTTTCTACACGAGTCGTACGCACATGCTATCTACATGAACTAATTCTTAGAATTATTTTACTTTACAATATTTTAATGTAAAATTGGAGACCTTTCTATTTTACTGGGCTTCTACCTTCTCTCCCGAAAATCTTGATGCAAACCGAAAAGCCCACAATATCACCTTGCATGATGCAAAAGGCCAATTTTGCCCCTCAAATTTTTTTGGGGGGCCTAAATTTGCCCCTCCTTATGAGACCCTCTTCAACCGCAACGAGAAAAGCATGGGTATTTAGGTGAAATTATATTTAACCTACCATATTAAATATTATAATATTATATTTGTATCCATTTTTTAAAAAAATTAAAATATTTATCAAATACAATAAATTTATTTTACAACATGTATTCCACATAAAATAATAATTTTTCTTGCACTCTAATAATATTCAAACTAAATGCCCGTTTTCTTAAAATTTTTATTTCCCATATAATTCAACAATAATTGAACCAAATATTCCATTGATATGTTTTCACTGACCCAAATTATCCAACAATGCATAAACTTGAATTTTTAATAGTCACTGGATTAAGAAAAATATAATATGAAAATAAATTTATTAATAACTACCATTTTCTTCCGCCGCTCTCACTTTATCTCCTCTTTTATTTCATACTCATTTTTCTCATTCTTACTCTCCATCATTTTTTTTTATAAAATGCCACTCAATTTTTTCCCCTAAATCTATTGCTTTTTTTTTTCATATTTGGTTTATTAAAAAAATGCTACTCTAAAATTAATTACAATTAAAATTTTATCTAATCATTTACATGCTATTTTTTTTTACCAATTTTATTAAAAATTAAAATTCTCCTACCAGCAGATCTCTAATTTAAAATAATTATATTATTAATATCATTACAAATTTTATTCTTCCCTTTTTAGGATTTGGGGAGATACTTCTGATTAGATTATGGAGGGATAGCTGTCCCAAATTTTATTGCCATATAAAAATTTCTTCATAATTGACATATTATTCTTTTCTATGTAAAAAGCACGAAAGTATAAAAGGATAGAAGAAATGATGAATAAAAAGGATAAGATATTTATGAAAAAAATTTTAAATGATCCTACGTTGCGATGACGTGATGATAAACAACCAATCAAATTACTTTAATTAATAATAGTTATGACATTTACTCAGTCGATTAATGTAATTTATTCGTTTGTCATATTTTGATTAGTATTTTCTCACGTCATGTGATGGAGTTGGATCGCTTAAAAATTTCTCTATAATCACACCGACGAGGAGAAAGTCTCAAGTGCAACAGCGATCACACCAAGTGGGCAATGCTGACACGGTCTATCCAATCATGATTTATCATTTATATATTTGGCCAATTAGCATTCACCATTGGTTAGAATACTTTATATTTTTAATATTTGATAATTATAATTGTATAATTATTGATTATATGTCAAGCTATAATTTAACGGATATATCACATCGGTATTGACCCATGGTATCATTATGTATGATAATTTTTTACACAACACGATACGACATGACACGTAGTTAGACGGGTTCGTGTTGAGCCTAAACGAGTTTCGTATCCAAACGGATTGACCCCTGTAATGCGTTTACGTGGGTTGAGCCCACGTAACCCGACAAGACATGACACGACTGAACCTATTTAATTATGTATTTATGTGCCAAACTCATTAACCTATTTAAATATATTAAATTAAAATTAAATTTATACTATACATATTTACTTAGACAAGTGAAATGTGTCGTGTCATATCAGTTCGATTTTAAATGGGTTGGGTTTGTGTTTGAAGTCTTTGACCGATTTATTAAACAGATCGTATACGGGTTAATATGCTTTTGATACGAACCCGTTTGGACATGAGATCGTCCGGCTTAGGTTATAGGTATAATTTCTACACTGAAACCTTCTCACCACTGGTGAGATAGGTGAGACATGGCTCTAGCACCTCGGTTTTGGGTGGAGAGCAATACAACTGCGCCAGCCCCTCTCTCTCAAAACCCATTACCATATAAGGATTTCTTCATCCTCTGACCGTATTAACTCCTGATGAAGTAGGCAAAATATCAGAGAATGAGAATCCTAAATCAAATTGAATACAGCTCCGACCATCCATGTTCCTCACGGTGGAGATCCCATTATAAACAGCCCACCGAAATCTGATTTTGCGCTCTGAGGATGGGGATTCCATTGAAAATGAGAGACTACTGGGTGAGCCGGAGGAATTCCTTCGTGATTCCTTCACCATCTGAAGAACAGAGGATTCTCAACTCAAAGAACAGCACTCGAGGTTCAATGCTCTTCAACTTGCATCTTGTTTCGTGTTATCTGACAGTGCGTCTATTCCCACTGCTGATTTGCCGAAATTATCGCACTTTGGTTCTCTTTTTTTTCCCCTAATGATGCATAGCTCTATCGGTTTTGGATCAATGCCCAGTTGGGCTGGATATTGATGTTCTTCGATGAAGGATGGTGCAAAAGATGGAAGCGGATAATCGTGAAATCTGAAAAGCGACGTCTTTTATCGGTCCTTTAGTGAAATGGCTTGATGATGCAATTCTTGAATAGCAATATGCGTGCATATATATTCCCTGGACATTGGTTTTGCGGAATTTTCTGGTAAGAAATTGTTGTCTGATGTGCAGAGGCTGTGATCGCTGGATTCAAGGCAGCTTCAGTCACTGCTGTTGCCTCTAGTGTCCCTGTGGTAATGCAACAGTTTTTCTTGCTGCATACATTGTTTGGTGTCTGTAGCGAACTCAGGTTTTGCCGGATTAGGATTAAGGATGTTTTATTATTGCCGTTGCTGCTCTGTTCTGGAAACTAGTAATGGATCTGCAGAGAGATTAGGCTATGGTTACAGTCTACGACTGAATATGGTTGCGAAACATGGAATCCATCCCGAGTCGTTGGCTCCCGGGTTAAGGGCATTTCTTAAGTTTTAGCTTTTCTGGGAACGCCATATTTGATATGAGGGAACAGAAAAGAAATTGTATGAACCTTTATGTAACATATCAGTGGAGTGGAAATGTTTTGCAGTGGAATCATCATAATTGACAGCGGCATTCATTTTAGTGATTCTGTCCCATCGCCTTTCCATTTCTTTGCACCAAACGCTGGCCTTACCTTTTAGAACCCAGCTGCTTGATTACAAAGATCTCAAACTCGAACCAATCTTATCTTGGCATGATCTGTTGCCGTTGTTCCTTTTAAGATGATTGGATGCCTTGTTTTACTGATACCCTGTGATTCCGATTCCAGTTGATGGCTGTTCGTTGGATTCGTTGGGCAAAGGCAAACATCAACCACACTGGGCAGGCTCTCATCATTTCTTCAGGCACGATATCAGTTTTGCCTCGTTCTGCTTTCTTCACACGCTAATTAAATTATGTAAATCTTTCTCCCATGAATATTCAAGGATCATGCTGACTGACTTATTTGCATTTTAATTCTTTTACAGCCTCCATTGCTGCATTTGTCATCGCTGCAGATAAAGCCATCACAGAATGTGCCAGAAAAAATGTTCAGTATGACAGAACAGCCTAAGATGGCAGCTAAGAAGGTTTTAATAGGCGTTATTTTCCGATGTCTGTAATAAGACGATGTGGATTTATGCATTGGCGTAGAATGTTCTTTCCTGTCATGTTGATGTCCAACATCGGTGTTTTATCGTGCCAATTTCCAACTCATCTATTTTCCTGTATAAGCCATGAAGGCAGCTGTCAAGAACAAAACAGACAATCCTTGATATATGTGTTGTGTGGATCTGCTATAGACATCTACATGAAAAATTTTGCAGGAATCCTCTCATTCTGCCTTCCGAGCTCTTGGCATGTCCTTCTACTAGAAAGTGACTTTCGAGGGATGGACTTGTATTTTCATTTCCGTTTCATCGATTGAACTTGACGCCATGAAGGTTGGGTTAGGACTCTATTATTCACGTTTGTTTGTACAGGGAGTTCATTGTGATTATCACTTCAAACTGAAAGTCACACACTGTCAGCTGAGCTATCACCATCTTCCTCAGACAGCTTCCGACTCTTCTTGTAACTTGAGAGATAAGTTGCAGTTCCGAGCAATGGAGTCTCATCAAACTCTCGCCCGACCTTCTTCCCTCCGAAGTTTTCTGAGGGACTGCACCCGTGGAGAATGTGAAGCACCTCTTTCATGGAGGGCCTTGTGGATGGCGAATTGCTGGTGCAGATAAGACCCAGCTTGAACACGGTGGTCATGTCCTCAAAGTAACTCTGCATCTCAATTTCCTTGTCTAGGGCATCCATGATCGGTTTCCCTTCTGTGAAATGCTTCCATGCCCATTCTGCTAGGCTCGTGTTCTCTTCCCCGTTATTCGGCTCTCTTCCTGTCACCAGTTCCAGGAGTACGACCCCAAAGCTGTAGACATCGATCTTCTCATTCACTTTCGTCGTGTAGGCATACTCTGCGACATAAAAACAGGTAAGATTACTTAGTACCGGGCCTTTTCCGCACTTTTCACCCTGGCAATGTCAATTATTAGTTAGGGAAAAAAAAGTCTATTGCAAGTTTAGCTTTCAGATCAGGTTGCATCCGTGCTAGTTAACCCATAATATAGGATTACGATGAACTTTTAAGCAATGTTGTATAATCAGTAATGTAAACTGTGCACTTTACAATGAAACAGATACTACTTAAAAGGGAATCCGTTGCTCACCTGGGGCGAAGTAACCAAAAGAGCCTGCAACACCGGACATGGTGTGGGCATCTCCTTGTCCGACCAGCATCTTGGCGAGCCCGAAGTCTGCAATGCTGGCGTTGAACTCAGAGTCGAGCAGGATATTGCTCGACTTCACGTCGCGGTGAATGATCGGTGGAGAGCAGTCGTGGTGCATGTAGCACAGCCCCTGGGCAGCCCCGATAGCTATCTGCAGCCGTGTCGGCCAATCCAGTGAGGTGGAGGTCAACTTTCTCTTGCTCCGGTGAAGCCACCGGTCCAAGCTCTTGTTCTCCTTGTACTCGTATACAAGAAGCTTGGAGTCCTCGCTCGATATGCAGCACAGAAGTTTCACTATGTTTGAATGCCGGATTGTTCCGAGAATCTCGACTTCTGCTAGGAACTCCTTCTCGTGCTTCCCGTCGACCTTTCTTCCGCTCCAAATCCGTTTGACTGCCACATAGTCGCCCAAACAACCGATGCTTATACGGTAGACTTTGCCTGACCCACCGCATCCGATGAGATTATCATCCGTCAAACTTGACAAGATGTTCGCTTCTGTGAAATCCAGCCTGTGGAATGAAGTTAACTTCCATGTTGTGAGGTCTCTCCTGATTCTTCTTTTCCGGTAATCTTGGATTATCCGTAAAGTCGACATGGCAGTGACGAACAACACAACTAGAGCGATGACTAGAATCAATGCAAGGTACTTGGTGGATAATTTCCCGGAGTTGGAGCTTCCAATGGAGCAGCTACGGAGATTGAGAACCGGATTATTGGCACACAGGTTTGGGTTGTTCAGGAAGCTCGTCTCGTAAGCTTGGTTATTGAACTCATCCGGGATTCTCCCGGAGAGCTTGTTGGAGGACAGATTGAGAGTGGTCAGCCTCAACTTGCCCAGCTCTGGCGGGATCTTGCCAGATAATCGATTGCTTGACATGTCGAGATTGAGGAGATCGGGCAAGGACCCGATCGCTGCTGGAATAGGCCCCGAGATATCGTTTCCAGACACGTTCAAGCTTGTGAGGGATCTCCAGGAGACTATATTCGAAGGGAATTCACCTGAGAGACGGTTCCCGTCAAGCGAGAGAGAGATCAGGTGGGAAAGGCTCGTCAATTCCTCCGGGATATTGCCGGAAAGGAGATTGTTGCTTGCCTTGAACACCTTCAAGCTTGACCAGGAAGAAATTTCAGCTGGAATCTGACCGGAGAACTGATTGTTGCTAATCTCTATCCTTGTCAAATTCCATGCTGTTCTGTTAGGAAGATGGCCGGAGAATGAGTTTCTGCTGATCATCAAGCTCGATAGGTTGAAAACTGTCCAAATTCCAGAAGGGACTTCGCCAGTGAAGTTGTTGTTGTAGAGCTGAAGCGTGCGGAGAGTCCGACAGCTTCCAAGGGATTCCGGGATTTCTCCGGTTAGGTTGTTTGAGAAAGCGACAACTCCGGTTAGAACACCATTAGCGCATAGATTCCGAGGTAACTGCCCAATAAACTGATTGCTTGAGACCTCGAATGCTTCCAATGTCGAGTACAACCCAAAATCTGGGGGAAGAGTACTGGTGAGGTTGTTGGTGAAAACCCGGAAATTCACAAGAGATGGAATCTTCCCGATACTTGCCGGAATTTCTCCAGAAAGACGGTTAGAGTAGAGGTTCAACAGAGTCAGGGCCTGCAGATTCCCGAAACCTTCTGGTATCGGACCTGTCAGGTTGTTCATTGCAAGATCGATCTCGATCAAACCAAGGGCAGAGACCAAACTCGGGATCTGACCCGACAACTTGTTGTGATACAGATACAAAATGCTCAGATTCTTCAATGAGAATATCCCACCAGGAATCGGACCAGTCAACATATTCTGGGACAGGTCCAGATGCTCGAGCGCCATCAGGTTGGTAACATTCTCCGGAATTTGCCCGATCAGATTACACTGTGTCATCCATAGAAACCTCAGTTTCTTGAGGCTCCCAAACTCATCCGGAATCACCGCGGGCACGAACTTGTTGTTGTACGCCATTCCTAGGACCTCGAGATTGGACAAGTCGCCGATCTCCCTAGGAAACGTCCCGTTGAACTGGTTCTGGTAAAGATACAGCGTCTGTAAATTGCTCAGTTTCCCGATCGCCGGCGGAATATCGCCGGAGAAATTATTCCCCCCGAGGTCGATGTACTGCAAGCTCGATAACCTGTCAATGTCGCTCGGAATCGTGCCGACAAAGTAATTCTGGGACAGGTCTAGGACCTGCAGGTTCGAGCAGTTGTACAGCGCCGTCGGGAATTGGCCAGGAATGTAATTCCACGACAGAATGAGAGTTGTCAAGCTCTTGAGGCTGCAGATGATTGGAGGGATCGCCTCCGTGATGTCCTTATTGCTGAGGTGGAGCTGCGATACTCCTCCGGCGGCCGTGCAGTTGACCTCCGGCCACCTGCACGGCGAGGAGGACGCATTGGTCCACGACCCGAGCGACGGCGGATTATCCCATAGGTGCTTGATGGTCAGCAGGACGGAGAGCTCGTCCCGGCTCGGGTCCTGCGAAATTACGATAAAGGGCAGGGAGAGGAGGGATAGGAGGATAGCCTGCAGCGGCAGTTTGGACATTTTCCTGGGGCTGCTCCGTCAACGGACCTTGCCGGGAAAATCAGTGTGAAGGCGAAGGCCAACGGCAAGAGTTTTCAAATCTGGCGAGCTGAGAAGAGCTAGGGGAGAGCGTATTTGTACTTATCCGGCGTTCGAAATGACGAATGTGCCACTGAAAGTGATTGACCATAGTCAACTCTGCCAGCAGCGATGGATCTAGGAGCCTTACATTGTGGACTTCTGATATCGGAAAATTACTAAAATACTTAATTTTATTTAATTTTTATTAAATTATATATTTAACTTTTTAAATTCGTCATATTACTCTTCGATCAAATTTTATCTCTCCGTGAATAAATTTTCTGAATCTGTCCCGTCCCCGATAAATGAAAAGGTTTAGTTCTCAGTTTCAAATATAATCTAAATGGTTAAACAAAGAAATAGAATTTAGTACAATTGGTGCTATTATAGTGAAACTTTCTGTATCACTTTTATCTTTTCTTTTTTTCTATCATTTCTAAAATTGTGTGCATCTTTTGTATAAAAAAATTTGTTAAAGATTACTTATGAATTATTTGAGAATACTGGAGAATCAAATATTTCGAGTCTTGCCTAGATGTACTGACAACGTTGCTCCGATCCACGCACATCGACGCGATCAAAATTAGTAGTTGGATAATGCGCGTCATTCTATATTCCTCGGATCAGGTATAACCTTAATTAACTCTGATACCGTACATGCTTATCGTCTTGAGGAGGGTTTGCACCCACTAAACTTGTTAGTTTATGATGTTTGATTTTTGATACATTATTTGGTCGGACATGCGTTGCTGTCCTTCTAGATGATCATCTGTTTTCTCCTCGTGCGCTTTTAAGTAGTAATTTTTTGACCATCTGCAGAACCAGACGAGGGACATCGTTGACCGCCCGAAAGCCGTGGTAGCTCAGCTCAGCTCAAGAAGCCACCAGCTCACTGTCAGCTCTTTTACACGGTTTTTAGTGTGTCTGAAGTGACTAAATATTCACACACCAAAAAAAAAAAAAAAAAAAGAAATGACTAATATTCAGGATGTATTACTTATGCATTATGGGTATTTAAGAACCGATCAAAATCGATTTTGGTGATCAATATGTGTTGGTTTAAGTGGTAAGATATTTGTTCTCCATAAGCAAATATCTCAAGTTCGAGTTTTTGCGAATGGAGAAAACTCATATCCGGAGAGATTTATGCTTTAATGGGTCGACATGACTTGAACTAGTCAACAGTTCAAAGGACTTCTGGGTAGCAACGGTGTACACTCAAAAAAATCGATTTAGGCGAAAAGCTATTTCCACCACAAAACCACATACCGAAATTAAACCGACTTTGATTGATTCTGGCTCCTCTAGAATCGTGTACATGTCTGAGATCCTGAAGCATGGTGGACTTCGGGAGAGAGCAATCTCATGAACTTGGGAAAATTTGTAAGTTCTTATTTACTCATTTTATCTATATTTTTATTAGATTATCTTATTCACTTTAAGTGAAATCCATCGTGCAACTCTTTCTTCAATTTAATCCTTCGGTTCGGTTTTCTAGATCAATCATTGCCCTGTAGTAGCATGAACTTTTTTTCTTCGGTGTATATCACCTGTGCATTTAGATATTCCCAACAGATTCTAACAAACCGAGGTTCAAGTTGGACTACTATACTAAAGGGTAAAATTTTTTCAACATAAATTTTATTCATTTACAATATTCGAACCCGATACTCTATTTAAGTGAAAGAAGTGTCAAGTTTTTCCAACCAAGTCTTGATGATACAATGGCACGGATTGGTTCAATAAAAGAAAACAAGACCGGATTTAGAGCGACATAGATTTATCCTAGAGTTTGGTCAAAGACCATAGAAAAAAGTGTTGATGTAAGACAAGGAAATGCCCAGACGGTGGGCGGTTGCAAGTGGCACCGAGTGGGCAGCTGCTTGGAAGCTTCACTTCATCATCACTGTTTTAATTTTTTTTAAAATGTAATTTTAAAGAGAAAAGAATGAATTTCGTTAATCAGAAGCCATTGTTTCATTCTTGATCCACGGCTGAGTTCGTGGGGATCCCATTCCTTTGCTTGCTTAAAGGTCCTTAAAGAGAGGTTGCCTTTCTTAATGCCGTCCACTGACTTCTCTGTCTGCTGCTGCTTTAAGCCTAAGTGGCGCCTCCACTGAGAGCTGGTCTAATCGTCAAAGACTCGCTTCCATGCAATTCAGCGAGGTCATGATTACAGTTTCAAGTCTCCCTCTGAGCAATGTTGTCAGAGGAGACTCTTGAACTCGTGCTTTAGCGCTTACCGACAGGTCTTTGGTAGTGCTACGTTGATGGGCTGTGTTTGTTAATACTGGTTGTTCAGTTCGTTTGACATTTTTGTGGCTGAACACAAAAGCCAAACATTACGTAGTGGGGTGTGGCTAGATCACCACTACTGTTGCGCTAGCTAACCTTTTACCCAGCTTTAAGTTCAAGCACCGAACAATGGAAATGAAACGGTGATAGCGGGTCCAGTGCAGTGATATCATGCTCAACCTTGAACAAAGACGTCAGAGAATCGATTCTCTTTAGTGAGTCTCGTATACCCCTTCAATCCCCTCTTCTGCTTGTCCCCTTCTAAGCGCACATATGTATTCTGTAATCGATTAGAAAAAAATAGTTAGGTTAACTCAATCTGCCTAACCTACTAGATCTACAAATATGGTAGCTGGATTGTAGTTTCCGGAACACCATCAACGGTTGTAAGAGCACGAGATCTGGTTTCACCGTGGTGTGTTTCCTGTAACACGATCGTATTGATAAGATATCTGCTCATAGTCCTAGAGATGGATTGAACAAACGAGTTGAAAGTTGATCGTAACTGATGTATATATAAATAATTGAAGAATTTTCTTCGAATGAGCCTAACTCGGATAAGTTTTTCGACTTAGTCACCCTTGTATTTTTCGATGCAGGTTGAATTGGTAGATTGTGTGAAATTCAGTTGTATTTTATTTTTTACTACTTGACCGGATTGAATAATGTCAAAAGAGCTAGCCCACAGAGTTGTCTCGCCAAACAAAGGCTGCGTCAATTTAGGGACGACAATTCTCATCCGAACCCCACTGACACGTCCTAGTTTGGAACTGGGTTTGATCCGACCCGTGCACGTGTCAGGATGAGTATGGATCTGTCCCCCGTCCTGTCCCGACCCGCACTGTCATGCTACGTTATATTATTATATATTTTAATATTAATTTTTATTTAATATATATATATTATATCATTAAATTAGATAATAGTGATTATATTTTGTTAAAATTTTGTAAATTCTAAATTATTTTAAATTTATATCACATATTAATTATTTTCATATATATATGTATGTTATTTTTTTAATCACAAACCGGGTCATGAAATACCCGGCCTACGTGGGCAATTGCCATTCCTTTGGATCGACACAGACAAGTCCAAGGATAGGTATCAATGATTCGAAATCTATTTTTCGGTGTAAATCACCGATATTTAATGGTTTGATAGGGCATAATTAAACTGTTTTGGTTTGGATAGTTAATTAAAGTTATTATACATTTGTTAGAGCACGAAGTCTGTGGGCATTTATATTTGTGGGAATGATCCTCCACTATCAACATGTTTGAATGGTCATTAGTCTGATTATTCCTAACTTGATCATGACAGAGATGGATATTCGGGTTTGGTGTGGGAGATAAAGAACAGTCGATAGATAAATCTGTATTTAAATTGATTAATATCTATCGTGAGTCCGCAGTCGTCGGCTATGGGACTGGACTCCTGTTTAAAAAGCCCGCTCCCCCATTCGACGATCGAATAAAGTGAAATGGGATTCTTCTGCTGACAGAGACATCATGGTCACGTTATTCTCGGCTGGTTGATCAGATGAGAAGCCCTTCCAGAAAAGTTATGCTGGGAGAACAAATGGCATCTTACGTCTTTGAAAAACTATCCTCAATCTAGAACGAGGGAACGGTTGAATTTCCAAGGGGACATGTTCACCAAACAAGCAAGCTCGAAAATCAAAGGGAAAACGTGTTTTGAGAATGATGGGAGCTTTTTAAAACGATGTTTCGTACGATATCTTTCCTAGAAGAATAACGACAATTCCGTTTTGGCTGTAGATGAAACTCATGTGTCTCCGGTGGGGAATAGGTCAATGAAAAAACATTTAAGGAGTATGGAAAGTCGACCAATGAGGAGTGATGTGCACGTCCACATCAAACCCTATCGGGTTTGTCTCTGTGTCCGTATCCGAGCCAAGCAACCCGTGAGAAAGCCAAGCTCGGGTGTGGAGGTCAAGATCGGCTCCCGCTCAAGTTAGAGGGAAAAAAATATAAGTAGAGTATTACCATTGTCTTTTTCGGAGTTTGATCTGATATGACGAATAGATAATAAATTAATTAACTGATTTAACTCGGGCATGTGATCGATAATATAATTATCGGTACTATTCTGTTTAAGTCAAGCGGTCCATAGTCTGATTGAATATCTCTGTTTATATAAAGCTCAACAACTAACTACAAGTCGGACATTTTTCTTCCAAGCTTGAAATAATGGACCACGTGTTTCTCATTCAACCCTGACATGGTATGAGCTCATACGATAACTCGCTCTGATACCATGTAAACTATATGCAAGGTGCTGGGGCAAAGCTTCCGGCGGATATTTGACAGCTTATCTCAGGTCCACTTCTGTTGCTGCGTGTGCCTTAAACTTGACTAGGTAGGTAGCGCTGCCGTAACTCCCATGCCCGATCCATATTCACCGAGCGTCCGATAGCAGTTGTGGGATAGGCTATGCTGCCGATCAGATGCGCGAGAACAAGCCGTTCTCTTGCTCTCAGACGATTTTTGAGGACAGAAAAAAGCAAAACAGGTTCGACGGGTTCCAAGCAACAATGTGTACACGACCAACAGCATCCAATGACGTTAGGAGGGAGCAGATAACACATAGTAAATGTCAGGAAATTCCAGCCTGGGGAGAATATGTTAGGAGGAATTCGCACACTCATACAAAATCTCTAGCCGATCACGGGAAATGATCAGTGTCGGTGAGGATGAGCTTTGCTCGATTCGTGCGAGAGGAAAAAACAGTGAGATTGCAGATTGTGGAACGTGTCGATTCAGCCCCGATTTCGTAGTTCAGTGACGAGGAAAAGGATCGAGATAGTGTTTTCTCCTGCTGGGGGAGAGATCCAAGAAGGCATGCTCGTGGATGCTGCATTAAGATTCGGTCGTGTTCACGTTCGAGGAAATAACTTCCCTTGACATAAGCTGCTTGGATTCGAGTTCGATGCCGATCGATTTAATCCCATCTCGAAACGGTTCATAGAATTTATCGAGATAAGCTGGGCATACAGCAGGTGGATATGTCAGTCAATTGGCAGAAGCCTAAACTCAGTTTGTTAATGCACTGTGTAGATTCGTGGAAGAGTCCATGTAGCTGATAGCCCGCTATCGCCGCCATGGTTTCCGCCATCAATCTTGTGGACAGAGAGAAGTGATTACTGGATGGATAAGTGAATCTAAAATTGGAGAAAGCTTGCAGTGCATCGATCATATCACGTGATAAAACTGACTTAGTCCAAGGTTCAGAACCGATCGGTTATTATTGGTTCGGAACCGTCTGTCCAAAATTGTCCTGTTCTAATTTAGAACTAGCTGGTTTGGTCATTTTTTTAAATTAATACACATATTGTTAGAAATTGTTATAAATTATAATGAAATTGAATTTAAAAATAAATAAAATGCAAATTTAATACATAAATTAATTTTTTTACTTTACCTTTTCGTTTTTCAATTCTTGTTCGAAATCGAAGGTTCCAATTCCGGTTCCTTCAAACGGAGGAATGGGCTCTGAACCGTCCCTCATGGTTGGTTTTGGGCCTGTTTAGGCCCGGTTTCCTATTTTGCCCGGCGGAATTGAAGCATGGCTAAGACTACCGACATAATATATTTGTTCAATTATAATTTATCATTTGTTAAGATTTTTTTATTTTTTTTTATAATTTTTAAGATTTAATAATTATAGATATTAATTAAAAGTTAAATTCTAATTAAACAGATGTGCGATATTAATATTATCACGTGATGCATGAAGATTTTATCCTAAAATTGGCCATCAAATCAGAGCCAGGGACCGAGCTGAATCAACTAGAAAGTTCAATGACTGAACATTGACAGTTGATTTTTCATTCCCTGAAAACTCTCCCTCTCTTTCGTTGCTTCCACCACCCGGGTCAGCCAGTACCAAATCCACTTACTCCTCTTCTTTTGCAGCTGACAAAGCTTCTAAGCTTCCGAGAATTCAATCGGAAACCATCACCGGCGGCGGTGGGGCAGATAAGGATGAGCCGCTCCGCGCTATCTCACTTCCTTATCCTCTCCAATTCCACCCCTCGCTTCTCTTCACTGTACTCCCACCCCCTCTCTTTCTCTCTCTGTTGTGTGACATTATCATTCACATTCACCGATTAAGACAATCCCTGCAACTGTACTTCTTTATGTATCTGCAGTGAGCCCCATTTGTTTTTCTGTCTAAAGAATTGTCTTTTTGGCGATACGTCGAGCAGGTCATGTGCAAAAGCTTCGAGCAGCTTCTCCAGAGTACCGTCCCTGAGGAGGCGAAGCTTTGCTGTAAGTGAACGTTGCACGAGACGTTTTCAGTGCTACTGCAGCATCTCGGTCTCTGAACCGGCTCTTTTGGGGACTCCCGCGAGTTCTGTGAGGTAAAAAGTTTCTACCTTTGCTTGTTATGCATTGATTTTTGGCCAATATTTGTGAAAATGTAAGTTGGGAAACCATGAAAATAAGATGATGTGCATACTTTGGGATCAAATGGTTGTGTTAGGGAAGTTATGAATCTACTGACAAGTCCAATTCGATATCTTGAGAATAGAAATGCTTGTACGAGCCTGTATTTCATATGTATTTCGTATATGTATATGTATATGTATGTCTTCCGACATATATGACCCATTTTTGAGTAAAAACTCTTTCCAGCATCGTCTTGAATTTCTGGGATTATCCAGTGCTGGTAGCGGACCACAAATATATCTCCATAGACTGCCGCCTGAATAGCACCTAGTACTTGCCTAACTATCTTTAGTTTAAATATTGTTCATGAATTTACTCTTGATATGTTTGTTCATGTAGAGTCGGTGTAATTTTCAAAAGCTCTGTTTTTCCTTTTTTGTTTTTTGAGTTAAATTAGTACTTGTTGTTCAGAAAGAGAATAGTTTCTGGAGTTCAACCAACAGGGTCCATCCACCTGGGGAATTATCTTGGGGCCATAAAAAACTGGATTGACCTCCAGGTGATTCCCTTCTTCACTGTTATTTACACTTTAAAATTTTTGAATTTTATGGCTTTTGTTTCTTTGTGGTGAGGTTGGGGTTTTAGTAAAAGTAAAAATATGATTCTGTTCTGATTACTGTACAGTGTTGACACATTAAGTGGCTCCTATAGTCCTCATAAATACTGTTTATATAGTAACTAGGTTCAGATAAGTAATGTTTGTGGCATAAATATTCTAATAAGTCTACTGTTTTGCTTCTATAAGCAGCATTCAGACTGTTCCCTTTTGAATTTTTCCCCTTACAAGGGACCTCCTTTTAGTTTTTTGTTAGGGTTTTGGGGCGTCATTGTATCATGGATGTAAAACTGTAAAAGACTCTGGTAAGCAATTTAAACTAGTAGGGTTGAACGAGTCAATCCACATTGGAATATACCCCTTGTTACTGGCCATATATTAAGCCTTTGGGAGCAACATCTGCCTCTGAAGGATATTTGCTGATTCTTGCCAGTGAAGATCTTCTTGCTCATTGGTAATTTAGCTGATAAGAGTAGGGTTGACACTTTCTTAGAAAAAGGTCAAAAGAGATATACTGTTTATTATGTACACCTTTGCCGAAAAGGTTTTCTGTTTCCATGGCAACTTTCATTAACTTGGATACTTATATTGGAGAAGCACATTTTCTCAGTCAATAACACCATAAAAAAACCATTTGAATATGTACAAATAGGTTATAGTTTAATGATATTATTCTTGTTTTTATTCTTTTTTAACTCCTTACATGTTCTTCTAACATTTCAGAACTCATACGAGACGCTCTTTTTCATCGTGGACCTTCATGCTGTATGTCCAATACTCTACTCTGTGTAGTGTCATTTCAGGACCACAGACATCTCTTCCTTTGATTGTTATTTTACTGGATCTCTTGATTATCAAATTCCTAGATCAGATCCTTGAGAAGAAAATGAAGTGCATTGACATATGAGAAATTTAACCGTGTTATTCACAGGAATTGCTGCAACACTCAATTTTAATTAAAGTAATAGAAAACAGTAATTTATTTAATATAAACTTGGCTTGTACGAACCTTTTTGTAAAATTCTAAATTTCTGTTGTTTTATTCATATTATTTTGGAATAATTTAGGTATGGAAACTCAATTGAATTGTAAAGTTAACTTATAAAAAATAAACAAATGAAGCTTGTTTACTTATATGTAAATATGTGCAAAGCAAACTTATAATAAGTAGTTATCATTACAAATACATGAGAACGCCCAATATTGTGTATAAAAATAAGGAAATTACATATGAGCATAAAGTAATGAAAAATTAAATTTACAAAGTAAACTTCTAATAAATAGTTTCTCATTATTGATATATTTAATCTCATGTTATGTAGAGAATAAGGAAATTGCCTATAATTATAATGAGCATAAAGTGATGCAAGATGATCAAAAAGAAAAGTATTGAGTTTGAGCGAAAAATTAGAAGGCAAATAGGTAAAAGGAAAATGACAGAGGAGACCCTGAGAAGGCTTATATGAAGAGAACGAATGAGTTGGGGAAACTTTTAATAATAAAAAATAATAGTCCTTGTGGTTCCATTAGTCAAGCAAAGGGAAGATGATCCTCCAAACTGTCATTTAACTTATTCATATAGACATATATAGATATTGATAGTAGATGAACCATGTTATGTATCTGTTGAGATGGGACATTTTTGCCTTTAGAACTAAAGATATAATTTGCAAGCATAGTCTCTATGTGCTAATTTTTCACTTATTTGGTCACTGAAACTCACAGATAACTTTACCCTATGAGACGCAACAACTAGCTAAGTCAACAAGGGATACTGCAGCAATTTATTTGGCGTGTGGAGTGGATACCACTAAGGTGATCCCCAGTAAATCCCCCACCTAAATTCCTAAATTTGGACGGCTATTCTCTCTGACTATATAATATCCATCTGTTATTGCAGGCTTCTGTGTTTGTTCAATCTCATGTCCGTGCTCATGTAGAGTTGATGTGGTTACTTAGTTCTGGAACTCCCATTGGTTGGCTTAATAGAATGATCCAATTCAAAGAGAAATCGCGGAAGGCGGTGCGTTTTTAATTGTATGCACTCCCTATCCTCTTTTATATGGTTGTATTTTTCCTTCATTGTTATTCCTCTTCAGTAGTTCTATGACAGAAAATAAATGGTGTTCTACCTTATAGGGCGATGAAAATGTTGGGGTTGCATTATTGACTTATCCAGTTCTGATGGCTTCGGACATTCTTCTATATCAGGTGGTAAAACAATTTCTTATAAGCAAAAAGTTTTTGAAATAAATGATCCTTTATTATACAAATTTTTCATGGTAAAGAGGATGGAATTTTGAACTTCTAATTCATACAAGTGTTATTTTCGTCTTTCTACTTGACAAAATCGTTGAGTGGAGCTGTTGAGACCTATATTTCAACATATTATTGCTGGATTCATGCAGTCTGACTTTGTTCCAGTGGGTGAGGATCAGAAGCAGCATCTAGAGTTGACCAGGGAAATAGCTCAGCGTGTAAATAACTTATACGGAGGAAGAAAATGGAAGAAATTGGGAGGGTAATGAACTTCCTTTTTCTCAAGTACAGTGAAAAAATCTTTCAGGTCTTTCATTTTAGTGTGTATTTAATGACTCCTTGTACTTAACGTCACAGGAGAGGTGGTGCTATTTTCAAGGTGGATTTTGTCATTTGATAGTTTATCTAAGTATTGGGTCGTTCTCGATTGTTAAAACTATTTACTGTACTTTGTCTGATGAAGGTACCAGAACCCCTCATTCCACCTGCTGGAGCACGAATTATGTCCCTCACTGATGGCCTTTCAAAGGTTCTAGAGTTTTTGCTTTCCAATCCTTCATTCCCCACCCCCCACCCCCCACTCTAAGTTTGCTTACAGTTGGATGGAATAGAAATTACTTGCTTATTTTTAAAGATTTGGGCTGAGCCACAGTATGGTTTCGTATTGAGGTAGAAGTAGTATAACTGGAATGAAAAGGCAAGTTTAACTAACAGCTACATGATCCTATGAGGCAACAACTCTGCTATACATTCATATCTGCTTTTGTTTCCATTGCTTCAGATGTCAAAATCTGCACCTTCTGATCAGTCGCGGATCAATCTTCTTGACTCAAAAGATGTAAGTTGACCTATATGACTTGACGACTTAATAATAGACACAACTCGGTGGCAGGAGGAACTGAGGAAAGTTAATGATATGTAGCAGTATCTCAGTGTTTTAACTGTCAAGTTAAAGCTAGAATATGATTGATGCACTCATGAGATTGTTGCTGGGGTACTGACATGATATACTGCTGTACCCTGTTGCTGAACTGAGAAAATCCTCTTGATGATTGTCCTCCCACAGTATCTTTCATGTTTGTGGAAAGAGAAGTAGGCAGCGTTTCATTTTCTATTATATTTGTATATTTCTTCTACAGTGAAATCTGATTAGCTTGTTCCCATGTGTAGGAAATTGCAAACAAGATTAAACGTTGCAAAACCGACTCTTTTCCCGGGTTGATACTTTATCCTACCAAGCTTTCTGCATATCCATTTCATCTAGCTTTCTCTCCCATGCCTTTTCCTCCATTTGTTACATGTCTGCAACATTTGTAGTTTGGAATTTGACAATCCTGAGAGACCTGAATGCAACAATCTTCTTTCAATATATCAGCTCATCTCAGGAAAGACAAAGGAGGTAGAGTCTTTGCATGTATTCTCACCTTTCTGTGAATATGCACGTGTATGTCAATTAACTGGGAAAGTAGGTTCAATCGATGGCCTATTTTCGTGATTTATGACTTGTAGAGTCAAAAGTTTTTCTGACGAAGATGTTTTGGGCAGGAAGTGACACAGGAGTGCCAAGACATGAGTTGGGGCACATTCAAAAGCCTGATAACAGATGCATTGGTAGATCATCTCCACCCCATTCAGGCACGTATCTTCAGCTTCATCACCTCCCTTGTCTTCTGAGTTCTCTCTTTCTTAAATTCTTTATGCTAGGCATGTTCATCAGCAGAGATAACTATGTCATGGATCATTCATCAACACCAGTTTCTCCTTACAGGTTCGGTATGAGGAGATCATGTCTGACTCGTCATACCTAGATGGAGTCCTAGCTGAAGGTGCTGCAAGAGCCACTGAAATAGCTGACACTACTCTTAACAATGTCTATCAGGCAATGGGATTCCTTCGGAGATGAGAATAGGTCGTCTTCACCGCTCAAACTGCTATAAACATTCTAGCCAGAAAACACTGCTGAAGCTCACTTTTGCTCATTTCACTCGATTCTTGGTAAACCTTTCACAAATTATTCGCTCAAGCATGCTCTAGGAAAGCAAGCAAACTTTTCCTTGGGAGCCCTATAATTTATTCTTTCATGGTATGTTGGGTCATGTAACACTCTTATGCAATAGCATCCATGAGATAGAGTGGAGATAGACTGGTAGAGTGGATATCAAGGATTGAACAACCTTGTTATCTGGATGCTCTGTATCCTATGTCTTGCGTTTTTGGCACGTCTACCGGGTTTTTATCAAATAAAGATGAACGTGGTAGCAAGCAGAAGTTCTGCACTATGTGAATGGTGACTCACCGTGATTCTAACAGTATCGAGTGAGATTTTCAGGTATTCTAATTGATGAAAGGGCTCATAAGTCAAGATAGTGATGATTCTACGTGAGAATTAGTTGACGGAAGTACAGAAAAGTTGAAAAGGGTTGATGGAAAGCACATGAATAATGGGAAATTTTATGGTTCAGTCACTATACTGTTCAGTAGGTAAGGAAATGATTATTAGCTATTGTATCTTCATTGATCATTAGTTGTTGACTATGCTGTTGAATGGTTTAGCGACCGGGTCGTAGAATTTTCCTATTAATGGATCCCTCAATAGGTAAAGTCGAATGTCGAAAATTGTTAATGGCATGGTAATTACATATCACATCCATATATATATGAGTGGATTCAGGGCCCCACCACTGGGAACTGGACGGCCTCAAGGCGCATGCCATAGTTATCATGGAAGAGGTGAATCAATTCCATTCCACATTCACTGAACAGTTATGTCGGTCAGTGCAGCTCAGTCTTTGTGAATCGAATCGCTCACTCCCGTGTTCTTGTAATCCTGACTAGTTACCGAACCCATACAGTCTGGAAGGACCGTAGCCCTTGAACTTGTACCGGTGCCTGAGAGTACTGTACTATGCTGACAAGTCTGAGCATCCCAAAAAGTTGATTTGGGAAACAATCGGGGCCAATTTACAGTTCATCGTGAATTACTCGGTTGATGATGTGACTGAGAAGTTGGATGGAAGTTTACAGTTGCCCCCCGTGTCCACTCCACCCAAAACCTGTTTTTCCTCGGCAGTGCGGCTTCGAGTTTCGGCTACTGGAATCTTCAACGTCATCTCCCTTCTCCATTGATATTCCTTAGCAGTCTCACTCGGGTAGTATAAAAAGCTTGGAAGCTAAACTGTAATCCCTAAAAGAGAGAGGGAAAGTTAAATCTTCCCAGACAATATTTGCCTTGCTGGGATTTGATTTCTTCAACTAAGAACATAAGTACTGGCATTCATCTCCATCTCTGTCCATTTTCTTGATTCATAGGCAGCGGCAAAAGTCAAGATCTTCATGTGATCACCTTGAAGAACATCAGAGATCAAGCAGGAACGGGTAAATACTACTGCACTCATAAATTTACTGCAAGAGCATACGAGCTTGGAACATTTGCGTAAATGTTTGCTGACATTCTGTGGTGAAGGAGTTTCTGACCTGTACTTCATTTCCAGGAACATAGAGTTTCTGTTCTCGGTAATCTTCCTGCCAGAAGAATTCACCGGGCGATTCTCATTCGAGGATAAAGAATGCATGGAACTCGAAGTCCTGGATTATACAGTTCTCTTGACAAGGCAAAAGAAAGGGCATCATCCGACGACAGTAGCTTGGAGTTGAGTCTCGGCCCTCCCCGGAAGAGAAAATGCTCAACGCTTTCTCAGGAGAGGTACTTGGAAAGGATTTTTAGCTTCGAGTTCTTGCAAAAATTATCTCAAATCTGAAGTCCTTCAGTTGTCAAATGTCATTCTATCACTGCATATCCGACTTGGACTGACCTCAATGAGATGTCTTCTGGTCCGCTGGAGTCATGCTTGGTTTAGTTTCTTTAGTTTTCTCATATGCGGTAAGTTTTGAAAATCACAGCCATATGATCTGAAAACTTAAGCTTATGCCTTATGATCTTTGTAGGAGCTTGCCTAGACCAGTTGTGGGGTGGCCTCCAGTTGGTTCTTTTAGGAAGAATCTGACAAGCAACAAGAATGCCTTTTCTCCTCCTCCATTGCTGAACAAGTTCGAGAAGGAGAAAAGGGACACCGAACCAGAAACTCCTCACACCACGGACGAGAATCTGTTTGTGAAGATTTACATGGAGGGCTTCCCGATCGGGAGGAAAGTGAACATTGGAGCCTGTGACAGCTACAAGAAACTCTCCGTTGCCATATATGAACTATTTGGAGGCCTTGTTTCAGGTGGCATTCATACTTTGAAGCAGAATTTGTTTTAATTGTTTCTTCGTTGATTTTATGAATTTTGGCTTCATACTGATGCAGTTGATAGATCGAATGAAGTGACAGCAACCGAAGAACATGGTCTTGTTGATGGTAATGGAGAGTACACTCTGGTCTATGAGGATAAAGAAGGAGACAGAATTCTTGCCGGGGATGTTCCATGGATGTAAGCCAAGGCTTCTTCTAGACATGTATGTTTCAGGTCCCAAGTAGATCATCTGACATTGTTTCTGTTTCTGCAGCATGTTCGTATCCACAGCGAAGAAACTGCACTTGATAAGGAGCTCTCGGTCGACCTTCGACTAGCTCACTCGGCCAGTGTTACCCCGACAACATTAATCCTCAGTTATTGTTCCTTGGTTACCCAGTAGCTAAGGTTGCACCTGGTTCTGCAATGGATGTAATAAGATAATGCAGCCAAGGAACCTTCGAAGCCGATGCAAAGGCCGGACGATTTTACCTCTCTTGTGTAAGGAAACAACGTTATTTGCCTTTCTTGTTCATGTTTGGTTCTGTTTTTGACCTAGAAATTCACGAACACACCTTGATGTTGTCATGCAAAGTTCAAGTGAAAAGTTTGCTCTAGGTGTTACGTGCGCAAGAACCAACTTGAATATGTGAATCCTGATATATCAATCCAAGCTAGCGAAACATAACAATAAGTTCTACTTGTGCCTGTAGTCGTGCAATGGAGTAAGAGAGCCGATCGTCCCGACTTAAAAGAGAACTAGAGAATTTATTGTATGTTGTGCAGCAGATGACTATAATTGATGCCTTCTGCAGTTTCTTCATAAAGCAAACAGTAAAGCAGCCATCTTATTGCCAACAAAACTGCCATAACCGACCACAAAAGCTGAAAACGGAACAGTAAACATTCCCTTTTCTCGGAGCTGTGAGGCTCTCTGTCCGTCCTGTTGCTGTAAAAGTTGCAGGTCCTGTAGATATCAAAGTTGACAACTCAAACCTGTAAAAAAAAAAAAAAAAAAACTCACGTGGATATATATGAATGGACTCATGTTAGTCGAATCAAACTGGCCCGGGAAGGTACAGAGAACCAGAACGATGGTTCAGTAAGAGAGAAATCCTTGTCGAGCCATGATCTGCATAACCTCGGGGTACAGAAGATGGCAATTCTATCCGAGGATCGATAAGGCTAATACAAGCATCAGTACCATGGTGACTAAAGGATTGAAATGCTTGACAGAGGGGCTTAAATGTCAAGGTCAAGATGTCTAGAGGTTCAGTTCTAATGACAGGTTGTTTGTGACACTTTAATTACTCTTCCTCCTATCCCTTTTAAACTTACGTAAATATTGAAATGATTAAACTTGAGGAAGTAGTCTTGGTCCAGTATCATAAGATTCTTACTCACAATCAAGAAATAGTTAAATTTCAAAAGTGAACTATTATGTGAGTTCCATTTTATCCTCTGCGGACCGAACCGATCAATTTTGGATTAGTTAGGGCCATTAACTTCTAACCCTCAAAAATAAGGCAGAACTGGAAATTGAAATATTTATGCCATCCATCCCCAGGAAAAGGGAGGGTTTTGAAGTAAACGGCTGCATTAGAATGTCCCAGTAGCTAGGGTTTCTCTTCCCCCTTTCCAACCAATTCCTGAATTTTCTCATCCAATCCTGTCACTTCTCCATTCATCATCGCCAACGAAGAAGGGTTGAACGAAATTCCCTGTCAAGGGATATGGGCGATCAGTGCTGCTCTCAATTGTGAGTTTTGGGTTTGGTTCCTGCGGCGAAAAAGGTTCCCGGAGATGGATCGTCTCCGTCCCCGCTCCCGGCCACGAGAGCCCTTCTCTGGGTTCACGAAATCAGAGGTAGAAAAGTTTTCATTTTTCAGTGTCTCTGGGCTGTTTCCTCCACTGGGTATTCATTTCTTTGTCCCATTAATGTGGTGTCAATACCATGGTCTGTGGATTCCTTTTCCCCGCAGAATTTTCAGCTTTGAGTGCTGCAGTATCTGTTGGATACCCCGCACTGTCAATGTGGATAAATGCAGATTGGTTTCTCCAATGCTGGGCAAATTCTTGGTCCTTGGCAACTCACTGAGGAGTTTAGCTTGCATTCTGAAAGAGAAATTTGAAGCAGTCTTTTGAAAGTTAGTTCCATTTCGGTTTTTTTCTCCTTGGGGTATTGTCGGAGAAATGAGGGAGTTAATGCTGGCATTTCATGCCATCAATTTTCTCGATCAACCATAATTTTCCACTTGGAAGTGATGTATTATGTCTTGGCCATGTTTTACGGCCATATGAATAGCCACTCATGATGTATCTAGAGTAACTGATAACTAGTAGTCTAGGATCTTTCGTGCTTGTTTTTGTTCTTGTATAGTCGTGGAGAACTTGAAAGAATTTAATTTTCTTGTGGATTGTGTGACTTTATAACTTTATTTAAACCATGTAGCTCTGAAATTGATGTGCTATATATAAAATATAACTCGCCTGGTTGGTTTTGCTTGTTTAAATATGCTTTGTTAATGCTTTCTTGATTTCAGTATTACTGGATGGAAATGAGCGAGAATTTTTGGCTTAGATCATAGATTCTCCCAAAGTATGCTGGCTTGAGGTTGCATTCTAGTTTTGTGTCTATCCTGCATAAGCTTTCTGCATTGCACTTATAATAGCCTAAAAAGTTTTGCATTATTGATGATATGGCTTCCTACTTCTCCCATATGTCAAGTTTCTTCTAAAGCCAAAGATTTAGTTTTAGAACCAATATGTCATTTTCTGCATTAGAATATGGAAGTAGCTTTGAAGTCTTTGTCACCTTTTTGGGAATTGCAAATGATCTGCCATTCGAAGTGGCAAAGGACATAGAGCTCCTAGAAAATGGCATTTATTTTGCGATGGTGATTCCAGAACATATGCAACTTGCACCAAAATCATGATATGAGTTGTCTCTTTGCTAGCAGATTGAGAAGTTGGAGAAGTTGCTGGAGGAATCTCGATCAGAAACAACCACCAAGGCATTCTGTCGCAAGATAGCTACGAGATTCAAGTAAGTTTATAACTTGAATTTATATATCATAGTGCTTTTGCTGGGGCTAAGGTCTCAAAATATTTTTACATTGATTTGCTATTTTTTACGTCATGTATCTGCAGCTGCTCTTCAGGTCGTGCTGGAAAGCCTCCTGTGAGATGGACTGAGGTTCAGAAACTCTCCCCCTATCCTTGGGTTCTTGGAATACCAAGTTTTCATTCTTCTATGCTTGAATACAAAGATTTCTTACCTTTTGTAAGTTTTGTTGAAAGGTGCAAAACTGGTTTTCGGATAAGCGAGAAGACCATGACAGGAAGCTTGCTTCTTCACATGACCTGCCTCAGGATTTACCAATTTTCTCTAGTAATCTCCCTTTGAATAAAGCACTTGGGGATTCTGAAATACCCGAGGGTACTGCTCATGTCCATTTAGTTGTTGGCTTATCTTTCAATTTTCTTCAAGAATTCTAGTCACTCAATGCCAAGACCCTGAAAGAAGCCTTGTTTATGTTGTTAATTTCTCATATATATACATATGCATGCATATATATATATATATAACTCATTGTCTCTTGCAGAAAGCACTTACGGTTGACATTTTCTATTTGGATTCTCGGTGATATTTCTAATAAGCCTCTAAAAGTATTATTTAATTTGCTGGCAATATTCAGGGCAAAAGATCCCAGATCTATCTCAATTGGAATTCGAGGCGAAGTCGTCAAAAGATGGCGCATGGTAAAGGTTTAAAAACAGGCAAAAGTTATTAAAAGAAATTACTTTGGTTAAAGATCTGTATTTGTTCTCTTTTGATTAAACTGCTTTTGTTCTGTGATTGATTACTATATGCTGCTCATAATTACGTAATTTCTAAAGGCAAAGCGCTAAATAGAGGGAAAGAAAGTACCAATGCCCTTCTTGAGAAGAGAAACAACTGGAATATGTGCATTAGATTGTGCCATATATATAGATATATATATATATACACACACTCGATGTCTAATGCTGGTTGGCTTACATCTGTTATCATGCAGGTATGATGTTGATATGTTTCTTGCCCACAGGTTTCTTAGTTCAGGCGAAGCTGTACGTATCTGTCAGCAGAATTCCTACAAATTGCCAGCAATAATATCTCCATCATTTTTGGCATGATTTCATTCTTATTGAACTTCCTATTTGTTAAAGGAAGTTCTTGTCAGATTTATCGGGTTCGGGGCGGATGAAGATGAATGGATTAACGTAAAGAAAGCAGTCCGAGAACGATCTATACCATTGGAGCACTGGGAATGCCATAAGCTTAAAGTTGGAGACTTTGTCCTCTGCTTCCAGGTCACGATTGATGAAATGGCTTTATTCCCCAATTTCACCCTTCTATTTTTCAAAAATTTTCTAGGTCATCTACAGGCAAAAGGCCGCTGGACAGAAGCATACTTTTTATTTCATTAACCTGTTATATCTAGGTAATAAATATATAATGTTTAGCAAATTTTCCTTAACTTTAGGAAAGGAGAGATCAGGCGATTTACTACGACGCTCATATCGTAGAAATACAGAGGAGAATGCACGACATAAGGGGCTGCAGGTGTCTTTTCTTGATTCGTTACGATCACGATAACTCCGAGGCATGTATTGCTCTATCTTTTTTTTATAGGTTTTGTTAACAGAATCCAAGTAATGAAAATAAATGATAGATGATCCACCTGAATCCTTTGACATATGCTTCCATCCGGTAGCTCCTCATTCAGTCCTGATAAGTAATCTGTTCATTTTGTAGGAGAGGGTTCGGTTGAGGAGATTGTGCCGCAGGCCTTAATTGTAGATTTCATGGGATGTGCAGTTCTTGCACGGTATTCTATTAACCAAACAGAAGGGCTATATTTTTGCTGGCTTTTGGTGTTTACTTAGCTCTTCTAAAACATTCTTTTTTCATTCCCCCCCCCCCCCCCTCTCATAAGGAGTATAGCCTTTTTTGTATAGTCCGGAGAGTACAGATGACAAGCTGCTATATTAGAGCATTATGTTGTTGATTCTCTCAGGATAACTGATGCTCATGGCAACTATTAGAATCGGATTGGTTTGGGGTTCTCGAGCTTGGGATGGTTTCAAGCAGAGACTCCTAGCTGATGCTGGTCCTGCAGAAGGAACTGCAGGGCATTATGTCAGTTGGAATCCATCTGGGCTCCTGGTAGGCCTCCTTGATGTCATGCTGAAGATTCCAGTGCCAAGTGGAGAATAGTCGAGCTACTTGCCAGTGGGTGCTTTCCCGTTTCAGCTCGGGGCATGACTCGTCAGGTTTTGTTCGGTTCAGTTAGATGATGTCAAGGTAAATTCTATGGTTAAAATTGGTACATTCTTGAACTAGGGACTTCTGCAGTCAATGATATTGGGGTTCTGCGCACTGAAAGACAATTTTTCTAAGCCCAGCTCGACTTCTACGGAAACAAACGTGTGCTGTTTGGAAATCTGCAAGATTCTGTTGCTTGTATATTTTTTCATTTGTGACTTCTAGGAAGGAAGCCTAGGACTGAGCCATCTTCGTGTTCCCAGGCAGCAAAAATCTCCGAAAGAACGGGTTGGAGTTCCGGTCGATGCGTCAAACATGAGGCTGTTCTGTGCTCGATAGAGGAATGCCAGGTCCAAAATCGCGATCGGGTCCCTTTCCAAGTCCAAAAAATAGCATAAATTTGTTAAAATGAGTTGATATCTCTTCCGAGTTCGAACATTGTAACCGGAGAAAAATTATGATTAGGAGAGCTTTATTCTTAAGTGGATTGTTTCAGCTCGAGTCTGAGTTTGTCGGGATTTGGTGAACTTTTGGATACCGACTGTTCTGATGGAGAACTTTTAGTGGCAATTATAGACACAGATTTTTTAAAACGCTTGAACCGACAAAAGCACAAAAGGTGAAAAAAAAAAAAGTTAGGGCTTTAGCTATCAAACCCTAAATTGGGGGCTTCGTGTAAAATTAGGGCTCAATGTTCATCTCTATCTATCCACGAGTGCAATAATTGTGGGAATGGTCCCCAATTGTTTCCCAGTCCCTAAATTCTTGTGCCCCTTTTGGCCATTTCCGAATTGTTCCAACTATCTCGTGCCACACGGGTGGTCCGCACGTGTTTCACTCTAAAATAATTATTTTTATCAATAAAAATGAAGATAATAGTAGTGACAATCTAGCTATCCGGTTACGTAATGTTTGAGTTTTCGTATTAACTGTAAACATAGGAAATGAACTGAATAACCAATACTAATACTAGCCAGCCCTATTAATGCAATAGTACCAAATGAATAGTATAGTCCAAAAAGTCAGTGTCCGCTAAATCATCTAGCAATTTATTTGGAGGGTGATTTGAACTTAGGATTTCGATCTCACTAAACTGTATGAGAGTCAGTTTTTTCTCGAGAAAAATGAAATTTTTTTCATGAATTAAATAGGTTCTTTAATGTTGGCCCAAAAATAAAGTTCTTTAGTAAATAATATTTTGAGTATTAATTATTATTTCATAAACTAGAATCCCTTTAACACATTCATTAAAAAAAAAGAATCCCTTAAACATACTTCTAATATTGAATTTGTCTAATTTACCAAACGAAGAAAAATATTGAACTTATCTATTTATAGGTAGTAAATAAAATTAATTCTAAAAATAAATATTGATAAATGCATCAAAATATCTAATTATAATAGGGTAAATGACACTTTCAGTTCTCAACCGTTCGTACTTTTATTATTTCGTTCTAAATATTTATTTTTTGTCACTCACATTCTCGACTTTTTGAGTTTTTATCACTTTAGTCATGCCGTTACTTTTTTCATGCAAAAAAGCATATTCTATCCCAAAAAGAATATTTTATTAAAAAATTATTTTTCAACAAAAATATTTTTCAAATAAAGAAAAAGGAAAAAACAAATTAAAATGAAAAGTATCAATAGAGTTTTACTGATGACCATATCTTCTTCAAAATTAAGACACATTCTCTATTTAAAATTGATTGATAGTTATTATTATTATAAAATCATGACTCAATTTTAGAAAAATGAGTTTTAATTTTAGAATGGGCACCTGCAAGTGATTAATACTTCATTAATCAGGGATGAAATATACTTTTTTGAAAAATATTTTTGTTGAAAAATAATTTTTTGGTGCAATATTTTTTTTGGATAGAATATGCTTTTTTAGATGAAAAAAGTAACAGTATGATCAAAGTGGTAAAAATTTAGAAAGTTGAGGACGCGAATGACTAAAAATGAAAGTTTAGGATGAAAATGACAAAAACGTAAAAATTTGAGGACCAAAATTTTCTTTTTCCCACTATAATATTATCGAATCCAGAAGATATAATTAAGTTGAATGATCGAACATGGTATCACTTTAGAACATTTTATTTTCCACATTCTGGTAAAATATTACCTTGAATTTTCTCTATATAGAGCTTAAATAAAAATTTTTAAGAAAAAATATTGAATCGCCTCAACTGGTTTACGTTGCAAGGAGAGGCTTGAAGAAATGATGGTCTCTTGTGTGATGTTTTCTTTTTGATCAATAAAAGATGGTAATGCTATTGGAGACCCAGCCACCTTTTGCTATGAAATGTTTGAATTTTTGTATTCAACTGTAAATATATTAGATGAACTTAGTAAAAATCAGTACTGATGCTATTCCCGTCAACGTAATACCACTAAAGGTCTAGTACAGTCTAAAAAGCCAGTGTCCGACAAGACAGAAGTTCGAGAGCCTCTTATAACGATTTTGCTAGGAGCGAGAGTCGAACTTATGACCTCGACCCCACCAAATCACATGGGAGTAAGTTTTAAATCATTAGGCCGCCAGCGTTGATGGAGGTCTCTTGTGTGATGTATGTGCATGCATCACAACCGCGATCCAATACTGATAAGGAAAAATGTTGCACGTAAATAATTTTACTCCTTTTTTCATAACGCAGTTTCCTCCTCCATCAATAATCACCCACTATCTAGATTGATCGTGTTCGCGGATTTATTTGACTTACACGACCACTAAAATTAATAATTCTTCTTTATTTTTTTTAATGTGCAACACCCGATACCCATAAATTTGATGAACAGACCAAGTAATTCATATCCGAGTCGAATCCATCGACTAATGAATAAAATTCTCTCAAAATCAAGGATATCCTCCATTTGCGTTGATCTAATATGAGATCTTATTTAAGAAAACTATGCATCAAACAATTGATTAACAATACTTTGTGTGGTTGTACTCTATATATATATATGTATATATTCTCTAGTGCATTTCTAATATCTCTAGTACAAGGATATGGTTTTCCACATTCCACACGACCAACAACCAACTGTGTGTGTGTACATCGCACCGCCATAGCCATTTTAATTTGATAAACATTATTTCCAGTTAGCTATATGGGTAGCCATCAATCGACACTTTTACTCGGCCTAGAGCCAGGGGTAAAACTCGCTTTAAACTAATAGTAGGAGGTTCTGATCAGGGTTGGATCTAGAATTTGAATCGAGAAGAGCGTGTAATTTCATAAAGGGTGAACCCGATTACATATTTATGACTGCAACTTCTTTATGATCACATATATAATGTGTAATTAAGCCATTTAATTAATCACTTTTTGATTGATCATTCTATGGACCGTTCATCCATGCATGCATTTTCTTCAATTATTGAACTCTAATTATTCTTTAATTTACAAAAATGTAAAACAAATTAAGGGCTTCATGTGCCAACAAAAGAAAAGGGGGACTCATGTGACAAAAGGAGCCATACTTCATAAGCTTTTGCAAATTTAGTTAATTTAGTTACCAGAAAGTAATATTGGGAAAATTAATAGCTTAATGATTTGGTTGAACCATGTGATGCTCAATTAATCTTACTTTCACGGTGGATCCATCTTGATTTGGCCGACAGTCATAGATCACACCCCCTCACTTTTTCAATCCTTTGTTTCGGTATGCACGACCTAATATCCCAAATTTTTGTCAATTTTTACTAATCCATATTCAAGTTAGTTGTCTCATTAAACTGTTAAACTATTTTAATTATAGGTTATCTCTGTCAATGAGACTCGAAACTAACTTTTTACTTATAAAAAGGAGACTTCGAACTATCTTAACCTATATTTGCCCGTTGTGCGCATAATTTTGTTTAGTTGTATGGGGGCACTTAGTACGAGCATTGTGATCATATTACAATAAATGTTAAGATTAGATGACAAAATTAAAAATTTTCTTGAAAAATGGGTTGAAATGTGAAGTCGGTTGTAAATTTTAGTTGGCATGGGTAAAATAACCCTAGAAATAGATGGATTTTGTTGGTTGGTGTCACCATACATATACTGTCATGGAGTGGCACCTTTACATACGAGAGTTTCTTGTAAAATTGATATAACATGAGGATATTGTGTATTTTGGACGTGCAGACTTTAACCACATTGTAAATTTAACTTACGTAATCTTATACTATAGTAAATTTTACAATCGGATATTGTAATATGTAATATAAAGTGTGGTATAATGACAGATGTTGCATTCAAATAGTTATCTTTTATCACTTAATTACGTTTAATTAATTGAAAGATCAAAATTAACTTTGACCCTACCATCTCACCAATCCCCACAAGGGGGAAATGATCAAAGAGCCCTATTTCAAGGAAACGGGTTTCCTCCACGTCATGCATCGCTCATCCATATGAAAGGCATCAAATTGAAAATTACTCGAATTAAAAAAAAAAAAGGCAACATAGATATAAAAAAATTGGCCCTATTAGGGAATATTGTGAAAGGCAGGCATGGTGCAACATTAATTAGTATAAGTACAAAAGAAAGCACTGAACCTAGTTTTGGATGCTAATGCTTTTGTGAGCATATTGGCTCATATCCACTTTGGAACATCAATTATTTTTATGATACAAACGGGGAAGTTGGGATTCCATGATTGAGATAGGCTTTCTATTCCTATTGGGTATTTATTCTTCAAAGAGAGAACACCACCCCTTATTATTTAGGTGTATACTTACCTATATCTGTATTATTATATGAAAACATACATTGAGCATTTTTGGTGTTCTTTCCCTTTTTCTTGTTTGTCATTTACCTTATTTACGTATTGGAATCCACGATAACTAACTTTTTTTTTTTTGGTCGCCAGCCACGGTATTCAAGCAGGCCCCACCAGCGGTGAGATGGCATCTTTCAGCCAACCATACTTGACTAATCCGTTGGTCGCCCCGGGTCGCACGCCTGGCAATGGCGGGTGAGGCTCCCAAGGGGAGTGTCTGCGTACGTGAGGTCTCGAACTCGAGACCTCCTTAAGCGGCACCGAGTTGCTTACCACTCGGCCCAACCCCCCTTGGTACGATAACTAACTGTTAGTGCATATGCTTTGCAAACCCATTTGATGTAATAGTATAATGGTAATTTCATATATTTAAATCATTATTATAATCACTTTCATCTCAACTATTTAGAGTCTCCTCTCACTTTCCCTTCTCACTCCATAATAACAATATTAATAATAAAATTTTTACATTTTAACCACTCTTGTTCTTCTATCTTACTCCATAAATACATAACAAAAAAATAATTTTGAAAATATTATCTCCAATAATGCTCTAGCTGTTGTTTCATGTTATTTGTTTTTATTTTCTTTCCATGCAAAATATGTGTGCGAATCTGGTATATCTCAGTTGTTTCTACTCAGTTTAACACGCTTACTTACACAGGTTACATGCATTCGACCCATCCAAATGCGAGACATGTTGAGGTTTAACTGGAATCCGCTCAGCCTATGTTCGGTCATATTATCATGGTGTATAAAACATTATATGGATCAATTGAAAAAATCTCCATTTTAATTTGGATTTGTAGACACTTGCAACAAAGCAACTTGAGTTGAACTCAACAAGAGAACTTCAACTTGATTTTGATCCTCCTTAGGCAAGAATGGCTCCTTACTAGGCAACACTAGAACTTGGCAGTAGGTAGACATTTCGTTAATATGTCCGTCGGATCTTTCACGGGTGCTGATCTTTGGGATCTACATGTCTTTCTAAGTAATAGTATCACAGAAAAAATGATACCTTATATTGATGGGCTCTATTCTCTTGTGGTGCATGGAATCCTTAATGAAATGTATTGCACTACGATTGTCATGGTGAATGACAATTACCTCATCATGCATTGTAACCAACCATTTTTTAAAATCGGGAGCTTGGATTGTCTCAAAATACGATAATGGATCGGGTAATTCGATGTCCTCAACAACACGTGGAGCATAAACAACCATATTCTCATGGCCATATTCTGAGGCAACTTATTCGTCTCCTCTATCTTTCCTGAGCCAATAAGTACTACGATCCAAAGGTGGCCACATCTCCGACAAATTCAACAATTGATTTGTTATACTCGAATATTTCAATTAGACCCATCAATCGCCAATTCATGTTCCATCTTCTCTAGAACGTGCTGCTTTCCTATATCTTTAGGCAAAGACACTTCCTCAAATTCAACATTACAAACTTATCAAAACTAACATCCTTATGTATGTAGTACATAAATTATGCACTTTCATATATTAAAATATTACAGATGATAAACATATCTTGCTAATAATATCTGATCTTTCTATTAAATCCTAGTAAAACCCTAAAAATAGAGAGAGGGAGGGACACACAAGGGGCAAAGCATGCTGGGGATGACAGAGACCACACGCAGTATATTCCTTCGAGAAAGAAGAGATGATGGGGGCTCCGGAGTGATGTCGGCCCCATTTAAAAGATGGAACAATTTAATATGCGCACGAGAGAGATCTTACATGGGATCTCTGTCTCTCTCTCTCTCTCTTTTTCCAATTAAAGATAATGATTCTTTTTAACCCAAAAATTATCTCAAGTAAATAGAACATGTATTTGCATTGTAAGGAAATTCATAAGGTTAGATGTTCGATTTTTTCTTGAGCGCGTGGTCATTGATAACGTCACCGTACACATATCCTGGATATGAACTTATTTGAATTTATAGATTTATTGGATTCTTCATGTCTTTGAAAAAAAATAAAGTGGTTATTATTTTAAAAAAAATAGCATTTTCTACGGTTATAAAGAGTTTAAGGAAAAAAAAATTAGTAATATGAAAATAAAAGAGTACGATATGTTTCGTTAATAAAAATGATTTTAGTGTATGGATCACGTATCTTTTTATGATTAAATGATCCATTATATACAACACACACGAACATAATAATGATATTACCCGTAGCAAAGTGATCACATTTGAGATCTTATTTAAGATCAAAGATTTATTCCGAATGGCAACGTTGAACCCAATAATTTTATACTGACTGTTTCCACCAAAATCTCATATTTTTATGCACTATTTTGATTATGGATAATATATTTGAAAGAATATGTGTGTGTGTATATGTATGTGTGTGTATATATATATATATATGGATGGAGCCCCACTGTTGCTTTCGTTTCCACCTTTTCTTTTTCTAATTTCCGATCTGTCTGTAGACTTTCTTCCATACATACTCTTCTGCTTTTTCTCCATGGTGCTCTGTGTACTACTGAGAAGAGAGAATCCAAGTAGAGTCCAAACAAAAGTGGCTCAAGCTTCAAAGATTTTTCTTTTTAATTTGTTGGGCCCTCTTACAATTTTTATTAGTAAAAAGAGAGTGACAGTATTAATAAACTACGTTATATCAAGTTTTTAGCTTACTTTTAGAAAATGTTTTGATACAAACTTGTAGAGGAAAATTAGACTTGAAATTGAAACTCACTTAATCATATAGAAATGAGTTTAAAATTGCTAGAACACTTCTTTTGGTGATTTGGACCATCTTTACTTTATACTTTTTAGGCATTGCACTGGGAGTATGCAGATCCCCATCCCACATTTTTTTTTGGCGCGCTCGATTACAAGCAACCCCTTTCTGTGAATTTCCTATTGTTTTTGCAGTGGCAATTAGGCTATCTGCGTATGAGGTCTCGAACTTGAGTAACGGAACCATTTACTAAAAGTAAAATTCTGTGGACGCTCGAACCAACTTTCTGTGAATTTCCTATTTTATAAACAGTTCTTCAAGTAACCAGAGTCTAAAAGTAAAAAATTTTTCTATACCTAGAAGGGAAAATGATTTATAACAAGTAAATCTAAGACGGACAGAGATATCCATATCAACCAAACTAATAGCACACCCGCATTGCCGCTACTGCTATCATCATTTTTACCTATAGAAAATCTGATAGCACATCCCATGGTCTCATCGAGAGTTGAAAAGGGATTTTTTCTGTTGCCATTATTGAATATCCAAAAATCTACCATGCCAGAACTAATTTCAGTTATAGCTAAATTGTTCTACTAAGAGGGGAAGCTCTTCCACTATAAATTTTCTTCATTTACAAGATTTGAATTTGAAAGATTGTTTATCAGGATGGTGGTGAGTCAAAACACCTCAATCGAACCATATTAGCAGAAGAGAAAGTACTTCAATCATCTCCACCACATTCCATTGTTTACTATCCCACACACACGCACAAAGCCCTCTAATGTAGACTGTCCTAAAAAGGACCAAAATTGCAGCAGCCCTGAGTTTTCCTCCACCATAAAAGGCAAAAGGGAGTAAAACCAAGTACATCACCAATGGGCATGCAATTGATCATTTTCAATAATCTCCACCATAAAACGATCAAACTTTTCCAATCTTTTCAACGGTCACAGAGAGATCCCTTGTCCCAATCTTCTCATCCCATCTCATCATCGTCTTCCTCTCCCTTAGAACACTCGGTCAAAAGAAGCATTCTCTATGGCCTATGTATCCGACAAAATCAGAGCCCTTTTCCAACATCTGTCCCTTGTTTCCCTTTCAACCCCGTTCCCCTATCTCCTATGTGTTCAAACACTTTCAAAGGGAGTCAAGGTGCATTTCCGTAATTATGTCCCATACCCTTGTCCCATTTCGTCTTCTCAAACTCCCTTCTATTTAAGCACTCGTTTGCACTACCATAAGACACTCCCCATCCTTCACCTCAATAGTTCACAAAGCCTTCTCTTTATCTCACATTCCCTTCTTTCTTCTATTAGCTTAGTACTTACCAAAAACATCATGAGCTTTGAAGTCGTAGTAGGGTTTTGACGGTGGGTTCGAGTTTGGTGAGTGTGTAGCTCCTCTCTTGGTCGTTTTACATTATAGTTTGAATGGTTTGTCTTGTATACTTTCATGTACCCATCTATGAAAATTCACACAAAATGTATGGTCATATCAGACCCAGATACTACGAGACCGAGTTGAATTAAAATTGTGTCTGTATGATTTCGTCTGACGTTCTTAGTTTTGGTATAGGTATATATCACGTGATATAACTTGCAGCGAGTCATCGAGTAACTGGATATGAATTCCATATTGTCTATTGACTGACGACCTCTCCACATATGTGCTTTTTCGAGCTTTCATCTGCTCTATTTTCCTTTTTTTTAGGGTTTTGTGGGGTGTTCGAATGCTGTAATTATAACCCCATGCAACTAATGAGTTCACTGTTTGATTTTCTTCCATGATTACCCCTTTTCTAGACTCAGCTGGAGGAAGAGAATATAATGAGTGGCTGTGCTGCTTTTGTAAAACTAGAATATGTAAATGCACATATTTATATTTAGAAGTGATCAGTTCATTGATTTTCTTGCATTTCAGGGGTTGATTCAGGAACCTAGTTGGAGCTCGCAGCTAAAATCCTCTCTTTCAAACTTGGTTTCGTGGCAAAAGATGGCTGGCGGAGGATGTTCGAATCTTCTTCTCGTATTGACGATTCAGTTGCTGAGCTTTCATGCACTTCACGGCCAAGAATTGGAGCTCCTGCTGTCCTTCAGATCCTCCATTAATGACCCTCAGAGGTTCCTTTCCAATTGGAGCAATAGGTCCTCCTCAGATTTCTGTAATTGGTATGGAATCACATGTGACAGTTCATCTCATGTGTCGGCCATCCGAATCTCAGGTAAGAACATTTCCGGAAAACTCCCACCGTCAATCTTCCGGCTCGGTTTCATTGAGATGGTCGACCTCTCATCCAATCAGTTCTCCGGTGAGATACCAAGTAACATTTTCTCTTGCTCTTCACTCAAACACCTCAACCTTAGCAACAACAATCTCACCGGTCTGATACCGAGAGGGTCCATTCCCTTTCTTGAGGACCTAGATCTTTCCAATAATATCCTTTCCGGGAAAATTCCACAAGACATCGGGTCCTTCTTGGATCTTAGGATTCTTGATCTTGGAGGAAATGTCCTGGCCGGTGAAATCCCGACCTCCATATCGAACATCACGAGCCTGCAGTTCTTGACTCTCGCTTCCAACCAACTGGTCGGCGAGATTCCCTGGGGATTCGGTCAGATGAAGAGTTTGAAGTGGATATACTTGGGGTACAACAATCTAACTGGTGGGATTCCTAGTGAACTTGGGGCAATTACTCCTTTGAGCCATCTGGATTTGGTCTATAACAACTTGACAGGACCCATTCCACCATCCCTGGGAAACCTTAGTAACCTTCAGTACCTGTTTCTCTACCAAAACAGGCTCACTGGTCCCATTCCAAGGTCGATTTTCGGTCTCGAGAACTTGATATCTCTTGATCTAAGCGACAATTCTCTCACCGGTGAAATCCCGGAACTCATAGTTCAGCTCCAGAGACTTGAAATTCTCCATCTCTTTGGCAACAATTTCACTGGAATTATTCCAAATGCTTTAGCTTCCTTGCCCAGGCTCCGAGTCCTCCAACTTTGGTTGAACAACTTATCAGGCCCTATCCCGAACGACCTTGGCAAGCAGAGTAACCTAACCATCATCGACCTTTCTACCAATTCCTTGACGGCTCAAATTCCGCAACACCTTTGCGACTCCGGCAGTCTAGTCAAGCTAATTCTTTTCTCCAATTCACTCGAGGGGAAAATCCCAGAGAGTTTAAGCTCCTGCAAGAGCTTACAGCGAGTTCGTCTCCAGAATAACCGTCTTTCAGGTGGGCTGTCGCCAGAATTTACAAAACTGCCGCTTGTGTACTATCTCGATGTTTCTGGGAATGATCTATCGGGCAGGGTTGGGGAGCAAGCATGGGACATGCCCTCTCTTCAAATGCTAAACCTAGCAAGGAATCAATTCTCAGGGAACTTGCCCGAGCACTTTGGGAGCGCCAAGATCGAAAACCTAGACCTTTCTGAGAACAAATTCTCAGGCACCATCCCAGCGGGTTTCAGCAATTTGAGTGAGCTAATGCAACTGAAGCTTAACGGGAACGTTCTCTCTGGCGAGATCCCAGAAGAACTATCAAGATGCATGAAGCTCGTGAGCCTAGACTTGAGCAACAACCGACTCACTGGGCCAATCCCAAGTACTCTCTCTGAAATGCCCGTCCTCGGCGAGCTGGATTTATCGGAGAATGAATTGATCGGGAAAATCCCATCGAACCTTGGCCAAGTTGAATCGCTGATAAAAGTAAACATCTCCCAAAATCACTTGCACGGCAAGCTACCCTCCACTGGTGCATTCGTTGCTATAAATGCCAGCGCTGTCTCGGGAAACAACCTCTGTGGCGGGGACAAATCGGCCAGTTTACCACCGTGCAAAGTGGCCAGGAGATTGATTTGGTGGTACTTGTTCATTTGCTTGCTCGTAACCGCGGCCATGGTTTGCCTCTCGGCCTATGTCTTTGTCTTTGTTAGGCAACAACGAGGTGGATTGGTACAGAAGAGGATTGAGACGGAGGATGGGGTTTGGGAAGTTCACTTCTTTGACTCTGAGGCCTCCAAGACGATAATGTTGGATGACGTCTTGAGCTCGGTCATGGAAGAGAATGTGATATCGCGGGGGAAAAACGCAACTTCGTACAAGGGAGGCTCATTCTCGAAGGCAGTGGATTTCTTCGTTAAGGAATTGGATGGTGCTAGGTTTTATGTACCGAATCTTGGGGCCGAAGCAATTGAACTTGGCAGGCTCAGGCACCGTAACGTCGTGAAGCTCTTGGCCATTTTTAGTTCCCAGAAGAAGGTTTACTTAGTGTACGAGTATGTGAATGGCAAGAAACTGAGGGAGGTTCTCCGAGGACTGAGTTGGGACCGGCGGCTGAAAATTGCGGTCGGGATTGCTAGGGCTCTCAAATTTCTGCACTTTAACTGCCCACAGTTCTTCAGAATCGAAAGCATCTCAGCCGAGACAATTATGGTCGATCGGAGCGACGAGGCCAGGCTGGGATTGAGCCTTCCCGGACTGGTTTGCACAGACAAGCTGTGCTTCACTTCCTCAGGCTACGTAGCCCCAGGTAATTTACTAAAAATTATATTAAATTCTATCGATAAAAATTGAATAAGAAATAATCTTGTGCATATTACGGATTTTGTGGATATAAATGAAAAGAAAAAAAAGATAAAATTAGTCTTTTGATATCCAGACAGACTTTTGCATAGTATCTGAAAAGGGCGATCAAGAAAAATCAAAGTGAAAATCATTACGATGTGAAGCCTAGTCTAAGGCAGAAAAACAGTCTTTGAACTCCTTTCTTCAATATCATCATGCAAAAATCCAAAGTGCATTGAGTCCAAGCCATGCAACTTTTTTACGTGACTTATCCACAGATTCGGAAAGAGATACAAGAAAAAAGAAAATAATTAAATGGCTATATAAAAAGTTCGGGTTATAAATCTCAGATCGAGAGTGGTATCAATTATATCGAATCAACTGTGTCGAGTCTCAATCCATGCCACTTTTGCTGAGTGCTAATGTAATGTTTACACTTACTTTTCTACAGAGGCCCTAGAGAACAAAGAGACGAGCGACGTCTACAGTTTCGGCCTCGTCCTCATCGAGCTCCTGACCGGCAAATCACCGTCGGCCGGGGAATCGTTTGGAGTCCACGGGAGTATTGTGGACTGGGGAAGATACTGCTACTCGGACTGCCACCTAGACACGTGGGTCGATCCCATCCTCAAGGGGTCCGCATCGAATAACCCGAACCAGATCGTCGAGGCCATGAACTTAGCCCTCCGCTGCACCGCCTCTGACCCCGCCACGAGACCGGGCGCCGATAAAGTAGTCAAAACCCTAGAATCCATCATGAGGACGGGCACTTTCGTTTCTGGACTAAGGCTTCCTTGCTCCCGAGTCTGAATAGATACCAGTAGTGCTCCAGTGCTTTTGTTTTTATGAAGTTTTAGATTTCTGTCTTGTTTATTTTCATGATATATAATTACTGTATAAGATGCTGTGAAGTGATCTGATAATCTTCGGTAGCTCAAATGTTCTGTTTGACTGTATGATTACTGAGTGTAAATGTAGATATGGACCGAATTTCCCGAATATAGATCACATATTTCTTAGCTATCTTATTGATCTGAAGTTTAAGCAGATTCAGCTCTCGGATCTTTTGCTAGTGTCTTCGCTCGATAGTTGCTCGATTGGAGAATCGACTAATGCATTCGATTTACGAAAACATCCCACAAAGTTATTTGCACAACAGCTAGTTCTTTATGGGGGTTTTTTCAGTGCTGATACGTATATGTGCACTTGCATACACACATATATACATGTAAGTTGCATACATACATATGTACATTTTCTCCTTTTATTGACATGCAGTCAATGTAGTCAAAGTCAGCAGATTTATCTGACATTATTTTTTTTTTTTTTTTTTGGTCGCCAGCCACGGTATCCAAGCAGGCCCCACCAGCGGTGAGATGGCATCTTTCAGCCAACCATACTTGACTAATCCGTTGGTCGCCCCGGGTCGCACGCCTGGCAATGGCGGGTGAGGCTCCCAAGAGGGGTGTCTGCGTACGTGAGGTCTCGAACCTGAGACCTCCTTAAGCGGCACCGAGCTGCTTACCACTCGGCCCAACCCCTCTTGGTAGATTTATCTGACATTAATGTCTTACTGCCTCATGATATGATCTAGTCACACTGTAGAGGCCCTCTGATCTAGAAAAATTCCCTTCCTTTAGCAGGGACAGATTTAAGGGAAGCTGGTGCAGTCTTTCCTTTTAACTGGGATTAACTGGAAAATATTATGTTAATTGTTATTAATTTTAATTTTTCAGGTAAGGAGTGGTTGGAGTCTATAATTGTATAAGAAAATTAGAAAATTTCAAAGATGTGATATGAAAGTTTCAATAACATCATTAATATAGAGCAATTTTAATTTTTTAGTTAAATTATCTTATTTTATCCATTTTTTATAATCGTTTTACTCTCACTTCAAGTTTTTTCCTTGAAGTTCATCCTCGTCTCTCTCAATGAAGGGTACAGATTATTTATGTCAAATGTTTGATTCTCCCTTGAGAGCGTAATTTTTTATAAGACCACTCACACATATGATTTACACATAAACTTATTCGAAGTTATAGATTTATAGAATATTTATAGATTCGAGGAGAATAAACTCCTCTTAAACAAAATTAGGTGGTAGATAGACTGGGAGAAGCAAGGAAACAATAACATATGTAGCTGGGTGTAGGGGACCAAACGTACCAAAATTTGATGCTTTAATGATGTAGTTTTGTCCCACTACTGTCGACTGCTCCCTACGTGTAACTTTCAAAAGCTCTAAAGCCAGGAGAAAGAGGTAAAAGGAAATGAGACCAAACATAAGAATACATTCGCAAAGCTGCCACCCTCTTGAAAGGCTTCAGCCTGACTGTCAATCGATGTGATTAAGTTGCACTTGTGACGCTTTACCAGTATCGGTATCATACAAATTAAGGGAGAAATCGAGAATTCATGAAGTAAACGATGGAAATGCCAAATCGACTATTTTATGGGTTTTTGATGGAAGAGAATGCAATGTTTTTCGGTTTGCTGTTTTGCTTATACTTTGCTTGACTGATTTGCTTATGTTTTTATCGTGTCTTTTAAAATTTAAGCATGATCCTTTCCTCTCAAAGGAATTGATCACCTAGAAATTTGAATTTGCTTGAGCTTTCTGTTCACTGGCATGCACCTTCTGATCGTACGGTCCCTTTTATGTGGAAGAAAATAGAAAAAACTACCAACATAACTTAGTTGAGGTACATGTTCGGCATATTTTCTCCTAAAAATAATACTAGAATTCAAGTCTTGAGAGTATTATCTTTATTGAATCGAATTTGCTCAAACTAAGATTAGTTATGCCCATTTGAACTCTTGACATCAGAAAGGAAAATAAAACAAAATAGACCCAACATTAGTATATCCTTCATACTACCTTAATTCTCAAAATGTGAACATCCTCATAGTAGCATTAAGTTCTGCACATGCTTGAAGTGCACATATCATTATCAGTATAATTCCGAATCTACAATATCACCCATCAACATTTTTACACATTTATGTGTTTGTATGTGCGTGTATATATTCACGAAGAGTTTCTACAATCTAGTTACTGGATCATTCAACAGCTTACAATTAACGATTCAAATTAAAGAAATAGAACAAACTGTTCATAGTTATTTTTCTTACACGTTTAACAGTCCAGCAAATCGACCCACATACTTTCAATAGCTGTGATGGGGTTAGCCCCACTCAGGTCAAAAAGGACGAGCACAATTTTGAAAATGGTGATGACTGGGTAGCTTCCTTCTTCCTCCAACAAAGCTTGGCCACAATATCTTACTCCTTGTGGGGATCCCAAATGGCTCTTTGAATCCTCAATAATGGCGATGGGATGATGATGATGATGGCCCTCAGTGACTTCTCATTTTCTCTCCTTCTATTCCCTCTGACACGCAATGATGAACTCGAAAGAATGAGAAGCCTTTTGCCCCTTTCGTTGTAGAGCTCCGTCAGCACCAGTGGCACAGCATCTGTTCTTGAATAGTTTACAAGATTCCCTCCAACATACTATACACTTTTTCCTTTTCGCAGAAGAGGTAGGAGTAAGAGGTGGATAGAGGGACATGAGCCATGAGGATCTCACATATACGAATCGAACCCACCAATTCCACATCAGTACTTAATCATCAGTTCAGTGTAAGGACGATCTAACTGTACTAAGCCCTCCTCTGTACACTTGATATGGTGCACTAGCCCATGGAACTTAGACCACAGAAGATTTATATGTTATACATATGGTTCAAAATATCGATCCTTAAGGTACATGGAGATCGTATTGCACTAGCATACGTACAATGATAATTTAAATCCAATGGGCTCGAAAATTCTTTCTTTTTTTTTTTTTCTCGAGTTCTAGGATGTCCGTGGAGAGCTGGTTAGGAATAACTGCATCTAGTAGCTTACTAGGGTTTGTGAACACATTTGACTTGTCTTCCGTGATCTCAGTTGGTGCAAGCTGGTTAGTTCGATACTCTGACATAGATTACTATAGTATGAAACCGAGATTAAGTCAAGAATTCAGCTCGCGATATCCAAAAGTACCCTCTTTATCTGGGAGAGAGGGGGTAGGGAAGGAGCATGGAAACAGCTCAATTTTGCTGTCATGAACAAACATTAGACGTTGGAAGTGTTCTTTTTTCCGTCTCAAAAGTCTCAAGGATGTCAATCAAATGATGGTTCTTGGAGACCATGCAAAAGGGGCCTTTCGCTTCTTTCCTTTCCCATTCACAAATTGCCCACTTTTCTCCTCTTCCCCCTCCATGTACACTTTGAGGGCAATTATTTATTTATAAGATTGTAAAAAGAAGCTGGCCCCTGTTTCCAATTTCCATTCCCACTTACCGTCTCACCTCATAGACACTGTTGCAGGCAAGTGTGAATGTCTTATTTATCCTAGCTCCCTCTGGCTAGTGTACAGAAGCTCGATGGACTGACTAATCAAAGTTTTTAACTAGGTTAGTTTGTTATAGGTAAAACTTTTTCGATCATGAATTTCCTCCAATTCTAGACTCGATCATATAGAATGTCAGAGAATAGATGCTGGCTCAGCGTAGCTGACCTATGTCGGCAGGTGCCAGTCACTTTTTTTTGGATACCGGGGAGACTTATGAACCTAGAAATAGTGGGAGGGAAGGGACAAAAGGACATAATTAAGTGTGACGAATGAGAATCGACTAATAAATCTTTTTTTTTAATCTCAATTCAAGAAAGGTATTAATGGGCCAAAGACTAATTCTTCTAAAATACTTATGGAGAGAGTGATAATAATTAGGTTACACACGTGCAACCCATATTGGGCAATGTGACCTAGAACAACCCACTTAGCAAATTTCTAGGGTTTGACTGTTGTCTCAGGAAAAAAGGTTTCTTTGACCAACATGGGCAATATCACAAGGTACAATATGAGATTATAAGCGTGCAATAAACTTGAAAAATTTAGCCTCATGAAAGGACAAAGTAGAGTCAACCATGAAATTAAAAGACCATCCGTCAATCACCTATGGATTAATTGATCTGATAAGTTATATCTTTCCATAAGTAATATCTTACTTTATAGTCCTGTGAACGTAAATGGAATTCATTCATCAAAAAATGTTAAAATTTAATCATTATAAGAGATCTTCTTCTCAGTGAACAAATCAAGCTCAATCGTGGATTAGTTGAGGTATAGTTGAACATCTATGTAACCAATTGTGTACAAAAAAAAAAAATTCTTTCAATAGCAAATTATTTATTGAAGGGAAATGGCAGTTCAAATTTGACATATATACTATATTTTTAATCAATAACATAAATAATATTTACTACAATGAGATGCAATGGACAATGTGCTGATCTGATGCTCCTACCACATACGTCAGCACAAGAATCGATGGCTTATTATAAGCAGTAATTTTTATTTTCATTTTACCAGACAAGTTGATTCCTTGATTGATCATTCAAAGACAACTTGCATCGACCGACAGTTGCGGTCGATTAAAAGCATTTCAGATCGAGCATAGGCTAAATACTTACCACACAGGCTTTATGCCTTCCAAAACTACTGTTCCCATCAGACCAAATGAAGGTTGGTAAATTTCAAGCTGTTAAGCTTCAAATTAAGTTACCGATACGAATTGATTGAGATGGCTCGACGAATTCTCCTTTGATCAAGGTCTGATGCTCGAGTTTTTTTCTTTTCCCAGTGAAAGTATATGTGCTTCAAACTACTGATGAGCTGAAGTTCCTGAATCTGTCAGATCGCCATCCACTAACTATGGCCCATCAAGATCCCGTCGAATAATAAGCTTGGAAAGTGCTCTTCCACCTGGGTGAAAAAGGCAAAAGACTAATCAGATAAGAACTTGACAGCATGCACGAAGCTCTTTCACGGTGAAAACTGAATCCACTTACATTATATTATATGTTGATCTTTAATTTAACTAAGGGAAGATCAGTTATGAATGATGATGACACGATCGATGCTGACTGAAGGAAAGTTTTTTACTATTCCTTATTACAAACAATGGAAGCTTGCTAGACCATTATTTTTTGTATACGTAACTATGCGTCGAATGGATTGGATGATATCATAGTCGGGGAAGCCTTCGAATGTGATCAAAGAACCAAACTCTGACCTCAGGAGCTGAGTCTGATTAGATGGTTTGAACTAAGGTTCCCAGATTTGGATGTCCAAGCACACTGTCATTCTGTAAAGCTCGAAAACAGCAAGTTCCTTATTTCCCACGGACATCTAGGAGGTCAGGCAATAGCTTCGACAAGTTGTGTTCTTTTGTCAAACATGCTTTATGTCTTCTCTGGGCCATTGTCCTTGTAGATGCTATGAACCTGTTCTTCGCTGGGCCACGAGGTGCTCCACGGTGTTGTCGGGTCGGACCAGATTTCACCAGGCCTAAACCTCAAGGAGATTTCATAAGACGAGATCACTTCCAGTCATCGTGACACGCAGTGCAGGAATTGAACAGTGAACTGTTTGAAGGATCCTTCGATGTTGTATCCAAATGTAGAACACGAGGTGTATACCTTCGCAGCAAAGTCGGGGGGGCTATTGCATGGATTTTCGATTAGGCTGAGGAAAAGACAACTCTGAAATATACATGTCCACAATATGATGACAGACAACCTGGTTGTTTATACAGTACATAAAACTCTTTATGGACAAATGTGGACTGTCCCGAAATCAACCAAACCATAACAGTATACAGCCCCTGCCTCCTATATAAAACATATGACTAAAACCATAGATATGCTTCTAAGATGGAGAGTTAACATTAACTACACGGAGCCAAGAACAAATACGTTAAATTTAAGCCGGTGCTATAAAAACAAAAGAATAGCAAAGAATAGCCGATCAAACCTTCACCAGTGACCCGTCCCCCTCCGAGTTCGAGTAACCCTTTTCCGATCGTCATGAGCCCGATACAGTCCAGAAAGAGATCAATCATGTTTCCCTCGAGATATGGTCTTCAGAGCTTCTTGGGAAGGTTATAGGTCTTCTTGAGGAACTTTGAGGCAGCCTCGTCGTTCCTGTAACACAGTACTCTGAGGAGTGTGTTGGGTTCGGTGGGGTTCCACTGTCCGGAAGTAGTGGGCAGGGGAAGTCTTGATCGGGCTGATGACCCATAAGCCTCCAGGGTGACCCTCCTGAACCGCTCGATCAGGGACTCTGTATCAGCCCGGAAGAGAGGGAGAATACCCCTTGCAGTCACCAAGAATTTATCGATCAATTCTGATGGCAAGCCATCTCCGTTCGCCCAGAAGAGATCTTTCAAGGCCTTGAAATCATCCTCTATTATTGGAGAATCTTGCCGAGCAAAGGTCCGGGAGGGGCCCCCTGCGAGCAGAACAAGCAAGAACCCATCAAATGAAGCCCTCATGATATCTGTTATAATCCGAGTTCGGACCCGCTCGTGGACAGAATCTGACACAAGAAGAAGGTTCCTCTCCAGCTCCTGGAGGAAGGAGTCGATCCGAGAACTCGAAGGGTCCCCAACGTAAAGCCCATCCCAGAGCACATGGCTCAGATCATGGAACACAATCTTATAGGCAACTGCTTCGCATAGCTGTTGGATCCCTTCAACACAAGCAGAAGGAGAAATGTTGAATGTTTTCCCAGCACTGTTCGAGAAGTCTTCCGTATTGGCAGACTCGGAGTTCCTGAGATGAGTGATGATCCGTTTCTCCACAGATTCCAACTGAAGGCAGATCTGCTGTAGAGTGTTTATCCGGAGGCAGAGCTGGGAGACACCAAACATGTTTTCTCCATTTACCGTCGCAACCTGAGAGTTCCTCTTCTGGATGTTAGGGGACTTTTCCTTCTTTTTTCCAAAGCCTTGGAACTTCGATCCGACTGTGCATCGGGTTAATGCAGGCATAGTTGGCATAAACGTGTTCCTTGAACCTGAGTCAAAGGCAAAGAAAGAACAAATGATTGTTACTTTAGATTTCTAATTGCAAACTACGGAATGACCTTTTTTCCTTGTTTATATAAATACAGGAATGAGTCCCCAATTTTTCGCTAATTTACAACCTCCATCCTCGCATATATCTAGCTACAATCCTACGCCGAGTACGATTCAAACTATTCCCCATTTTTGGTCGCTTACGAACTTATAATAAGAACTAAGACTAATTCCTATTAAAAATTAGATTGCCCTATAGAGTGAAAATGCTATTCTTTGGGTAATAAGTTTCTAGGGACTGGCTGGAATGACTACATTTCTAAATTGCATGATCCAGGACAGCCGATGTAATTTCAGCAACATGTACTGGCGATTAATGTAATACATTTTTTAGCTCAAACATTCGTACCACATCCCGACTTTGCCTTGCTAACATAATACTGAAGGCATTTATCAAGGCCAGTGACCAAGTCCGGAAGTAGCGCAGGATGCATGGGGATTGGAAGCTGAAAAAAAGCATCCAGAGTCTCATCTATAGTGCGCAAAACCTCTACAGCTGATGGAGCACATCCCTCTTTATTCTCCAGTGGGGCCCACATCTATATCATCAAAGTAGATTGTCTAAGAACAAGGAAATCGTATAGACAAACTTTCTGAATAAGATATTAAAAACATGATATTAGTTAACTAGTTTTCGTTTTGAAAACAAACAAGAACGTAAAAGTAAGACCCCGAGCACATCCCGAGATATTTGCACCAAAAGTTATCTTTTAACTTGTAAATATATGCAAAGAAAAAGAAAGATGGAAAATTTGGGAAATCTCTCCAATAATACCGCTATCATTTGATCTTGCAGAACATTTCTAGTTACTTTTTTCTAGCATTAAAGATACATCACAGTGCCATTTTCTTTAAATTCTGCAAAAGAAAAAATTCTGTACTTGCTTACGCCAAAAAAAGTACAACTTTTAAAATGCAATCTGATACTTATCACGTTTCTTTAATTTTATGGTAAGGTTTGACAGAAAGCTAGGATAATTTACCTCATCAACTTTGGAAATACAGCCAATGCTCGAGACTAGGTAATTGTTAAAGTTCAAGAGTGCTCACCTCTTGTTGAAGATTCCTATCGACCCATTCCTTCATCTTCTCTATCCTTGTTCCAATCCACACCTTCACAAGATTCGCTATTGCAGCCTCAGCCTCGTATGGAGGCATCTCCCGGATAATTCCCTTACCTCCATCATCGCTCTCCACCGCATCCTCAACTGCGATCTGAACAAGATCCTTCTCAAGCTTATCAGCGGCCCTCAGAATCTGAACAGCATCTGGCGTCAGCTCAGACAGGCCAGAGATGAATTGCTTCAGCTCGTTTCCATAACATGCATGGAGGGTTGCCACTGCTACCCCTGCAGCAAAGGGGTGCCACCGCTTGAGGATTGGGCTGAAGACTTGCTTCTCACTGATCGCAAGATCACCCACGTCCTTTGCAAGGATCGCGAGCACTGGGAGTGGGTTGGAATTATTCTTTGAGGCTCTCCTGCTCGAGTCTGCTTTCTCCATTTTCTGTTCAGATCAACAGAAAACCCACGTTACGTACCTATATGAAGGCTACATACCCCAAAGATTATAGCCTAAGGTGCACTGAATCATATCAAAATTCTATAAGAAAAATGAGCCTGCACAAAATGAATTGAACTTACCTGGGCAAAGGCAGTACGTAAGGATGACCTGATATAAGTATCAATCCTACTCCGAGCCACATCAACCTCCTCCTTCCTCCTCCGACGATACTCATTTGAGATATCCTCAACTAATATCCTTGCAGCAGAGACCCCGATGGACACAATACCCTGCATCATCTCAATGTTATCACGATTAAAGGTGTCATGGTATGCAAGAAGCCTCTTTTCTGCCCAGCTGAGTATCGAGCTCAAAGTGGAGCTCAGGATCTTAGCGTACTCAGGATCCTTGGTGGCCTTAGCATCCTTTGCAACTTCTGATAATTGATTATTAGCATCGTAGAGGAGGTCCATCTCCACTCCACCAGTGCCTACAAAGTGATGGAAGAGAACCCATGTAAAGCAGACGTTATGGAGCATCTGATTAACCCCAAGGATCGGCCATGTCTTCTTTATGTGCTCCATGAGCTCGTCAACCTCTTCTATGATGGAGGCCTCATCATTCACATCGAAACATGCTTCTAAAAGCTTTTCATAGAGACGGAGATTCAGCGGAATTCCATCAGCCCAGTGGCAAGAGTCAAAGCCGTCAGGTGATCTGCAAGCAAGAGATATGACAGTGCTCCGCAGGACTTGCATGGACTCATTGTTTCGACCAGTCTCTAATGGACGCTCATGGGCACCATTAATGATCTGGCGTAATCGTTGTGCGGAGATGTTTGACTTGTCTAGGGGTATCCGAGGATGAAGAAGAAGGCCTGCCTCAAGGACTCGTAGGGTTCTTTTTTGCCACGCATCATATTCTTGTGGGTCAGTGAAATCAGAGGACTTGAGCTGCTGTAGCAGCTCCAATGGCACAACCACAGACTCTATTCTCCTTCCAACCTACAGTTGAGACATTCATGTTATCAAGATCACAGGTGCTGGTATTTTTTTCAGTACTCTATTGTCAAACATAAGCCTACAAATTCCTTGTACTCATCAGAGAAACCTCATATAGAACGTAATTTAATCAACATTTAGCAACGGCACAGTCACTTGAAAACGTAAAAAGTTAAGAGCATTATGATAGTTGTTCTACAATGGGACACATTTTGACTTTGATTTTGCATTGACTGATCAGAATGGTAGAACAAGAAGCTAGAAAGCAGACAATCAGATAATGTCATCAACCGAACCTAGCCGTTCCTACCTTGTCTGTATAGTCAAGAAACCGAGGATGGAAAATCTAAAGACCATCGTAGACAAATCAGCAGGCCAACAGCAAATGTCCAAAAGAAAAACAAATCTTTAGGGATAGATCGAAAGATGCAGACAATGGAATTTAAATTGAAAGATTAATCAAGATTTGCATCCTTATGAAAACCAAGTAAAATTCTCACACATTTAGTCCGCATTAAACTTAAAGACTAGAAAGTAAATCAGGATATACAATAATAAAATATTGTGGCACAGCTCAAAGAAACGATATCCAAGCATAGCACGAATGCTAGTCATAAGGGCATTCCTTCTTGACTGAACCCCTTAATGCATAATGAGATGGCAATGGACAGACCAAAATCCTAAGCTCTGGCATTCTTCAGATAATAATAACGAAAACTAGACATGTATCATTAATTTCCGACAAATAATGAAGTTCAGTCCCTCCATTGATTGGCAGTGATTTTCGTAAGACCAGTTCTGTCTCTGGTGACAGTGGAATAGCTATCCTACAATGACCGTCATCTGCATTGTTCTTTGGTGGATCTGGCTATATGACAAACTAGTAAAACAAAATACGAAAACAGAAACAAAAACAATACAAAAATATTATGAATATAAGACCTACTAGAGCTAGATCATCAAAATTCAGTATTGCACAGTTCAAAAACTGATCCAATTGAGTTCTATCATCTATTCCCAATTCAATTAAGGATTATCAAGTTGAACCGAATCAACAAAAGAACAGATCCGCAAAATTGAGCTTGAAATCAATCAAAGAAATCATAAAAATACAAAATTGAGCTACATTATCATGTCTCAACTCAATCAGAAGTACCCTACACATTAACCTGGTAAAAATTGAATCTTTCAGCCCAAGTATCTAAAACTAGATCAACACCGAATTTGAGCCTTATCACAGTCAAAATCAAATCGTAGAAATAGTAAGAAAGTTAAATTGAATAAAAACTTTGCGAACCTGCCCAGCAGAAATTCTTAGAAGAGCCCTCCTAACCCGAGAATCAACAGTCTCGGAGACCCTCATCTGGGTCCTCATGAGGTCACCCAAAGTCACCGGCTTCTTGGACTTACCCTGACCGCCAGACCCAGAAAGGGACCCGGGGCTCTTCTTGGAGCCCGACCCGGGAGACCTCAGCCCAAGCGCCTTCTTCATCTTGCTGGCGGCCGCAGAGGTGAGCGAGCGCTGCAGTGCGGGCGAGCTGGGCGAGTTGGGCGAGTTGGGGTTCATTGACTCGGAGTGGCTCAGAGTGGCTGTGTTGTGAGTGACGAGGGGCTTTCCGACGGCCGTGCGGCACGCGGCCGTGAAGATCTCGAAGGCCGTGACCCGCAGGTCGGAATCGGCGAGTTGGGCATCGAGCTGGCCGAATGGGGACGGCAACTCAGCGGAGAATCCGTTGTTTCCGGTGATTAGAGGACTGGGCTTCGAGGGCTCCCTCTTGGAGTTGCCCAGTGAGAGATCCCTGAAGAGCTGATTCATCGTCGGTTAGAGAGAGAGAGAGAGAGAGAGAGAGTTGGACTCTGTGCACAGCACATAACAGAGTGATGAGAGCTGTGCAGAGAACGGGACGGGGGAGAGAGATGACGGTGAGCAGAGGCTTTTTGGTAATTTCAGCTAATGCCAATAATTTCAATAATTACCATTATCTTTCTCATCAAGAATTTGATATTTCTTAGTACCTAATCCATATTTGTTAGCTCAATTTCAAACTTTATGTTATATATTTCCTAATTTTTATATTATCAATATTGGAAAAAAATTTCAAAAAAAAAAAATCTTCTTCAGTGAGTAAAGGATACTACAACACTTACCAAGAGGGGTTGGGCCGAGTGGTAAGCAGCTCGGTGCCGCTTAAGGAGGTCTCAGGTTCGAGACCTCACGTACGCAGACACCCCTCTTGGGAACCTCACCCGCCATTGCCAGGCGTGCGACCCGGGGCGACCAACGGATTAGTCAAGTATGGTTGGCTGAAAGATGCCATCTCACCGCTGGTGGGGCCTGCTTGGATACCGTGGCTGGCGACCAAAAAAAAAAAAAAAGGATACTACAACACCAAAACAAAATTAAAATTACAAAAGCAGACCGGAGTCCTCTCGAATATCACATCTCAATAAAGATCCATCACTCTCATATCTTCTATTATCTTATTATAATTAAATCTTATCGAAGGACATTTTTTTGAAAATTGAAAATAATATTAAAACTGCTTTAAATTTATCTAAAGTAGTAAAGAAGAAATACAGATAGTTACATGTACTCTAAAATTTTAATTTTAATTTATTTTAAGAATTTATTATTTGAATGAATCAGATCACAGTCATTTTACTTTGTCAAAACTGTGTGAATTTTAATTATAGCTATGATTACGTGAACTTATGCTTAAAATTTAAATTATATTTAATATAATAATTTATTGAATTTTTATATCTGAGGTCAAATCAAGGCAGATCAGACTGGACCTGTTCTGCAAAGGTTAGATCACGCTCGTGGTGGGTTAGGGTCCAAGCCAAGCAGGTGAACCAGCGATACCGGGCAGGCTCAAATTCTTCAGATACATGACCCTACTCGACCCATTGCTGGTACCACGACAAGCCGTCTTGTCAACCAATCTCCAAGAACATTGTCGTCAATTCTCATTGCAACGAAATGACAAATGACACCTTGCGGAAGGGTATGCTGTGGATTAAATTAAATCTGCGCATCTCATGTTTGTGGAGGTGAAATTACCCACATGCCCATGTGCATGCCCGCGGGACATGGTCCACCCAAGACTGTTGATTGAGGGTTAGGTTGGAAATTTCTCTTGTGCTCGGGTGTTAGGTGTGTAACAGCGATTATGTGAAATATTAATTTTTTATTTCAAAATAATGTAATTACTTTTTTACCACTCATGATATACATATCAGATTAAAATTATCAGCGACAGAGTTAAAAATTGACACATCATACTAAGATTTACGTGTCAATGTCACGTCAGCTTAAAATAATATCTGATAACAGAAAAGACTCGATATTGTAACAACAGATAACATGTAAGATTTAATTTATCACTTTAAAAGATTTAATACTCACTTACAAAAAATAATAAATATATAAAATCTCAATCTCTTTTTTTTTTGACAAATCCAAATTTTTAGAATTCATCCCATCCGATATGATACGATGATGATGTTAAGTATTGTACGTAGAAAAATTGAGACGGACTAAGGAGAGAGCCTTGTGAGGTGTCACCAGCCGAATATCATGTGCAGAGACTTTTTCATTCAATGCACTCAAATACACATATAAAATTCGTAGAATACTAATATGAGTTGATTCAAGTGGTTCGATACTTGATCCCCTTAAGTAAGAGTATCGGGTTCGAGTTTTATCTCTTAGTGAACCGACTTAATTCGAACATGATTAGTCAGTAATTCATAGGACTTGAAGATCCTGAAACATGTGTCGACATTTTATATATATATGTGTGTGTGTATGTACCTATGTATATATGTACGTATGTGTTAGTATAAGTTATTGAATGACATATATATACACATATATCTATATTCAATTTTGTTAATACATACCAAGAAGGGTTGGGCCGAGTGGTAAGCAGCTCGGTGCCGCTTAAGGAGGTCTCAGGTTCGAGACCTCACGTACGCAGACACCCCTCTTGGGAGCCTCACCCGCCATTGCCAGGCGTGCGACCCGGGGCGACCAACGGATTAGTCAAGTATGGTTGGCTGAAAGATGCCATCTCACCGCTGGTGGGGCCTGCTTGGATACCGTGGCTGGCGACAAAAAAAAAAAATTGTTAATACATGCGAGAATGAAAGCTGTTCGTGCTGTCAAAAAAAAAAGTCATTGATTGGAGGTGGTGGGGGCCAGAGGAAAGGGAAGAAGACTGTTGGCAGGTTCTAAAGGGTTCCATGAATTTATTTGACAATTGAAAGCCCAAAAAAATAAAAATAAATAAATAAAGGTCTGTAAGGAATTAGAGAGACTATTTGGTATATGAGCTTTTTTCTTAAATTCCTGAAAAAATTACATGATTTATGAAAATTTTTAGATCTGCCACGAGGATTAAGTAATATATATTTTCCTTTTCCTAAATTAATAATTATTTATAAAATTTAATTTTTTTAATAGTCAGTACGTGCGAGTAATTTAGGGTGTGGTGAATTCACTAATACATAATTGCATATATTTTTTCTCTTATTTTCTCTTTACCTTTTTTATAATATACAGAAAAAATTACTTACCAACTTGAGTTGGTTGATATATTTCAGTTTCTCTTCCCCTCAAGTAAGCTCTCGGGATTGAGTCCCGTACATGGAAAAAAGTCACCGTTAGACTTTACCCCTCTGTATGCCAACTCGATTCGAATCCAATTAGTCAGAGTTCATTGTATTTTCGAATGTCCGGAACTATACATTGAAAAAACCACTCAGCTTTTTTCCATAAATTTACTACATAGTTTTTATATTTGATTTACCAAAAATCACATACTCTAACCCTCAATTGCAATATAGACTTTACTTAATAATTTATTTATTTATTTATTTATATTTTCACTTTCTTCATTCATAAGTTCCATATAAATGAAAATTAAAAAAGAAAATGAAAGAACAACGCAGAAAATCAAAACCTGAAACTGGGAAATCATAGAGAAGAAAAGCTGAGTGAAAGTAAAATCACAGTAAATATCCTAAGAAAATTTATTGATTAAATTATGTTGGAGAACATTTTTGAAATGGAAAAATAGACAAAATTGCCTTCTAATAACTTAAAAGTGATAGAAATAAGCACCAATCTTATTTATAATAATATCAAACAAAGCAAAACGTAGGTCCACAGCTCTTTATGGGGATTTGAAACCCTAGAGTGCAAAACAGTTAATCCAAGATCATTCTATTCTTTTCATGCCAATAACAAAGCCATTCACATGAGAAAATGGTAGATATTTGTCATAGAAAAGGTCGTACGTTTAAAAAATTGAAGTTCGTACCTCTTAACTTTAAGTCGAGTGCAATGTAATGTCACCAAATGCATTGATCTAATAGTCTAAAACTCATTCCTATACAGTTCGGTGATGTCAGAGATGTCATATTCGCATCCCCTCTGTGCAAAATATGTTATTGAAGGAGCTCATTGGACTTGGGTCACGGTGGATGCAGATTTCTTGAGCTGTGCGAAACCTGTTGTGGTGCTATGTAGAGGGGAAGCTATGTAGAGGGGAAACGGTTAATTCTAGTTGTTGAGTTCGTCTAATTCGTTTGTGACTGAACACGAGAGCTTGAATATCGCGGAGCTAGCTGAGCTACCATTACTACTGTTCATATTTTTATCTATCGAAAAAGTCAAGACTGATACACTTGAACCAAACCTTTTATTAGACATATGAATGGGCATTAAACGGTGTAGAGCCAATCACCCTCTTACAACGGAAGAAAAAATCTGTAAAATCTAATGTAAGTTTTACGATTTCATCCTATTTTTAATGAATAAGTTATATTTCTTCCAATGGATCCCATCCTTTTATTCTCACTTGAATTTCGTTCTCTCTTTAATAGATTTTCTAGACATATGTTTGCTTAGACAACAGATGTATTTGAGTGTGTTTTTCAATCATTAAACCTTTTGTCATCTTCTTTGTAATATATTTACTTTCTTGTCAATCATTATGAAAATGTTTAATTCATACAATGATTGCATGAATATCTTCAGTCTCACTCAAAAGCTTTCATTACCTTCATAATCTTTGCAGGAAACTTGAAAGGGTCAATTGCACCAAGAAGAATGAGATTTCAACGTTTTCTCAAATAAAATTGAAGATTTTAATTTTGAAATAAAAAATTACAAATTTTTAATTTTTTTTAAAAATTGAGTCAAACTATTAAAAATTTTTTCAAATTGAACAAAATTATTGAGTTAATCGTTATATGCTATCATAGATATGTCTTATGTGTCACTATCATCCATGTAACACTTTGCAATTGGTTTGTAAATTAAAAAAAATTAATATCAAACAAAAAGAGAGAGTCTTGTTAGAAATTTTAAACCGAATATACTTCTCCGGATCATACATGATGAATTCGTTAAGAGATCAATTTTATCATAAGCATACCTGAATCTGTTATAAGAGGCACGCAATCGAATCATGTAATTGGATTCTCCTTATTGTCTCACTTGATCAACCATGAACATATCTATCTAAACCTGAAATAGATAAATAAATGGTGAAACTGACAGGTTCTTCTAACTCCTTAGCTCCCAGGATGGGATGCAAAGATGGTAATACATACCCTTTCAAATAAGCGAAATTAAGAGAAAGTCTTAAGTAGAGTGGTCATGCTACGTAGGCGATGCTGACGTGGTACATCCGTCCAATCAGGACTTGACATGCAATCAACATTATAGAATTATAATTGTTAGATCCTAAAAAATTTTAAAAAATATAAAAATCCTAAATAAATGATGAATCGTAAAAGGAATAAAATATAAATGGTAAAAAACTATTTAAAAATCCTAATAAATGGTGAATCATAAAAGGAAAAATATATAAATAGTGAATTCTGATTAGACAAGTATACACGTTAGCATTGAGACTTTCTCCAAAGTTAGGGACCTATTATAATTATATTGCCATATATATTTTCATTAAAATGATATTATTTAACCACAATATATGAAATATTTCACTCAGATGCCGAATTAGATAGTGTGGCATGAGAGTCATCTAATAGAGATTTAATTCCTTATTCGGGCATTGAAATATCTCCAACAAGTCTATTTCTCTCATGACCACTAAGACCTAAAATTGACCCAAATTGAAGAGCCTCATATGGAGAAGGGGTGGAGATTTGAAGAGGGAGGAGGTGATTGCAACCAAACAGTTCGTCGAGAACCCACTATCACACTCAGATGAGCATTTATAAATAGAGTTCTTAACTCTTTGCATTTGATAGTTAGTGTAACGGATGGATTTGGGTAGGTTTTTTCTGCTTTCTTACTTAATTTAATATTTTTTTAATGGAAAAATGTGAAATTTACGATTACTATGAGAAATAACTCAAAAATTCGATCTGAGCAACGGTGGTCTGATATTTGAAAATTATCAAAGATCGAAGAAGCCTTCGTCAACCTCATCGAAGTGATGGTGGCCACCAGCCCCTTTATCGAATATAGACTCTCTCCTTTTTGTTTAATTTTTTTAATTTATAAATCAATCATGAAATACTACATGGATGGTAGTGACATATAAGATGTGTCAACGCCAACACTTAACAGTTAATTTAATGATTTTATTCAATTTAAAAATCCTTTTAGTAATTTAACTTGATTTTAAAAAAAATTAAGATCTTGTAATTTTTTATTTCAAAATTTAACCCTATGTAATTTATCCAACTTAAAATAAAAATATTTTTCTTTTTCCCTTTTGGAAACCGACAGTTGCTTCTTCATTTTTCCTCATAATTTCTAATTGAATTGTTCGCTTTTCCAATATAAATGATCCTTCCAACAATAAAAATAAGAACATAAGATGACACTGAACATGGCCAAATATTAATTTATTACAAACTCTATAATATTAACTTTGTCCTAATAGTAGAAATACAAAAAGTATACGCTCCCGATTCTTAACCTTCTTACGTCCTTTCATTTTCGTTTTAAATTTTTATTTTTTATTATTTATATCTTCGACCCTTCATGTTTTTGACACTTTTACAATACAATGTAAAACCATTTTTGAAAAATCGCTCGTAAAATTCCTCACATCTTACAAGATTCTATCAATCTTTTTATATAAGATAAATATCAAATATTCATAAGTTCTTTCCCACAAAAATATTCCAATTTAATTTGAATAAGATTGTATGAAACTAGAATAATTCTGAATCCCAAATCATAACCCATCTCGAACCCTATCATTTTGTTCATCCAACTAGGTTTCACGGACTCCCACCTTGATCCGAAACATTTCCAACAGTTTCTTTTCTTGTTCGGGCTGATGATTCATGTGTTTGTCACTTTGCTTTGTCCCATTGCTCCAATGAATGAGAAAATACAAATGGAAGATACAAATAAATTATTTGAGCTACCAACTTCAACCTCTTTCTTCTTCTTGTTTTTTTTTTTTTTTTACAGGCCAATTGCCTCAGTCAATCCTTTGTTAACTTAATAATTTCTGAATAAAAAAGAAATTATTGTGTTTGGCAATTTTCCTGACACTGACGGTGGAATGATTTGGACAGCTGACTCTTAATGATTATCAGATATTAAAAAAAAGGAGAAAATTAATGAAGAAAGACAATCAAAGCACATGCATGCAGTGGTGATGTTTGAACAAACCTAAGATCTTGTCCTGCACACATTTTCATGCGCCAAGCTCAACAGTCTGCATCGCTCTGTTTCCCACTGCCGTTCCCACTCTGTCGTTTACCTTTCCGACCTCTACCACAGAAGAAGTTACCCAAATAAAATTTGATGCATTAATATCGCTCTTATTGTCAATAACGGTTATTTATATAATGATAATCTGCTCTTCTGTATACATTATACAAAACGAGAAGTCCCACTGCTGAGATTGAACCAAAGATGTCTAGATTATAGAGTGAGAACAGTGCCAAATTTACTGATGAGTTATCTTTCTTCCTTTGATTGACTTTTCGTTGGATATGTCCAAGTCATCTACATTAGAAACCCTCGAGGTGGTCCTTCAAAACGTCGACTCATAAATCGAGTGTCCACAAAAACATGGGCCTAGGCCTAGTTTATTTTGGGCCGCCGGCTGTATTTGTCGTGTCGTTCATTGATTACATGCTCAGTTCAAGGTGAGCAAGAATCGGCTCAATAACATTTCAAGAGGTCCCTAGTACATATAAATATGGCACTAAGAGCGTCCGATAAAGATAGTTCCTATTTGAATATCGTGCGTTTCTCAAGGATGTGACAGATACCGAGGATCATGGAGTCGAGGATCAATAATAGAATATCTCCTCGGAGTTGGACATGGCTTGGTTCTAGGGTGACTTTTCCAGTTTTGTGCACAAATATTTGATACCAAGCTTAAAAATCTATCTACATAGGGAGAGAGTTGTTTCTTTATATACCTAAAGAGTGATTTCAACAAAGTGATATTTGTGCAAGGGGAAGATTCTAATCCGAACCTCAAAAAACAGGCGCATGTAAAACTTTCATTAGGTTTGTAAGAGGCTGAATTTGCATCCAACATATAAATTTAAGTTGTTCTGATGCTCGACCCTTTTGCATTCTTTGAATTTTCTCTGAGGGTAGTGTGATTCACACTTACCAGTTCCAATGTACCTTTGAACACCCAGCCTCAATAACATACAATGATATGCACATTTTCCTTTTGTATTCAAGCTGGATAAACTGACCATAAGTTAGGTTTTTTTTTTTTTTTTTTTATCATGCTTAGATTTAATAGTCATGAATTCCTCACTTGAATTTGGCGATGTATATAAGCCCACAAAGTAACATGTTATGCTATACTATAAATTTCTCGTTGGACTTATAAGACGTTGAATTTGCGCTCAACCAAACAATTTAATCTGATCGGTGATGATGACTTAGCCAATTTATATTCTCAAATTTTTCTTTTGTATTTTTCAACCTTACAAATTGAAGACTTTAAAATTGGAACCTCGAACTAGGTCGTTTAGGAATAAATCTATCAATAGATGTTAGGTCGGCCGCGTAAGTGGTAGAACTACTCAAATTATAACTTTTTCCATTGACAGTACTTAAATATAAAATTTTATTTCAGGAAAAAAATGCTTCAAATCACCTCGACTAAACTCGCGTTCGTTTTTCTCGTCTTATTTTCGCACGTGTGTATATGTGAAGGATTTCTTTGTGGGTGCAAAGTGTTGATTCACATCACCAATGACATCAGAACTATCAACATAAATAATACAAAGTAAGAGTGCTTTGTTGTTCATGCACGCTGGCTCAATCGAGCCCCACGAGCACCTAACACGGACGACCGACCGAACATCTAGAGATGTACACCGTACACTATGCTTTTCCAAAAGAAAACAAAAATAATAATCGATTCATGGTGATGATTCCAGCGATGAAATTCTTCAAACTTCATTCAACGGTGGTGCTAATTCTGGTTCTTCGGGACCCAGCATCCATGGAGCCCATGTGGAAGTCCGTGAGGGAACTTTGCTCCTGCAATCTCCTCGAAAGTGGACCCATCGAGCGGTAGTGCGTTCCCTCCTCCATTTCTCTGACTAACCATCGCGATCACAACACCTTCAAGAAAATTCAATATAACAAGTGAATTTCTCCAAAATGTAGACGTCCAATTTTCTGGCTAACGGATGTATCACGTGATATATGTAACAAGTTGATGGATATTTGACAGATCAGTGCGTTATTTGTACCTATCAAATATTTTTTAACTACTGCATTATTGGTACATTAAAGCTTGTTGACCTATGATGTATGACACATATAATTTGATTAATTCATATTAAAGTTAGATCAGTCGTGTAAGTGATAGAACTCCTCAAATTTTCTCCATCCACAATATTTGAATTTAAAATTTTATTTCAAGAAAAATGCTCCTAATCATCTCGATTGAACTTGTATCGATTTTTTTTTCCTTATTTTCGAACGTGTGTACATGGGAAGAATTTCTTTGTGGGGGCAAAGTGTTGATTCATACATCACCAATGACATCAAAACTAACTACATAAATAATACAAAGTAAGAGTGCTTTATTGTCGTGCACATTGGCTCGACCGAGCCCTACGAGCATCTGACAAGGGCGACCGACCGAACATCTAGATTTACACCGTCACTATACTTTTCAAAAGAAAACAAAAATAATAATCGATTCGTAATGATAAATCCAGCATCGTGTCGATGAAATTCTTTGAACTTCGTTCAATGGTGGTGCTGGTTCTGGTTCTTCGGGACCCAGCATCCATGGAGCCCATAAGGAAGTCCGTAAGGGAACTTTGCTCTTGCAATCTCCTCGAAAGTGGACCCATCGAGCAGTAGTGCGTACCCTTCTCCGTTTCTCTGACTAACCATCGAGATCACAACACCTTGAAGAAAAATTCAATATAACTAGTGAGTTTCTCCAAAATGTAGACTTCCGATTTTCAAGGTAACATGTGTGTCACGTGATATATGTAATAAGAGGATAGATATTTAACGGATCAGTAAAATATCTGTAATTCATCATACATTTTTTTATTGTATTTAGTAATACTTTAAAATTTATTGGCTTGTGATGTATGACACGAGGTATAATCGCCATATACGGGACTTTTTTTTCCTTGAAAAGGGTAATATGGGGAGTTTTTTTTTCCGATTTTAATAAAAGCCCGTTGGTTTAGAAGGGGTAAAGTGAATCAGGAAATTTTCCGGATGAGAATTAAATTCTTTGAACAACTTGATACTCCATGAAAATATGGCAAAAGAGTAGGGATCCTCACCATCATCTTCCTCGGTCGCCCCCGGCCGAGCCACAAAGTAGGGTTCTGACGGAATTGCACCCTCTTCGTGCCAGTTCTTCGCAGTCTTCCTCTCAAGATCAATCTGCAAAGTATTTACATATCAGCCATCATTGACATCAAGATCTGAACGAGAGCGATCGGTCAGAATCTGCGACGAAGTATCTGTATGTGTTACCTTGGTGACGGTGTTCGGGAAATTGCAAGGCCGGCGAGCTCCGCAGGCGTAGGCGTACCGATACTTCTTGCCCAGGAAGGCCGGGTTGAAGCTGCACATATCCATCCCTCTGCCGTGCTCTTCCGGGTCCAGAGCTGCCTCGAGCTTCCCGTACCGGCTCCCATCAAGCGGTATCGTGAACCTCCCAACCCTGCTCGTAGGGCCGTATAATCATGTTTCCATGTGATCAATCAGCCCGACCAGACAACAGCTTACTGAAGATCTGATGGTATAGGTATGAAGAGAAAGAATGTGAATACCGGGCGTCGGGGAGAATGTCGTGCCCGGACAAGGAGCAGAGGCTGTGGAGGCGGAGCTTGTCGAGGATGGAGGCGTCGGCATTGTGCTCACAGCAGTCCGCTACCACGGCCACAACCCGGCCATCGTCGTCAGTCTCCTCATACGCGTTTATGAAGTGGAAGGTCACGAACAGCGGAACCTCCACGCTCGCCACCTTCGTCACGTCGGACCATATATTGTTAGGAAAAACACGACACAACTCGGAGAATTACGTGGTCGTAGAGAGATTGATTGTGCTTACGATTTTGCCACTGGCCCTGCACATGACGTGCATGTATGCTTTGGACTCGGGGTGCCACTCAAACTTGTACAGTGGCGTGGGCTCGGCCTTGAGTAGATTCTGCGCGCAGTACCTCAAGGGCATTTCGGGAACGATTATGTAATACTCGGTCACGGCAAACGAGTGGACCCAGCCAGGGGCCGGCCCACCTCGGCAGTCGACCCGGCCAATCACCTTTCTTTCGTTCGACCCCGACTCCATCCTCACCACCAAGTACCCGGGGTTTATTAGGTCCGGCAACAGGGTCAGGAACTCCGAATCGGTCACTATCGGGTGAGCCGAGTGGATCAAACCGCCTAGGGAGTCGGCATACTCAAACTTGCCTAGGGTTTCCAGAGAGTTTGGGTCGATCATGATAGAGCCCTTCTGGGTCTCGGTCAGGCACACAACCCGGCCGTCCCCGAGTTGCACGACGCCAGTGTTGGAGTTGTCAGTCAGGGAAGCGCCGGAGAACAGGCTCGCTAGCTCCCCGACATAGGATAGGAAGTTGTCGGTCTTAGGGACCTCGGAGAATTCTCGGTAGCATAGCCTGCGGTTCTTCATCGCCGCCTTGTAAGCATCCGACTCGATCTGCCGGTGACCAGCCACAACCTGGCCGTTCTCGAAGTGCAGCTTGGCGATCATGGCATAGCCATCGAAGAGGTGCCGGAAGTTGTAGTCGCCAATGTGCCATAGGCCCGGGCCATTTCTTAGGTACGTCCCACACTACACACGAGTAAATTTACATATAATTAACTCTCAAATTTTAATTTGATTAGTTAAAATATTTCACATCCCTATCTCTTATATAAGATCTTCAATTTGTATCTTGCAAATAAGATTTGAAAAAATCAATCTTTTATTGCATAATTATAGAGTGAGAAGATAAATTGAAGTGGTTAAAATAAAAATATATACAGTTATATAGAGTGTGAGAGAGTGACAGTAAAAAATTGTAGTAAATTTGCTATCATATTGTTTTCTTCATATAATAAATATTAACAGTAAATTCAGTACATTCATGATTAATTTGAAATTTTTTTTAAAAAAAACCAAAGCCCTAAACGTTTAATATATATATATATATATATATATAAAATATTCAAGCAGCTGGGTAACTAAACTATGTTAATTATATATAGTAAGTATATTTTTAGTTATATAAATGCATGTAAATAATTACAAGGAGAGAAGGATAAAATTGACCTTAAGGGCATAAAAATCGCATATTTATTTCCGGCCCCAGCGACTGGGGCGAGGGATATTCTTTGGACTCACCTGTGCCCAGACATTCTTTCGACAGACATTTTTAAACTGTACAATTATTTATTTATTTGCAATAGTTAATAATTAATTAATAGATCAAAACCTCAAATCCTGACCGTTGATTCTGAAAAAAAAAAATTAATTCTTCTTTTTGTGCCGGTAGATCGCACAATCAATGGAAGCACGTAATGATTTCATGACGTGGTTATTCTAAGCACAGCATGATTGGCCACTGTCTACCGTGTCTTGTTCTTGTGGCCTCGAGAGGCCCGACCATACAACTGGTTCGATTAAAAAATCGAATTCAGAATCTTTCCGTTCGAAAATAAAGTGAACGAACCAGCCAGAGTGGTATCTCTCCTTCGACGCTGAGCTCGCCCTCCCATCGGGGCTGTCGAACGCTCGTCCATGCGACGTGGCTCTTGCCGGGAGATTCGGGTTTCGCAATCTCCGGTCTTCGGGGAGGTGGAGCCGTGATGACGGCAGGAGGCCGGGTGGCGACGCGCCGCACGACCCGGTCACGTTTACTACACAGCACAGTGCTGTTCTGGGCGAAGCACCGGTCTCTTGCGTCGACCCGGGACCTTGTCATCGGAGCTATGGAGTTTGATGGTGAGACAGAGCTAGAGAAGGATATGGAGGCCATGGAGAGGATGGAGAGGGAAGCGTTTGATGAAGAAGAAGAGGAATGGAAGAGAGGAGGAGGAAGAGTTTATTTTGTGATGGGGGAAAGGGTTGAGAGTGAAGTATTTATATATGGGTGGGGTTCTGGGTTTTGGAGTTTGTGTGTTTGTATGTGTGAGGAGGATGTGTGGATTCAATATTGGAATCTCGATTGGTGGAATACCATTCCACTAGAGGACATGGCTAGATATTGTGATGCTCTGATTTAAGCAATGAAAATACAAAATAAGAAATGCACCGAGTTTTTTACTAGTGAGAATTAAATGTTGAATCGAAGCGATACTTCTTCAGGATTACGAATAGGATTGGTAAAACTTGTCGCTGTGTTTACGCGCATTGTGTATAAATGGATTCATGTTGGAAAGCTCTGAATCCGTACACAACCCGCTTGTTATATGGATTAAAATTATCAAACATGAACCCGATTTCTTTAAAAAACGGGTTGAAACGGATGCAACGTGTTTAATTTATATAACTAAGTGTGTTTGGATGTATAGATCTGCACTCGTAACGGATTAACATATTTATCTGAATTTACATATTTACAACACGATTGACACATTAGTTAATAGGCAAGTTAAATGGAGGTGTAATCGTAATTTCATACATAGACATGTTGGATGGGTGGACAAGCTGTTCAATACACACAGTTAATTATTTTATTAATAAACAGATTTAATTTTGTCTTATTGGGTTAGATGAATTCAATGTTGTTATAACGAAACACGTGTAGGCTCTTTTAGGTATAGGTTTACATGGGTTGGACTAGCTAAGACATGAAACACATTTAGGCCGGCTCCGACTCTATCCTGCGTCGTGTTAAAAATTACTGGCATTAGTTAAGAAGGATGTCTACAAGCCCTAGAAAAGGATATGAAGGAAGCGAGAAATCATGGGAGAGGGAAACTTTGCCGATGAAAATCAAACCCATAATTTTTAAATTTTAAATTAAGAATAATACTAATTGCATTGAATTTCGTAGTGAACATCGGCTTGGTCTAATGATCAAGAAATACTTGTTGTGGGTGTTTTGATGTACGGTGGATTTGAAACTGGGATGAAACTCTACCTAATATTTGTAGTCCCCTCAATTTATAAATTGATTGTTGTTGATATGTTAGAGAGAAATCTTATGGTTCAGTCGCTGAATCGTTCAATTGATGACGAAAATAATTGTGATACAGTATCTGATTTTTTTAATCTACTGAGAGGCCTGCCGGTTGAACCACAGAATCTTACATACATCATATACACATGGGCACACACGTCATGTCTAGTTCTCTGATACTGAGAGTGCACCATGCCCCGCCCGGCCAGTTCCAGGAATTATGTAAACTATATGCACTTGCAGTGTCTCAACAGTTCAACGATCCTATTCTACAGAGGATCGAAAGAATTGGGGTTCTTTTTTCTTTCTTTCTTTCTTACGGTACGGGCAATCACCGGTCCGTTGCTTAACACTAATCCAGAATTGGATCTGCCTCCGATCTTGGTACATGCCATATGTTCTTGTAGTCCATTTGTTTGATTTGGAGAACCAAGTACTCTTGCTGGTTTAATTAAGCATCCTGTGGAGGTGGTTCCATGCTTGCGGTTTCAGTTTGGTGTAGGAAATCGTAAGATTCCCTTGGAAAGGAAATCCGATGCCTTGAGAAAACTGAAATTAAAATTATAGGTTTACAGAGGGATTGCACTAACACAGTATTACGAACTTTTAGGTTACTTATGGTTCAGATCCAATTACGAACTTTTGGGTTAGTTATAGTTCATATCTATTATAATTCCTTTGAAAATTTAATACGCTTTCGGAGCAAATCATCATATAGGCTTGTGATCACCGACCCAAGTACGGGAGAGAAATCATGCTCTCCGGGAGAGCATGAAAGAAGGATATCTAACTTGATATCTATTATTGAGAACAGATGGTCAAAGACATGCAGCAATCTGTCACATGACAGCAGATTTGCAAGTGCAAACCCCATATTAAAAAAATAAAAAGAAAAAAATGGAGTCCCATGCAATCGGGCGTAGAACTAATTGATGACAGAGAAAGAGACTCAGTGCAGTAGTATTACTCTCGACTTAAAACTAAGAGATTTTGGACTCAATTTCCATCAGCATGATTTTATATACCCATTTATTTCCTCTTTTTTATTCATTTATTTTTACATCCTTTATACACCAAAATACTAATGGATGTCTTTTATAATAAAAAAAAAAATGCAAAACAGAAAATTTTCAGCAACCCCCACATATTGACTTTAGGTGGTGTAAAGTTTTACCTTTACCTAATAAGTTGTAATTTTACACCGTACCTTATACTATTCGTGTAAAGTGAGACTCATTGCAATTTCACCGGGCAGTAAATATTTTACGGGGATCACCTACTTTGCCTGTGGAGAGTTCACAAGTTAAAAATTGGTGCAGGTGGGACCTACCTTGGTAAAATAAAACATTTTACTTGACCTTACTTTTCTTTAAAGTTTAAATTAAACCAAATGTATTATCGTAAAATTATGTTCAGATCTTAACAATTAAATATTTAAATATTACATCTTCAATGGAATCCTAGTCATTTATATGTAATGCTCGCTAAACACAATAAATTCATATCATAACCTAAATTTCATGTAAAATCATGTTTTTTTTATGTAATTTAATATACTCTCATACTCAACCAATACTCAAATCAAATGCCGGCTAAAGAATTTCTACTGAACATGCTCCTAATTTAGTGTTCTCTCTTACAAGCAGAACTATTTTGCTGTGTTTCTTTCGTTTTAATAAAATTTTTCGATCTGTACCACTGGCGTCCAGAAACTCAACGGACCTAGTTAATCTAGTTTGAACCAAATGAGTCCATTAGGGGTAGAGTTCTCCTGATGTGAATTTTATCCATTTACAAGACTCCAACATGATGCATCCGACTATCTCGACTAATTCACCTTGGTTTTCATTTTAATAATTTTAAATATTGCCAATTTGAAACATAAACTGTAATTGACACAATTTTCACTGTAAAACCATTCCATCTTAAAAATTTTATTATTTTTCATTGCTTCCATAATTACTTTCCAAATCTAAAAATGCAATCTGAAATAGTATATACCTCAAACAAATCTACAAGGTCCAAAAAATACATTTAGAAAGTTCCAAAGTATTCGTTATTATCCTGCATGACAATTTAAAAATATGATTTTGCACCTGCATCATTTGCTCTTTCTTGAGATCCAAATGAATCTTAATTAATTTAAATTCGAATTGAGTCGGCCCCTCAAAAGGATAAAGTTTTGCTAATCAATAATTTTCATCTTTAATAAAATTCGAATATAAGACATTATTTATAGAGAAAATACGTCGAACAATATCTCGACCGATATTATTTTTAGGACGTTACGTTTTTACTGTGTCAATTTTCAACAAAGCCAGAATATGCACAATAGGGTTCACAGCTAGCTAGCCTTTCCTCAATCACACATTTCCTCGTACAAATATCTGCGTCTTTTCTTTGACTTCCGAATCGTAAGTTGTTTTCTTTTTCTCTTTGTTTTTTTGTGTGCCGCAAACTATTAGACCGTCTTCCGTCTTCAACTCGAAGCCCTAGAAAATGCGGACCACATTTCAATCATCCATGGAGAGGAGGTAAGGAAACACATGTTCAATGGGGGGAAGGACAAGCTTGGACAAACATGGTCATGCCCACTTTGTCAACCCAATCAATTCCACGCAATATAAAAGAAGACATCCACCGTATCTAATCAATCGCCATCACTGTTCCTTCCTCTATTCCCAATTCTTAACCTAACCATTTTAGGGTTTCTTCTCTGTATAGTTTCTTCTGCCAATCACACATACACAAATACATGCACACATACATGCATATGTGTGCGTCTGTTTATGTGTGTGCAAGACAAGAAAATACCCACTAGTCATCATCCTGCCGACCTGATTCGAAGTGAACTGTTTTGCATTGACAATGATGTAATACGCAGTGAAATTACAAATTATGGCTATTTCATTATTTTTTTCACACGAATCTTTTTATGCGTTGTTCCATTTTATATATGGGCAAATCTAGAAGATTTATCTTAGGAAGACGGAGCTCAATGGAAGAGTAAGAGTACTACTAGTCAAAGAGGTTAAATAAGATATTTTAATAAAAATAGATGAAGTCCGGCGAAATTTATATGGCATTTTATAGATTTTTTTTCGAGTTCGGGGTGATGCCCCTCCTAAATTCATTCCCGGTTTTATATTATATTTAGTACACTGTTGGTTCGACCATTTTAAGTTAATAAGAAAAGCTGAGGTGGCAAGAAATTTCTAGAAGTGATGCTGGAAGTTAACTAGCATATGGAGCCTGTGGGGTGGCCTAAGTTTTACCTAATCTTACTAGCGCATGTGAAAAAACAAATTTAGTGAAGTGGACTCAATACTCGATCTAATACTAAAAGATTTTCAATTCAATTCTCGACAACATGAGAATCTGACATTAAAAGATTTTAAATTCAATTCTGATTAGTATGTGAACCGATCCTAAGTATGGAGTCACTGCCATCTCATCGCACGTGGAATCCGGGTCATTAACCCGGTCACTGTTAGATTAGATGAAATATTTACAAGATTATAATAATAATTTGAATTATATTAATTCTTTTTTGAATTATAATATTGTACTTCTAAAGTAACATTATAATGGTGGTGGTTTATAACCTAAAAATTTCACGAGTATCATACACGTATTTTAACACCGTACTGTAAAGTCTTATATTTAATTTCTTCATTGACCTGTGACTAAGATATCTTTATCACTGAAATTTTTTTACCCATTTTCTATACCCAAAGATTGGGATGGATTTGAGGAATGCTTTAGAATTCGAGAAAATTTATAAAATGTTATATAAATTTTACTTGATTTTATTTATTTTATTAAATTATCCTATTGCTATCCGTAAATTCATTATTTTACACTTCCCTTTGAGTTCCTTCTCCTTTGAAAAAATTTTCCATCCTTCCCTTCCCAAAAACATTCGCCATAACCGAAAAAAGGTTTAAACTCTTATAATCTCGTATTACAAATAGATTTTACGTGAAAAATCTCCGAATTTCGTCAGGATAAACGCAGCCTCAGTAAACAAAAGGATCTACGACAACTGCATCAGGTAAGCTTGGTAAGAATATCAAAGGATTTTAAGGGAAGACAGCTCTCTATTATTCAGAGAAAAAGATTAATTGTTCCCTAAAATTAAAGAGTTTTCTTACCATTAACGTTTCTTTCTCTTAAATAAAATTATGAATTCGAACATTGTGAATAGAGAAAATTCACGATTAAGAGAAGTTCAACATTTAATCAAACCGATTCTTATTAAATTTAGATTAATGTTTAAATATTTGACGGTATAAGTCGAGAAGAAAAATAATTTTTTTTAAGAAACAAGATGCACAATATGCGAATGGGGGAGTGGCACATCTTGCCGCCCAAAGTGGAGGAGACACGAAGCAATGATGGTGTTCCCCAACGAGCCAAATGCACCACATCGACTCCCATTGATTATTAATTGGATCAAAATGGAAAATATGGACCGCTGAATTTTATAAAATAATTTCATCATAACATTTTTTTAAAAAGACAGTTTACTAAACTCTGCCAAAAAAAAAAAAGAATATTGCGAGTGAGAGCTGTTGGCACATTCTTATGCTTTCCTCAGTCCATTCCCCTTTGGGAAAGTGATGAAATTGCAGACACCCCTGAAATCCCACCTTCCAATTATTTTTTACAATTGGATGGCCAATAAATTTCCTGCAAATTCCATCATCTGGGTCCCACCTTTCTTGCCACATGTGACACAAATTTCCACTTACTGTTGGAAATCTTAAAACTGTATCGCAATAAGTTGTTAGATGTGATTCGACATTTAGTTCTCTTAAGGTGGGATTTTGGGTTATCGACCGCTGTGAGTGGGAAAATTTCGAGATTGAAAGAGTTGTGTTATTCGGTAAGTTGGTCGAATTCGAATCTAAATTAGTTAAAATTGATTAAATTTTAGATATTAGACTACACATTATTGAAAAAATTCCGAAATTCTAAACGATTATGATATTACATGTGGTATATATTGTGGGTTTACATAAGATTAGTGTAATATGTTGCTGGTCTTCTTTATATACAACCAAATTTTATGTGTTTTTATTTTTTAAATTATATTTTATTTTTCTTGGTTGCAGTCGATGCGATATTGACTATTACCTCATTTATCGATACTATTTCCTCATAATTTTCGAATGAAAGACCCGTGGTAACTCTCAACTTGAAAGAACAAGGTACTCATTAGTTGTATCGAGAGCGGGATTCGGGTTTTGGAGCTGAGCGAGAAATTAGGGGTAGATATGCAAAATCTCCCGATGAGGAAACCATCATAATACAGATTTGACTCGAAATGACCCATCCCAACTAGGCGACAGTTTACCTCATCCTTCTTGATTACTTACCTTTGGTGAATCTAAAAGTGAAAATTCAACCTTAATCGAGTACTTACAGAGGACACTAATCTCTGTAATTACTCTTCTAATATTGATAAAATTATTTGCCATTATTTACTTTATTTTTAATTAGTTTAAAAAATTATAAAAGCTTTGATTAAAAAAATATCATATTTCACTTTTCTATTAAAAAATAGCTTTGGCTTGACACCTGGTAAAGTTCTAGAAGATAATTTTCAACATGTATTTTTAAATCACACCAATAGTAATTTCTATAATTTTGTCCTTATGCAGCAACCACATAGTATTGAAAATTGTGTGTAAAATTTTCTCAATTATGAAATTTTTTTTATTTATAAGTCCTGAACATAAAATTTTACTTAGGAAAAAGTGATATACTGAACCATTTCAATCAACATTAGCCCGTGCATATTGAATTACATTTTTAACCTTACTAACGCTCTTCTCTAAGTATGTAAGTTATATTCTCAACTGATATGGACAGACATGTCACGATACCCAGACCTGACTCGCCAAGAGATCGACTCCCCGGTCGAAACCCACAAAGCCTATTGGCTGCAACACAACCAATTTCACGAGTCGGACCCCTCATCAGCAAACGACTCCCAAGTTAGCCACCTCTGAACCCCTAAGTCGATCTTCTCGGCAATTGTTGACTTTGGCCTCAGGCATGTGAGAAGCTCTTCATACATGTAAGACTTATAAATATACCCTGATCCCTGGGACTCATATATGACAGCCGTACATTGATCTCTTCTGCATCTCCATACCCTCCTCCTCGGATCAGCTTCTCACTTGAGCTTGCATGGGAGGGCGATTCGAGATCACCACGCCTGGTTTTGACCGGACAACCGAAAGGCCGTCCTAGAGGCCTGTCGCTCCCGATTTTCTTGTTAACTTTTCCGATATGGAACTATAACCCTCTCAAGTCTTAACCTGCGTGCTTTGATTCTCAAGTGTGAAAGGATTTGCCCAATTGGGGACAGCTTTGAGGAATTAGCGGCAATTTGTTGCGTCCGTGATTTTTAATATTCCTCTAATTTTTCATGGTCCGTATTATAAAGCTGAAGACCCTAAAGCACATCGATGGAGAATCTCTGGTCATGCACAATTATTTACGTACGTACACATAGTGAACCCACAAACCTTCGATTAAAAATAATGATTCAACAAACAAAATGGTCCAAGTATACCATAATTATATTTACAGTTGACTACTTAATCGATCATTGCCGATTCCAGGGATGGAATCAGTGGATGAGGACGACGGTTAAAAAAAACCCATAAAATTCTATTTACATATAACTTATTTTCACTATTTTTTGTCAAACTATTTTATTTCGTCATCTTGAATTTGTCATATAATTTTTTCCTTTGAATTTCGTCCCCTTGAACACATTCTTTTAGAGCCGGCCCTGCCGACGTCTCTCGATAGGAATAGGAATCCAAGACCCTCTCATAGTTGCTTTAGGTCTATTCATGCCTTCTTTGATTCCTACAAAACATAAATCAAAGTGTTCGATTATGGCAGACAAAATTAGGGTTCCCCCCAAATAGGGGCAGCACTTTTCTTTGTTTAATTGAATATTCGATTGATTAACCATTAGGTGTCATCTGTAAATCTGCATCACCGTAGAAAATTCTAAACAGTGAACTTTACAGCAGTGCGATGATAAACTATTAATAAAATCATTCTGGTTATCAGTATTTATCAATATATTTACTGTAATTCGATTGGTTTTTTCTTATACCACGGGACGAGACAAAACTGCGAAAAATTTTCCGGTGGAGTTATATTTGGCGTATTCGAAGTGGAGGGTCCAATTAGGTCCAAAGGTAGAAGATATGGGGCCACTAGGATCAATTTTGCTGATGTACTTCTCACGTGTACCCGTCGCAACTTGTCCATTATTTTTGCCTCATTGGCTCATAATTGATTTGCTTACATGGTTCACTTACTTTCAACGATCGATGGATGGAGATCGAATCCAATAAATCATTGGCCCGACGACCCAAAAAAAAAGGTTCCTTTCCAATTGTGAAACTATTTAGATCATTCGGTTCATAAAAAACTATGAATTTTTAATTTAATGACGCCGAAAATATATATCTATATATATATATTCATACACGCCAAATTTTTTTAAAAAATTATAAAAGAGAGGAAAATATAAATTTCTTGAATTGTCCAATTTTTCCATGTGTAGAAATACCAAGAAGAAAGAAGATTTTTGCGAGAACGTCTGTATAATACTGGCCAGAAGCACAAAATACATAAATATATACACATCAAAGACTACACCTAACTTATATACCTAATCAGGTCGACTCAGCACGGTGTATTAGCGTTATTAGGTCTGAAGCTCGCGAGACACGGCATGAAAAAGTCTGTAAGAGGTATTATCTGCTTTAGATGTGACAGATATAATTTCACCATTAAAAAAAGTCTCATCAAGAAGAGAGATGCTCTTAAACCTTACAAAAAAAGTTCGAGACCCTCACAACCTTCTATTGACCTTTCCACGTTGCGGAGTCCGATCTGATCATTACAGGTCGAGTCGACATCGTATTATCAATGTGTGTTGGTTTAGGCCGCTCGTAAATTTTGTTTTCCCCTTTGCCCTGCGTTTGAATAATCAACTCATTAAAGAGAAAGGAAGGGAATGAAGGGAAAAGGAAGTGAAGAAAATGAATGAGAAATTTTTAATTTTCTTTTAATATAATTAATAAGATAAATAGAGGCAGAAGCGAAAAGTTTTAGGGCAAAAAAGAAAACTAATTTCACAATTATATTTAGTTCAAATTTTTTTACTATTTTTCTCGATTAATCCCAATTTGAAATTTAAAGAAAATAGATTTTGGAAGGAAAAAAGAGAAAAAAATATTTATTTTCCTTCTCCTTAACCTCTTTTCAAGTTATCAAGTATGATATCTAAATATGGTGAACATTTTATTCCCTTTTCGCACCCCCTTTTACTTTTATTTAATAAAATGAAGTACTTAATTCAAGTTTTATAAATAAAAAAATTCGGGAAAATAAACTTTAATTACACAAGTGGATGGAATAAGAGATCCTTGTCTTGATTCTTAGTAAACAAAGAACCTTCTAGTCCGGCCACTTTTATCACCCCATTATAAACCTCGATTCACCCAAATTCGATTGAGATCGGTTCTTAGAGGGGTAAAACTCGCATAATCATTTAATTTTTGTATTGATAACATTCGAATCCGAGACAGTAATTAAAAAAGATAGGTATCGAATCATCTCAATCAACTAATATATATCTATGATTTCGTCCTTTAATTTGATTAATTAAACAAAGTGCTCCTCTTTAGAACCCAAAATTCCACGAAACAGAACAAAATAGCTCGTGGGTTTTCGGAGCAAATTTCATAATTAAATTAACCCAAGATGCTCTTGTGTTAGGTGAGACACGAGAGAGAGAGATTCTTTCTTAGTTAACACAAAATGGCTTCAAATGTTTGCGAGCTTGTCTTTTTATAGGGTCTTGGACGTGGAGAAGATACCCGTGTCACAGTATCGCTGCGTGACAATATGTCGGTAATGGTATTGACTAATAAAAATTAATTATTTTAATCCTTTTTTTAAATAAAATCGAGAAAAAATAAAAACTAACCCTAATAATATTTAAATTTAACCGTTTAATTTTATCACTAAATATTGTCGTGTAGTAAGACTGCTGTATAAAATACTTTTTCCTTCGACATGGGAGGCATCAAGAATTCCAAGGCACGTACGTTCTCCTTAATTCTAAATAAATCATAATTTCATAATTAAAAAAAAAAACGTGTCTTTGAATTGTTGTTCTAATTGAGGAGGCAGGCAATGGACATATGCAGCAGCATATGATTCGCATTGGTAAATCGTTCATCTTGTCAGGTTTAAGTTAAATGGTGATCGGAGAAAGAAGGTTCAGTGAAATGATATCATATCACAATATCAGAATAGATGGATATACGTTCAACGCTCATTTATGAAACTTCTAGCATCTTCTTAATTCTTTGAAATCTAAGAGTTTATAAAAAAAAAAAAAAGGTATATATGGTCTCAAGATAGGAAAAAATGTTGTCTCGAGACCATTTGTTGAACGTGAACGTTCGTGTTGCAAGTGTGAGCCACGTTATCACATGAGGATTAGAATTAATCACTTCAACCCACATAAAAAAATCAGTTAGAAAATTATGCAAATACGAGGGACTTAAATTCAACTATCTCTTGTAAGCCAAGTCTACGTTGTCATATACACGTCATCTAATATTTAGAAATTCTGTAAATTGACTGATTTGTGCATGGATTACCAAATGATGAAACTCTTTTTATATATAGATTATTATGCATTCCCGACCGGGATTGGTTCCAAACCGATCACATCCCCAGCTAGTTCCAAAGGGAAGAGCCAAACTGAAAATGGATGCGACAGCGATTCCCAATTAGTTTTTCATGTGGTAGCCACCTGTTTCAGGGCAGCAAACAATTCTCATCGAATACTTGCCAGATGCAAAACCCTAATCTTTGTGAAGTCAAACGTTTGATGCAAATCATGTTAATGTTACTTTCAAGGTGGGTTCTCATCCTAATTTTAAAATTGATGATAATTGAGTTTCATGCCCATTGGAAAAAAAAAAATTCAATTATGAACTTCTTAATATCATATCGAATGTAATATATCAATTGTGCTTCAAAACTCCCTTCCCTTATAGAAAGTCTTGTATGTCATAGGAATGCTATATCAATATTGATTTGTAGTGTCACAATTAATAATAATTAGTTATATCAACAGACCCACGAAAAAGAATTCATCCTGTAAAAGATAAATTCAAATCTTCTATAAAATAAAAAATATACAAGAACCTAATAAAAACTTAAGAAATCCTAAAAATCCAAGATATTAATTAGTAAGAGGGGAAAAATATGTCGAACATTATAAAACAAGAATTCTTCTATAAGTTTATTAGGGTTTCTTAGAGTTTTTAGAATTTTTTAAAACTTTAATTTACGGTCAACTTTATGTTTTACTGTTAAAATCCTTTATCATAAATTTACCGATGTGGGGTAATTTGTGCTCTCCTCAAAATGGCTTGACCTAGAAATTGCCTGATGGGATGGGCGTCCTATTAGGCCAAGAATAGGTTGAGGATTGCAATTCCACACGGCAGTTCGGATCCAACATTATGAGTCATTAGGGTTTTGTAATCAACTTCTTAGCAGCACTTGGTCTCTCTGCATAATTTAATCTTCACATTTTGGACACATTAGTCTCCCCATTTCTTGTCTTAACCTGTCATCCAAAGATGCTTTACGAACACAGATTGGATGGTTGCAATCAACTATGGCCCCGACTTTTGTGAGCTCAGGTGGTTCGGCACCCAGTTCTCAATCTCATATTTGAGTTTTACAAACGAAGATTATTTAAATTTGAGATAGTTTTATCTCGGTGGATCGATCATGCTCGTTACGCGGGATTCGTTGTATCCCTAGCTATTGGCTGCCTAGTTGTAGGCTTACTTTCGCTTCTCTACCCGGCAGTGAGAATGAAAAACTTGGATTCCATTCATTTTGAATTCTTTAACTCGCTTACTCTCCAATTTAGCTTCTAGATGGTGCAAACCCTAAAGAACCTCCCCTAGTTATTTCCTTTTCCCTTGTAGTAAAAATTTGAAGATGAGTAGCACTCGTGTTTTGAGCTGAATCGACTTTTTTGATCGGGTTGATTTCGAAAGATTCGAGCTCAGAGTTCATTTCAAGGATCATTATTATTATTTGATTGACACTCATTATTGAAATTCCAACTGTTCGGATCATTCTTGTTGTGGCTCTTGCTGGCTGCTCGCTGGTATCGAACCACTTGAAATTGTAGCCGATGGTCCCGGTTTGCAGCGGTATGTTGATGAAGTTGGGAATTTCGACGATACAGAGGTCATATCGTTCGCTCATAGCAAGAATTTGCCAAAATGATGCAAATTGAGGGAGATTTGCTATTGAAGGAAGGCCTTTGGTGGATTTCGGGCGAGTCTGACTAGCAACTCAGGGGGGCCTTACAAGAAAACCAACCAAGAGAAAGCCTGTAATTGGACCGGAGTTTGTATTCATTGTGGACCGAACCGGTAATGTAGAGAAAGATCATCATACCCCTTCACATGACATGAGAAAGTATAGATAAACCCGTTCTATCATTTGGACAGTTATACGGTTTTGTTGGGATTTTATTTATTTTTAAAGATGATTTTTTAAAAAAACTTCAAAATGAATAAATAAGTAATAGAAAATTTGTGAAAAAATAATACTAGAAGTCCTATATGTTTATCATTTTTTGCAATTGAATCATATAAATTTGAAAATGACTGATTCAATCATATAAGATCAATTCGATTGCACTTTTAGTTTACATGATTACCATTCTGTTAACAAATCTGTTCATAGCGTAAAATTCACGTTAGCAAAACAATGAAAATTTGAACTGAAAGTATAACGGAACTGACTTTAAAAGATTGAATTAGTTATTTTTAAACTTATAGGACTCGACTACTAAAAATAATAAACATATAGGACTTCCACTGTAATAATCCCAAAAATTTGTTGAAATTTCTTTTATCCCTAAACAAATTCACATATTTTCAAGAAATTTTTATTCTTCCATGAGAGAGATTATTTCTAAATAAAATATTTTCAAATAAAATTACACCAATAGATTAGTTAATATTTTGTTTTATTAGATTTTAGAAGATTTTTAAATTAACATTTATTTCTGATCCATCTGTAATTTCTGGACAGATCAAGCCTATCCGGCTAAACTCATTGATCCTTCCCACTCGTCCACGACAAAATTGATCCACAAACTCCCTTAACTACTGCATCCGCACAACTCGACCCAGTAGATTCTTTATTTAACTCGAAACTGGTCCTCGAACTATAACAACACAAATCGATAATGCCGCTGTGGTATCCCGGCACCCACCACGTCGATCAGAACAAACTCAGATAAGTAACTTGACGATCTCACCGAGCTCGTCCTGGGTGCAGCTACAGATACTGCTGGCTACCCCGATGGGTTCTTCAATGCAAGAGCTCAATTATGCAGCTCCAGAGAAGATTGAGGCGAGAAACTGAACCGAATCATACTGTAAGTAAAAGAAATACTTCTACAATGTCTCTTTATTACTCTGAAGTTAATGAAGAAAAACAATGTCTCTCCTCCTCTTGTCACCTTCTCGAGGAGTTTTATGAAACTTGCTTTCTTCCTTGTTCGAATGTCAACTATTTCCTACAATTACATCACAGCATGTGCTTTCCCTCTTTCTTCTCTTCCAGGCGGCTCAAGTTAACAACTTACACTTTTCGTTTCTTCGGGCTTAAGATGAGGTCGTCGTCATCATCGTTGTTCTCCATGACGATTCTCTTCTTGGCCTTCGTATCACCGTTGTTCTTCGAAGGCTGTTGCTGTGGTCTCTGTGAAGAACTCCCTGGTTTTGAAGATGAACTCGAGGATTTGATTGGAGTCCCCATCCTGATTTGCTTTTGCTTCCTCTGTTTCTTCTCGTATGCCTTTTTTGCCCGTTCGGGGGACAACAAACCATGTTCCATCATCCTACACCAAGAGTGCAACATGAGAAAAACGAATCGCTGTTCATCAAGGGCATTGACTGAACCACCTTAGCAGAATTTTGATGCATAATGCCAAGGAGATCAACTGAATGTCTTATCTCTTCATCCATCTACATGATCCTAGAACCAGCAACTTAGGTGAATCAGAAACACACTAAAAACTGAAGCATTTTTCCATTTTCCATTTCTCTGGAAACACATGAAAGTTAAGATAACAAGTGCCACATTGTCCTCGAAAATGTTTTTCACTGTCAATAGCTTGAAACGTGGTCCATGGTTTCTGAAAAGGAATGAAACAAAATCAGATCCACCTTTCTAATGTAGAAAAACGCAAAGTGGATAAGCTTTCTGTGACATGAAATCGAAGATACTTACCAGAATTCTGCCATTTCGCTCGTCGGAATTTGCTTAGAAAGTGACTCGTAGAATATCCTCAAGGGTTCCCTCTGCAAAACCAATAAAAGAACTGCCACTTCATTAACAAGGACGCATCTTTACAAGCAGAGACAAGAAAAGGCATTATGGCCCCCTGGAAAAGGATGAGTATAAGAACCTCTTCCGGGGGATCATATTTTTGGCCGGCCAAATTGAACACCTTCTTCTCTCTCACTTTAGTAGTCACGGTCTTTGTCGCACTCTTGGATGAACTCGGTGTTGCCTTTGATTTCACCTTCATATTTGATCATCAAATATTGTAGTCCATCAGAATAGAACCGCGAGGCAGTTACAGTAACGAACAGGGCTTAGGAATTTCTTCATAGAAATGACCGATGACCACAGATCATAATGATGATTTAAAAGAAACCGAGAAAGGACCAGCATCAATGGCTATTGATGCAGGGATCGATCTAAAGACTTTGTCCATGGGTGTCAAAACCTAAGGAAAGCAAAAGAGTAAAAGGACACGTCTGAGGGGGTGAAATAAAACAACACAATAACAAAGATCAAAATCGGTGAAATTCATGTAACAACTGTAAGCAAAATCAGTTCAGATGCCAGATGGCCCTGTTCAGATATTCAAGAAAATTCAGTATCATCTGAAAAACAAAGAAAGACGAGGAAACATCTGTACCATAAAAATCTAAGAATGTATTTTGAGTATGGCAGTTGAGAGCCACGCAAATTAAGGGATACCAATGTCATATTACCATGTCTGACAAACCTCACCATGTGATCGCATTTCAAAATCTAAATGATGGGAACAATTTCACACACGGATGGATTTTGGGAAAATGGGTTTAAAATTTTCTGCAAACAAAGATCAAATTGCAATCAAAGGCCAATCACTTGAAACACTACTAGTCAGTCAAAGCAAACAAGCATAATCTGACGAGTCTGCATTTGCATGGAGACAGAGATAACTGAGATTGAGGCAGTCATCACAAATCTACTTTAACTTAGTCCTTTACCAGTCACAGTCCCTTAGAAACAGGGAAAAAAATTGATCTGATGAGAAGTGAATATGATGTAGTGAAGCTCAATTCTCACGGAACACTGGATTTGTAAGATAATTCAGGAGTTAAATGACAGTGTATAGATTCCAAACAACCTGAATGAGTTTCTTTGATAATTAATTAAACACGAGAGGGCTAATCTAAGTTGACCACTCAAAAGACTTGCTCTGATATCAGGAGTTAACAAGAACAGGAGGCCTCTACCATACCTTGGCAGTACGGTGCCTTGGTGTTCATTCAGTCACGGCACCACAGCGCTACAAGGTACCGTACTGCCAAGGTTTTATACAATTCTCCAACAAGACCAATTCAGCAGCAGCAACCTCATAGTACTAGCAAAGACGCATCGATCTAATCGAAACTGAATCGCAGAAAGAAGACAAGAGATCACAAATTTCAGAGATGGGGCAGCTCAGATTCTGTGACAACAGACACAAATTCGCCATTTCACCAGCAAGCATATCCAATTGAGGAAATCACAACTGTCGACGGGAACCAGAAACTCCCATAAATGGGCACCTCAATTCAGCTAAATCCGATCAAAGAGCAACTCCATCTCAAAGTACGGTCAGTTTGAAAGGAATTAGAGATAATGGGTACCTCAATTTTCGCGACAGTGGACACAGTTTGTTTCGTGGTGCTCTCAGTCTTCTTCTTAATCACTAAATTGGCCTTCGGCGGCCCGTCTTGATTACTGGGCTTCACCTTCACGGCGCTAATTTTGGTCTCCGCAGCCGCCATCGACACTCGATCGGACGCAGGCGGATCTGTCGATCAGCAGCCTCCGACGGCTAACCTGCTGAGATCTCCGCGTCCGGGGAGGAAGGAAGCTCTCCGCTCCGATCTGGCCGCCGAGAGGGAATCGTGAAACACCGCAGCTTTGCCGGAGAAAAGTTCGACAAAGACGAGGAATCGACTCAGGAGGGGCGAAATGGGAATTGGTCGTTCAACCTTGCTCTACCTTCCTTTTTTATTTTTTTATTTTCTTGGTAATTGCACCCTTTTTTTTATCGATTATATCCGATACCGTAATAACCGACTAATCAACCGGACGCTGGTGCATTATACTGTCCAGGACCCGTCATTAAACCTCAAATACCGGCTCCTAAGAGAGTCGCACTTTAAGTGCGACCTATTGCATATTTTTAATTTACCAGCGGTGAAGGTGACCGGAAGCTGCCGTAACTATGTTTTCATTTCCGCCGTACAGACTTATGAGTTAATCTCGTTAAATTGGTTAATTTGGTTTTTTTTTTTTCCCCCTTGCCGGCGGTTAATTCCGCACGTGAAAAAGTAAGGGAAAGCGGTGAAAAGGACGCTGCCGGTCAGAGATTGTCAGCTGAGGGCTCGGTTAACAAAGCTTGTCCGGTCAGTAATTGGATCCTTTTTCCCTTTTTTTTTTTTTTTTGTTTTAATCGGTAAGCAATTGGATACTTCAGCACCTTTAATAAGTGGCTGGCAATTAATTATTCGAATTATTGGAAAATATTTTTAATAATTTATTATTACTTTTCTCTAATCTAACAATTTAAATCATTTTTTTCATTTGCATAATCGTTCAAGTTCTTGATTTAAATATTGTCAACAACGGATTAGTCAAGTATGGTTGGCTGAAAGATGTCATCTCACCGCTGGTGGGACCTGCTTGGATACCGTGGCTGGCGATAAAAAAAAATATTGTCAACAACAAAAAATTACATTTATATTCACTTTAAAGTTCAAATCGATAGATGATAGCTTGTATTCGCAATTTCGCTATGGAATTAGTCTTTAACGATGTGAAATTCTAAGGTTATAACACAAATGGTAATTACGGTGAGATTTTATTGAACTTATTGTTAAAATGTAAGATTGTTCTAGATAACCAATACCTTAAATTTATCACTGGTAAAATAATTATGAAATTAATTTTAATATAAGGATTGGGTGTTTCAGATATATAAAAATTTTTCTAACTAAATTTATGGGTTTTAATTATGAAATTTTAATTTTTGTAATCTTATATCACAAAAAAAATTTTAAATATAAATTTTATAACCAATCGTCATGATCCTTAATATAATTCAAATTGGCAGAATTGGATGATACCTCTTTGACTCTCTCGCTCCGAATGAAATGAGACTTTCGAAGCATGCCGAGAAGCGCAGAAATCTGATCCGTCACCGCTGCGTTCGAACACGAATGCGAACTGCTGTCCGTACAAAAATGTCTATACCGACATCGTCAAATTCTAATACAATTTCGAGCTCAATAAGGCCGAAGAAAAGCTCACAGCTATGAACCTCGCCTTTTATTTTTTCTGTGAATGCATATGCACACAATCAAATGTCAAGGGTAGGAAAACACACCTAAGCTTATGTACAACACAATGACCTCATAAGCCCTAGCAACCTGAATCAATAACTTTTTCGACTCTTCTCCGCCACATCTACAAGCTTTACACGAACCTCTTTCCATCGGGCAAATTTCAATTTTCTCCAAGGCCGTGTTCTATACCTGTTGCCCCGCTACCTGGGATTTACGTGAAGCACTCGGTTGTACCAAACGGAGTGGAGTATCATGTGAAATATGTCGTACTTTACGGGCCTCGGGTGCCAGAGAAAATGCTGCTGTACCTTCTTTACCCTCATCTGCATCTCAAGGTACCTCTTCCGGGGGATGGAGAGCAGTATGTTCTTCAGATTTGGGATGTCCTTCTCCAACACGAAAACTGAAAACGACTCCCAGTTGAGGACCTCGAAGAACGGAGGCACAAAATTATCCGAAATGATCACGGGGACGCACTCGTAGAAGATAGCCTCCACGACCCGGGGACTGTTGACTTCGTAGCCCTTTGCACAGATGCAGTACTTGCTGCTCTTCATGTGCTGCACATAGTTCATTGTACCCTTAACTTTGGGCAACTGGCCAAAGATTCTCATGTCCGGGTCTCTGTTATTGCCCCAATGTTGAAGCAGAAGAGGCCTAAGGTATCCGTGCATGTTACCAGCAAAGAATGCGAGGATCGATCTCTTGGAAGAAGGCTTGCCTCCGAGTTCTCGTAGAGGTCTCCGAGGATGGCGGACGTATGTCTCGGGAAGAGAGGCATCTTTACCGAAGACAAACCCTTCTTTGACGTCAGCGTTGCAGAGGGATCTTATGCACCGTGCCATGATTCGCTTAGTCTCTCCAGGCGCCTGAGGAAGCAAAATTATCAGGAGACTGCTGAATCCAGTCCATTTGCCTTTAGGTTCTACTTGTATGATTAAGATATCCTCGTCATGGAAAAATGAAATATTAAGTTGGCAGAAATAAAATAGATGAGCGAATAGAAATGTGTACCCAGTCGTGGCAGGCCACCAGAAAGTGATCTGCTCCACCAGTTCGGTTCCAGAAGGGGTACTTTGCCCCAATCAGGTCCAAATAACTCTTTAAGAAATGTACGAGGTTCCTGTGACTGTGGGAGTTGGGGACGTAAAGTGCTTCTTCGAGCATCCTAGAGCTGAAGGGCAAGTAAAAGAGGTGGGCTTTCCGGGCATCTCTCGTGAGGAATCTTTTGCTTGCTTTCATTTGCTTCATGAACCATCCTTCGGAAGCATATATACCTTGGAGTACTGGCTGATGAAGAATAGGCTTTTCTCCTTCTTTATAAACGTATACTTTAAGCATTTCTTCCATTAGCTCGTAGCTCCTGAGGATTGGACAGCTTGCAATGCTTAGGTAAAAATTATATGTTCCACAAAACTATGGACTGCTGGTACACACCAGAAAAACAGAGAACAAAACATAGCTATGTTGTTTTATGCATAAAATCATCATGCATTTCTTCACCGTTAGTTAAGAATTCTCTCTTACTTGCAGATCAGTTTGGTTTGTTTGACTAATATGATGCGAAAAAGCAGATGCATGAGGCATAATAACTCTAGATACTAGAGAAAATCTCATTAGAAAAGCTGACAGAATGCAGTATATCAAGATGATAAATTTACCTTTTGAACATGGAAATGTTTCGATAGATAGGAGCATATAGGGCTGGATCATTTGTGACAACTGGAGAACTCAAAATCTTTAGTTTCGCACTCACTAATTGTTGGTCGACCGCCGAAGACCATCGTGGTTTCTGCCAGTATAACACAACAAAGAAATATTATTAGTGAAATCTTCCTCATGTTTCAGATTTATCCTGCACAGACACTAGAAAACTTGAAAGTTTAATACCAACCATTGAACGATAAGTAGAAAGACTTTGATCCAGTAACCAATTCATCTCTGATATCGTAACAACTGCTGGAGCTGGTGTCTGAGGTCTCTCCTCCCAGCGAGTGGCACCGGCAGTAGAGCTTTCAGCAGAACGTGACTGATCCCCTCCTGACCGTGCAGAATTCCCATCTTTCAGCACATCGAGCGGTAAATCTTTCCCCAACGAATGGGTGTTCGAAAGAGATGACACAAGATGACTTGTTATATTGTTATCCACATTCGTTAATGCAGTCACGTTTTGTGATAAAACACTGGGCAGTACTGCTGGTGCAGGGGAAGTGGAGTTGTTCATAGAGCTATCCCTGTGCTCCAATGCTACTGGACTATTCAGCTTGCCCAATGAGGAATCTCTATCAACAGTGGCATTTGTTTGGGAAGAAATGAGCAGAACATCAGGTACCCCATCTTCCTCTGTTGCATACCCACCAGTCGACTTATTGATACTATCATCAACTGTAATAATTTCATGTTTCGCTACATAATCTTCTGTGCTGTAGTCATCAACTTCAGAAGCACCTCTCAATAACGTTTCATTACTTGAGATGGAGTCATTTCCTTCAACGGAAAATTTATCATCAATTTTTTCTTGAATGCGGGAGGCACTATTGGTGTTCAGGTCTTCAGTAAGTGTTACATTATCTGATGCTCCGACTATAGATGGTGATGGTTCTCCTATATTTAACACAACATCCTCTCCCGCAAATGAAGCCTTGTGCGCAGAAAACAAGGGAGACGGGACATTCCCGTGCGGAAGTTCAATAAACTGAACCAACAGAACCACGACAAGAGAAATTCCCAGGAACCATGACAGCTTCCTGCCGGCCACCTTAAATATAGATTGATACTTATGGTCCATCAAAGATAACAGTCAGGGGCTGATGCTCGAAGGCTTCCAAACTCAAAGATCATTGGCCTGAATGTTCCTCGAGTACCAACAGGCAAATTCTTGAAGTTAGAGATCACAAATCACCACAACAACATAAACTACAACAACAATTCTTTGACCTCTCAGTTCTCAGTGCATTCGTGCATATAAAACTTGCAGATGCAGAAAATGAAGAATTTGAAACTCCTGGATGCATGAGACCCCAGTAGATCCCCAATGAACATATGGAAACCTCAAAATGAACAGTACTCGAGCTAATCTAAGCTTCTAACCCAGCCGTCGTCTTCCAAACGCTAGCTATCCTACAACCGACCAGCTCCGCTTCTACAAAACGCTCACGGCTCACCAAATAACTCCGTAGTCATCCGATTGCATGCAATACCCTGCTCGCCCAGATCGAGAAATCGGAAGGAGCGGGAAGGACAGGAAGCTGTTCATACCGAATGGCGGCGCTTCGGGAGCTTACGGGGACAGACTGCAAGCAAGGACGGACAGAGTGGCGATTCTTCGAGCGAAGCACGGAAGGTCGAAGGTTAATCGGAGACGAGGAATCTGACCGCTACTGGAAGGGAGAAAGAAGAGAGAAGAAAAGTCAAATCCGCCAGTTGTAAAACGTGATTCGATTACTCGTGTCTTATTAAATGCAGACATTCCTTTCGTCTCCTCCACTTCCTCGGCTGCAAAACAGCTCCAACCCTTTACATCTTCATCGAGCGCAGTGCAGAGCTATACCTGCTTGAAGAAGCAGAAGAAGAAGATGGCGATGGTGATGAAGAGCTTCACTTCTGGTAGCAGAGGTCTCGCTTGCCGTTTTACTTGCAAGAGAATAGGAGAGAGCGGGGAGAGCTTATCTGTACGCCCGGAGCATGAAAGCCCAGAGTGCAGTGAATTGGACAGGAGGCTCCTGCCATTACCAATTTGACATATGGGTCTGCGTGAACCGGTTTCATAAAGGAGCGAGGGCATACAGCGACCGGTAAGGCAATAAATTCGTCGGTTCTGAAAAGCAGTGCTGCCAAATGGGCTTTATTTCTAGGGATATTACGGAACTGCCACCCCCTTAATGATCGACGGTTTTATTACCACTGTAAGCTGCGTCAGCAGCCCCGCGCGTCGAGAGAATCTACACGCGCTCAACGTGCCCCGGCGGGCCAAGATCCTGACTGAAATCCGTGAATGAGATTCTTGTACTATCGTGTCTCAGTATTCGTATAATTATATTAATAAATCGAATTTAATTTTTAAACACCTTTTTATAAATACTAAAGAATTAGAAAAAAAAATCTAAATTTAATTAATGAATATTACACGTAAGCACTTTCCCCGAGGTGACTGAAGACGACTGGTACCGCAGTAGGAAAACGCAAAGCCCAGCTGCTGCCTTCCCCAGTGGTCGATCAAAACGGTGGCGTCTCTTTCCGAGAAACCTTATCGAGTGACGTCACGTAAAATATCAAATAATTGATGCGAAAAAAATTAAATAAATAATTAGATGCGTTAATCTTCTGATAATTATTAGAATTATTATTAATTAGAATAATTATATTAATATTTTCTAATCACGTTGCCATAGATCGAAATCCTCCCCCAAGATGAATAATTTAATTTTTCAGCTAATATTTATTTCTTTGGATATTACAAATTTAAAAGGTTGTCTCAACATTATTCGCTAATAACCGGTAAATTCTCAACTTCAGAACTCAAACAAAAATTTTACGTTTCAATAACTAAATTACTCAGTAAAATCCTTTTCTGAGCAAGACAGTTGACTGCATATTTTAAAGGTTATATCATGAGTTCGAAGAAAGTTTTATGAACCATCAATCGAACTGTTACATGAAGTATTTTTATAAATGGGCCAATCCATCGTCAACAACAATAGTCCAATAGTTCAAAACTTACCACCGTACCACTTGGTGAGGTTAAGGTCCAACATTCAGGTCTTTTGCTCACCTTCTAAACTCGTGCCTTTGCCAACACCGACTTCTTAAAACTGTATTAGAGTTTTGATAGGGTTTTGACGGTGCTACGATAATGGAATCAGTGTTAATATTGGGTGTTCAGTTCGTTTGACATGTTCGTGTGTCACCACTGCGGTTACCACTATACTGCTCTCCTTTTTATAGATAAAAAAGGGGGCAATCGGTTTTACCATTAAAAATCACGATACTACTCTCCTCAAGAGTTAACTCAAGTAGGTATGACTTACGTACAACTCTTCTAGAAATCTATGATATTGGATGTTCGAATTCCTACAGAGCACATATCTCTTTGCGGGATTACCCACGCGTGTATTTTGCACATGAACTTGTTTGAATTCGTGAGCATATGAATTATTCATTGGTTCGTGGAGAATAAAAATTCTCTCGCTATTTAAAAAAAAAAAAGATTATGGTCAACTTTTATTGAAGGGAACCATGGAGGCTTCCGTGATTTCCATATCGTACTTTCACACGATCTTCAATTGCATCTTTCCATGTGAGATCTATGCCAAGTATCCTTATGATTATTTTTTTTCTTTTTGCTGCAATTATGAAAATTCGTGGGTTGGCTCAATAATTTGAGAAAGTCTTTCATGGGACTGACATCAACTAATCATGATAATTATTTTTAAATTTTTTTTACGAAATTTAAAAAATAAAAATAACTTACTTTAATTAACCTTCGCATAAAACAATTTATACAATAATTTATAATTTCAGTAAGTGAAACTTTACTCGTCATGGCTCCGTAGACTTTTCGTTCTTTAATTAATTATGTCAAATCATCAGAACTTAATGACAGGGTCCAAAGGCCCCGAACATTGAGCTATGATTGCATAAAAACAAATCAGACTGGTGGGACACAGTTGATAAAACTACAAGGTAGTTTGGATGGATATAAGGAGGAGGTCACACCATAGGGATGACAATTCTGGCCCGGGTCGGAGTGGATCTGTATTGGTCTTCTGACCCAACCCGACCTAAAATGTAATATTATATAATAATATTATTACATAGCTTAAAATCAGCTTTTATTTTGATTATGAGTACTCTTATATATTAAAAATTGGATAATAATCATTTAATTTTATTGAAATTATGTAAATTTTAATAGTTTAAAATTTATTTAACTGTAATATTAATATGTAAATTTATTCTATATTTTTTAAGTTATATTTTATGTAATATTTATTATTTTTGTAAATCATGAGTAAGGGCACAAGTCGACTCATGAAAGGTGCGGGATAGGTCCGGATCTTCTAATATCCGGCCCACCCCACCTTATTGCCATTCATTCCTACACACTGTCGTGGTCACATCCCTTAAATTCATGAGAAATTATATAAATTTTATATCAATTTCATAAAAAATAAATTCTTTTTTATTAAATAATCTCATTTTATTATTTTTTTTCACCCATGGTTTTGCTCTTTTTTGAATTTTATGCCATTTAACTCAGTTTCTAGATTCGCCCCTAAGTGATTGTGTTTAAAACGTCGTAAAATCACTCCCTAGCTAGGGTAGCTTGGCGACCTAGCTTGGGTGGTAGAACGCCAAACTTGGAATAGTATGATTTTAAGCTGATAGCATCTCTTGATCTCGTTAAAAACATATACTAATTTAATACAATGACTTAGTCCTTAATTTAAGACCGAGAAGATTTGCATTTAATTTTCATCAATGAAAATCCCAGTACCCGTTTAATATCTCTTTTTCGTAATTTAAGAGAACTATGAGTCTAATTACAAGAACTTTTACGGTGAGAATCAAACTTATAACATCTTAATTGAGAGAAGAAATCTTGTTCCACTGCATTAAGTTAGCACTAAAACCTGTTTTGAGTAAATATTTAGCAGGTAATACATAACGAGTTTGTTATATAAAACTCTTCCAGATTTTGATACGTGTAAAATTTTTACAATTTTTGAGTTAGCTTTATACTTGTCAATATCTGAGCAGTAATTTATATAATAAACTCATTGCGCATTATTCACTGTATATTGACTCCTTATTGAGCTTTCTTTTGAAGCAAAAAAAAAAAGGCAAAAATAACTGTTGTTTAACATGATAGTTAAAAAGGTTGGTAAAATAATTCTCACAGATTTCCTTCACAGTGCGAACCGGAATGGACCGGCCTTTGCGGTCCAAGTTCGGTTGGCGGTTCCCGCAAAGATCCGACCGGCTAAAACCCTGACGACCACCCTTGTCTTACTCTTGGCTCTCGGCATGGACACCTAAAACCCTAATTTGTCAAATCCCTGCCTTCAATTTCCTTCTCCTCTTATATCAATCGGTCAGCTGTTGCTTGCGCTTCCTGCTTCTGCTGCGGATTGCTGCTAAAATATGGAAATCGATCGGATTGATGGCCGCAGCCCGAACCAACTGAGGCCTCTTGCCTGCTCCCGAGGCATTCTTAATCGAGCCCACGGTTCTGCCAGCTGGTCTCAAGGTTTTTCTCGTTAATCATGTTTTCATGCTCTGGGCATCTCATTCTTCTTCCCTGCAATTGCTCTCAGTGGAAGTTTTTTAACCACAGTTAATTTTGCAGCAAAGCTGTGAACTTTGGCATTTGTTGCTCTTCTTCAGACTAGAACAGAGCTAGGAATGTGGCAGTGATTGTACTAGGGGTTGATTGAGCTGAGTGGGAGGAGTTTCTGTAATCTTTTAGTTAGGCACTTCTTTTATGTGAAATTTCAAAGGACCATTATGCATCGAACTAGATGCTGGGAATTCGTGTTTGGGAAGAATTTAATTTGTGGGTACTTTTCTTCGTTGTAGGGGAGACGAAAGTCTTCGCTGCAGTTTATGGACCAAAGGCTGGGACGAAGAAAAATGAAAACCCTGAGAGAGCCTGCCTCGAAGTTATCTGGAAGCCCAAAACTGGACAGATTGGTAATAATCCATCTCCTTTTCGTGCCCGAGTCCGATGTTCATTTCATCATCATGTTTGATGCTCGACTAAATTTGTATGTTTATCTAATGATAACTCTGTAAAGGAGCTGGAAGTGATATTGAATTGGATATGAAAACTAACTGCTGAGGCATAGTATTTACTATTTATGTGTTATCTCAGTACTTCCTGAGTTACAGCATTGCTTTCAGGAAAGCAGGAGAAGGAGTATGAGATGATTCTGAAAAGGACTTTGCAAAGTATTTGCATTTTGACCATAAATCCGAACACCACAACTTCAATCATCATTCAGGTTTGTCTTCCCATGCGCCTCTTTCCAATCTCTTTTATCAAGATTTTCGAAGCTTCTGCTGCAGATTTTAATATTACGAGAGTCTATCCTCTCCTTGCAGGTTGTCAATGATGATGGTTCTGTATCCTTTGCAGCTGTAGATGCATGTTGGATGTATAAGCGATGTCAAGCTAACGTCTCACATATCTTTCTTCACTCAATTCTTTCATGCATATGTTTGCTTTAATGGCTCCTGTCATGGAGATCTGAATTCATGTTTAAGGTTTTGAAGGATAGCACGAATAAGGTTTTTGTGGGTTTTTGGGATACCTTGATAAAATCAGTTCGCTACTGCTTTGTGCATTAGTCATAGTATACCTCTCACTGAGGTCTTACAAGCACCTTAGCCAGGGAAAAAATTTCGACCTACAAGGCCTCATGGTACCATTTGAGTAGCATCCTCTCAAATTGAATTTTACCAAAGGGAAAAGCAACGATCTAGCAGAGAAATTCCAACTGTTTCGATAAAATCTGTTCTCTCTTTTTGGAACAAGTTTAGACGAGTTACCCTAACTGACCCCCTGTAGCTTCTACCATGCGCCATAAATGCAGCTTGTGCTGCTCTTGTTGATGCTGGGATTCCTCTGAAGCATCTTGCTGGTAATTATTGCCCATCATGTCATTGCTATCCTTAGTGTGAAACATTATTTTCATTCTTTTACTGAGCATGAACTTCAAATACTGCTCTACTGTTCCTTGCAGTTTCTATATGCTGTTGTTTGGCAACAGGTGGATACATTATACTAGACCCAACTAAGCTAGAAGAAGAGGTATCAGTTCCCTGTTGACTCTTATGCTAATTTAACAATGAATGAATAATGGCTTGATAGGTTTAACAAATGATTTTAGCATTCTTCTGTGTTCATATGACCTGTAGAAAATGAAGGCATTCGCTTACTTGGTCTTCCCAAACACTATAACCTCGATCCTTCCAGAAGGGTCATCACATGCTAAAAGTGAACGAATGGAAGGTGGGATTGTTACATCTGTTACCCACGGTGCCATGTCAGGTACTTCTAACTCGATTTCACCCTCTGATTTTATGTGGGTGAAGAAAACACATTTTTTCCTGTGGTATCTTCTGTGCCAATCTAAGGTCATCCTCAGCTCAATCAAAATTATCCAGTTTTATATTGCGGTTATCCCAAACTTTTCCGTTCCTCCCAACCAAACACAACAACGAAAGATATTTTAGCCTCTTATACGGCTTTGTTCTCATTTGTTCTTGTCGATTTCGTTCTCACAGTGGAAGATTATTTTCACTGTCTGGATCGAGGCCGGGCTGCGACAGCCAAACTGTCTGATTTTCTCCGAAGAAACTTACAGCCGCAAGTTCTCGGTGAGGGATCTAAAGCAGGATGATTAATGGTGTGTATCCAAAGCAATGAAATCTTGACTAATCTTCCTTCTCTTATTTTTCTTGGAGCGCATGACCCTACAGTCATGTCTGACAAGGCTGCTGTGCTATTGTTTCTCTTCATTGTTTAAGAACATTAATGCAAGGTTGCGAAAAAGATTCCTCCGTTCAGATGTCAGCATGAAAGAAATTTATTAACAAAGAAAATATTAATAATCAAGCACAAAAAAAAATATTTTTTAAAATCATGGAAAGCATATTCTGCTGTACTTGGAAGCCCTAAATACATCCAAAAGAAGGTGACTCCTCTGCTGCTTAATTAGCACCAGCAGCTATTTGATGGCGTATACAAAAAATTAGCAATCAGTGCAGTCTATGTCAACTTATTGATAATTATGAATGTCATCAAGTGCAAGGAAGACGGAATCTTCTCGTGTTTTAATATAGCAGTGCTTCGAACGACGATCGATCCATGCTGGACTTGTCTGAATCGGTGGGTTTGTTGAGGTGTTGATGGATTCAAGAAGAACGTAAAGCCTCTTTTCTAATGCCAGGTCTTGAGTGATATAAACTCCCTCCCTTTCCGCACTCCGCGGGGCAAGAACCTGCAAGGCTGCAACAGGGATTAGGTGTGCACGCATGTGTAAAATGCTCGAAAAGGAGCAAAGAATCTTTGACAATGGCTGTTGGGTACTTAATTGCCTCACAAACTGACAGGAAATATCGTATTACTGAAAAAACAGTACTTGAAGTCTCATATATTTCTTGTTTTTGACATTTGAATCATGTATGTTTGAAAATGACTAATTTATATTTTTGCCCGAATAAGTGTGTTTCGGAACACATATTTGTGTCGGCTGGCATTAGTAATTGTACAATTGACAGGAGTAATGCTGATGGGAGTTGAGTTGAAACATGATTTTTGTTGGTGGGATGCGTGAAATTCACATCAGAGAGTTGATAAGAAACTGAGTCCGTATTCAGGCCTACCGAAATGAAATACAGTAGTGACAAGATCGAATGGAGAGCAATAGTAATAATACGGCGGTCCAATTATACTGCTATGCAGTATTTGGACATTCATGTTCGCCGAAATATCATACATACCGAACACCAATCTTCAGCATTGATTCCACTGGCATAGTAGTGCCAAATGTCTAGCATATCTCAAGAAATTACATCATAGTGAGTTTTGAATGATTATACCATCGCATATATGTGCGTATATATATATTTGTATGTATGATGTATCCATACATTCAAAGGAAACAAGCCCATAAGACCTCACTTTGAGACAGACGAGCGGCCGGGAGGATAGAGAAACATGGCACCGTCATCGTCCCCTTCCTGTCCTCACTCTTCCCAGACGGCATTCCACGTTAAATGCTCTGTTCAGAGACCGTCCTTTCGTCGAGACTTAGATCATTTTAAGGTTGCCCTCTCCTCGGCTTTCAAGGTACTCCCCATCCCTGCCTCGAATCCTCCGTCTTTCGCTGTTCCCCTTGAAGAAACTGACCGGAAACATCCGTGTTTTCTTCACACAATCGATCATCGTGTCCACAAGTTCTGAATCCTTAACAGCTTACATTCGTTTTTCTCGGAACTTGTACGAGCAGCCACTGGTGAAGGAGCTGCAGAGACTGCAACCGGTCAAGGTCGAGGTCCCGGCACCATTAAAGGATGCGTGGGTTAAGATCTTGGATGCGTTTGTCGATTCAGCGTTCGAGTTTTCTGATCAGCCGTTGCTCCCATCCCAGGTATCATCTCGTCATGGCGATTCCAGTTTCTGTGTCTCGGGGATTTTTCGAATATCGGGTGACATACGATGTAAAAAAATATTTGCTTCCTGTGTGTTCCGTGTAATCTGCAGAGCAATTTTGCACCGGTTGAGGAACTGGGACAGTCCATTCTCATCGAGACCATCGCCGGGAAAATTCCAGATGATTTTCCGGAGGGAGTTTACGTTCGAAACGGTAATTAATTAACTAATTAGTTCATTAATTAAGCATTGACTACATATATCTCACATTTATCAGTGGAACGGTGATTTAAAGTTAACTCTCATGATAAGTTTAAGACCCACGTTTGAATCCTTCTGTATATTTGCGTCGAAACATTTGCTAGAAATGTGTTGTTTGAACCCGGGTAGAAGACGCCGACTTCTTAAATTGTAGTATGCGCTTGGCAGAGTTATGCCTATGGGGCCGCCACCGAGCGCTAGCTGTCCAGTACATCGAGGGTCGGACATGATCGCGGAAGAACATGAAAATTCGAATACTGTACAGTACAGACGAGCGAGTCACTGTCACAGCTGCCCTCCCGTATACCGGATAAAGGGACAATGTCGCCTATCCTTTTGTTCTTTATTTGACATCTTATGGTGGATGATGTTGGGTATGTGAAGATAAATTAAGAACAAGAGAGGTCTGATCATGACAAGAACTACCCAACAAGCTCCCCATGTTTTTTTTTTTTAATTGTTCATATCAGAATCTTTCTAACATCGTCCAATATACAGAACTCTAATAAACACTGACTAATCGATTCGGTCAATTCAGTAAACAGTAAAATCAACCTACCGGACATGTATGTTTTTCATTTACAATTGCCCAACCCGATACTCTACTGAAGGAAAAGTTGAATGAACAAGGACTGTACTGTACATGAGAGTGATACTATGATTTCCTTCATTTAATATACAGAAATCCAAGGGTCGATCCAGTAAATAGTAAAACTCTCTCATTCACAATAGTCAAACCTGAGACTCTGCTGAGAGGTGAGGGGTAAATCAGGGAGCCGAATGGATAGGGTTTGTGCTGTACATGAGAGTGATACTATGATTTCCTTCTGCAGGGCCAAACCCTTTGTTCGGAGGGTTGAAGTCGGCGAGGTCAGTGTTAGGGATGTCGAGGCATTCGTGGATCGAAGGCGAAGGAATGCTCCATGCCCTTTACTTCGATAAGCAGCCTCGACATCGGAACAATGCTGATTCCGAGTCGAGATATGAATGGAGGATCAGCTACAACAACCGATACGTCGAGACCGAGACGTTCGGCCTCGAAAAGCACAGGAACCGGCCTTGTTTTCTCCCGGCCATCGTCGGCGACTCTCCGGCCGTTCTGTCTGCATATCTGCTCAATATGGTATTGCTCCCTCGTCCATCCATATTAACAGCGTAAAATCATGGTTCGTTTACTAGAGATTTGGTTCATATCCACCGAAAAGTTCTTAAACACTCATCTTAACAATTGATCTCGTGTAAGACATTTAATCGGGTGAGGGGAACATCTGATCACAAGATCGAAAGACCCTTAAACACCCGTTTTCAACAACTGATCTCTAGTGCATTTTTATTCCATACTTCGATGATGGGGCATCTGACCATGAGACGGGCTTTCTCTTCCGTACTCGAGCAAATACGAGTTAGCATTTTTCTTCCGAACTTATTTTATAGACCACGAGTTTTGTATTTTTTTGGGATTTTTTTTAATATTAACAACGAGTCTCGGATTTGCGTCTGGCAAGTTACGAGCGTGCAGTTAGTAACCTACTCTGATACCATATAAAATTACCCCGAACCTCTAAGAGATTTAGTCGATGTTCACCTAAAAACTTAAACTTGTAAGTGATGGTACCGTTCTTTCTATTATATTTTCGATATTCGATTCAATCTTCAACCAACAAATCTGTCGATTCTCCATTCAATGTTTCCTTTTTCGGAATACTTGCAGATGAGATTCGGGACGGTCGACAAGCACCTCAGCAACACCAATGTCTTCGACCATGCCGGGAAGCTCTACTCCGTGGCCGAAAACCACATCCCTCATGAGATCGACATCTCAAACCTACGAACTCTCGGCTACTGGAACGTGAACGGGGCTTGGAACCGGCCATTCACGAGCCACCCTAAGGTTGCAATGTCCTCTTTCGTACCGGTCCAACGATCGTGCAAATGTCTAACTCGATGATCTGCATTGATCCGACAGAGGGTGCCCGGAACTGGCGAGCTGGTCGTCGTTGGGGTCGATGCAGTCAGGCCCTTCATGGAGCTAGGTGTCATCTCCGGTACGATCCTCCCAAGTCCTGACGAGTCATTATCGATACAAAGTTTAAGCTGATAGATAGTCGATCACGATTATAAATTAACTGGTTTAACGCTTCAAAACCCGAACTCGATTTTTCCTGTTCAGCTGATGGAAAGAGATTGCTCCACAAGGTGGATGTCAAACTCAAACGTTGTAGCCTCTGCCATGAGATTGGGATTACTCAGAGGTAACATTGGCACTGAACATTTATGTTTTTTATTTTTTTAATTTTACTTTTCAGATCAATTGTTCAAATCAATCCCTTCTTTTGCAGTCCCATTGACACACAAAATTATTGTTGCTGATGCTTACAGTAATTTCTTCCAGGTTTAATGTGATACCAGACTTTCCGGTAACAATCGACGTAAACCGGCTAGTACGAGGAGGCCCGTGAGTCGCCCTTCCCGCTCCTGCATCTTGTCGATTCAGATAATCTTATGGATCGTCATCTATTTCTATCAAGAAAATCTTCTCGAGCAAGCTAACCATTTATCGACTGCTAATGCTACGTACAGTTTGATCGGATTCGACAAGGAAAGCTACGCGAGGATCGGTGTGATGCCCCGTTACGGGGACTCCGATTCGATCCACTGGTTTGACGTTGAGCCGTGTTGTGCATTTCACATCTTCAATTGTTTCGAGGAAGCTGATGAGGTAACAGCAATTCAATAAGACCCATCAAAAACCCGACAATCTTAATCGAAACATATTCTCATCAGTAAGGAAACTCCACTGATAAGAGCCGAATCTGGTCGTGCCTATGACGAACGCAGGTCGTGGTGAGGGGGTGCAGAGCTCGGGAGTCGATAGTTCCGGGCCCCGACAACATCGGAAGACCCGAGCCTCTTAGAGCATCCAACCGAGGAAACAAGAACACAGATTCCTCCGTGGAAGAAGAGGACTGCCCATTGTTTTCTCATCCTTACGAGTGGAGACTCAATATGAAGACAGGAGAAGTCAAGGAAAGGAATGTCACGGGCACGAGTCCACCCATGGACTTCCCAGTGATAAATCCGAAATTCGCCGGTCTCAGACACGAGTTCGGGTATGCCCAGGTTGTCGAATCCTCAGCTAGCTCCACGACCGGTAATTGCAGGAAAAAATCGATGTCTGTTTTCGTAAAATATCCTTAAAATTCTCAGATCTATGTCCACTGAATGCTGCAGAAGGCACGGTAACAGTCAAGTATGGAGGTCTGGCGAAGCTGTGCTTCGACAAACCCGATAACGGTGGCACCGAATCCTTTCCAGTGAGTAGTTTTAGTCTGAGTTTGAATAGTTTGATACGATCACCAGTTGCTAGTTCTTACGGTTCTTAACGATAGGATGACGGTGAACACGAACACGGGATCGAGGTCGAGTACCACAGGCTCGGGGACAGCGTTTTCTGCTCTGGTGCCGCTTTCGTTCCCAGGGAAGGTGGCGTTGAGGAGGATGATGGTTGGCTGATCACTTTCGTGCACGACGAAGGAGCCGATGTCTCGCAGGTACGTGTTAGACATATGTTGTAACGAGGATGAGGATTCCTCTGAAATCGATTGATTGATGACCTCGAACGATGCAGCAGGTTCACGTGATCGACTGTAAGAATGTGACGGGGGAGCCGGTCGCCGTCATCTCGCTGCCATTTCGGGTTCCGTATGGATTCCATGGGATTTATATTTCTCGATCTTGATGGGGATGTGAAGAGTTTATGGACTTTTTACAGGCAACTAGTTCTCCACCCATTGTAACCCCCCATATCATTAGAAGTTGCAGAATTAGTGTTTTTCTTTTTTTACGAACTGATACCATGAAGTCCAATAGATCAAAGTGAATCGGTTAAGGTGGTACGACGCATCTTCTTCTTAAGTAATGTCTCAGATTTGAGTCTTATTAATGGAAAAAATTCACCTTAGGAAAGTTTTACCCTTCAGTGGGTCCTCCCGACTCGAACTAGATTGGTAAGGTCCATTAAACTTATAGATACTAGTAGTTCAGACAGAAAAAAAGAAGTCCAATAGACTCCCAACTAATCCAGCTTCGAGCAAGATCTACCCATTGAAGAATAAAGCTAGTCCAACATGGTTTGTTTCTATTTATAAGACTCGAACATGAAAACTTTTTTAAAGGGAAGAAATACCGAACTATCTCAATCAGCTCTTCCCGGCAACGTTTCTTGTTTTTACAGAGAGTTGAAAATAAAACGGATGAGAGAAGGAATTGTACATGTAAAATATGTGGTTCGAAGCAGTGGTGGAATATCGTTCATATTTTTGTAATCAAATGGAGACTCAACAGTATCTTTATTACTGAGCAAAACTAGAGAAAGAATACCAAGCGAAATAAGTAACTTGTAATCCTGAAGGAAACTTTCACCGACCAGCCATTCATCCACTCGATAACTTTATAAATAACTCATAATCAATAATACAAATTATATATATATATATATATATATAAAAGAATCCAACAACTTACTATACTTTTTATTCCTTGCAGGTGATATGAATATTGAGAAAAAGAAAATAATATATAATCTGCATATGAATAACCCGTCTTCAAATTCGAAAACTTCCCATGAAGAAACATGAACTCCACTCAATCATCATCTCAATTCTTCTCTTGATGGATGGTGTTAGGGCTCGAGAGAAGCCGGCCGGGCCGTCTGCACAAAGTCGAAAATCGATAGTTCTTCAAGTTTTGAAGACAATCTAATCGAGGATAACGCCGGATTCGGCAGAGAAGCAATCACTGTCGAAAACCAAGTACGAGGATGTCGAGGTTTCTTCCCCCCCCCCCCCCCCCCCCCCTGAAGAAGACTACAAGTAAAGAATCTCCACATTGGAAACGAGGATTCCAAAACACTTGAAGGATCATCGACCCGATCGAACTGGGAAATACACCAGTCCCCGGATTTCCGGTGGACCTCGAAATCAGTAGATTATGTTCGCCTTGTTCACATGAATACTTTACATACCATACTATGGCTAGAATAAATTTGTGTGTGCTCACCGAGCCGTACACTCGATCGAATCGTCACGTAAATTGGATCTACGACTTGTTTATGGTTATAAGTTACAACAAGTGATAGTGGTTCATGACTTGCGATGCAATTTCCTTAAGCTCGGAGACCCTCCGCTCGACAAGGGGCCTGGCAGCGATGACGGCCGGGGCGGCAGAATGCATTGCCAGGTAGAGGAGGCAGACGCAGCCCAGCTCGAGATCGGCCCTGGCGGAGCCGAGGCAACGGCCGAGGATCAAGGAGGCTTCGTAGAGGTCGAACAAGACGAGGGATAGGAGGCCGGAGACGAACGCAAGGAGGAGGCCGAAGAGGGAGGCGGCGGCCAGGAGGAGGAGGGAGCAAGAGAGGAAGGCGCCGTAGAGGAAGGAGAGGAGGATGAGGTCGAGGTTGGGCGCCATTGCTGGAGGGGAAGAGGAGGAGCTTGGATCAATGGGGGAAGTTAAAAATGGTGGGAGGAGGGAGGAAAAGGAGAAGAGAAAGAGAGAGCTGAGGGAATGAAGTGAAGTGTACTTCATTCTTCTACGTATTCGATTCAATTGGAATGAAAATGGAAATTGAGAGGCGAAGTGGACAATTAAAAAAAAAAAAAAACAATACTCACGACGAAAATGAATTGGTTAGAGAGAACATCTTCTCTTAAGTAAGGTCTCAATTCGAGTCTTATAATTCACACCTCCATGAGTAACAGTCCAGCGGCAAGCTTCTCGAGTAAACTCCAAGAGCGTCCGGATTCGAAACCTCCTAGAGGTCGGCATCTGGGGTTTAATGTGGGGTTTCGAGCTGTAAATACACCTCAAACGAGAGTTCGTCGGATGAGGAATGCAACAGTATAGATGGCTCGAGAACTAAAGTCTAAATTATGAAATTACGAACGGTCGAAGCTAATCAATTACATGGACCAATTTTTCCTTATACGAGGTCCGAGTACCGGATCCGAGCATCCTGTTTGTCGGAATCTGCACCGGTTACGACCACTTCCTTGATTTTCTACTCAAAATCTCCCCGAATTTCATTGAACTTTGCCCAAAATCCACCCAATAGGGTAAGTTATTTTATGTTCCAAATCTACCCTCTATGAAAATGGGCTAGAAACTTAATGGGCCTGCGGCCCAGCCCATTGTCTACATGCACCAACAATCTCAAGCCAGTCATTTCTTAAATGAAGAGTAAATTATCATTTTGGTCCAAAGTTTTACTAGCCAATTGGGGGCTTTCAAAAAAAATTGACTCGGAGTTATTTCCAGCAGGTCCAATTTTTAGAATGAAAAGAAGTACTGATTTTATTAATTTTTTATTAAATTATCCTATTATATCTCATCTTGATTGAATTTTACCTACCTACCCTTCATTTCTGTTTTTTTTTTTTTTTACTGCTGTAAATTGGCAGTGTTTCCAATTGCTATGGGGACCGGTGGGGGCCCACTTCTCTGTTCTCCAATGCCAGGTACTGACTCCTGAGCTGAGCCCGTCCATCTCCCCATCCTCCCCCAGTCTTAATGATAATGTTTTTCAACAAATCTAATTAACCCAAATAATTCAGTTTGAGCCGAGTGATCTTATTAGGGGAATAAAACTAATAAAATTCCTGCAGAGTAAAACATTTTTATCTATAAAATTTTAATCTGAAATCTTATTCTTTTAAAAAAAATGATATTTTAGAGGTTATAAATTCTACTCAGATTAGTTGAGCCACACATTTTTTTTTTTAATTTTCGTTTCTCTCTTTTCTTTTTATAGACTAACGTATCTCTTTTATTAAGGAAAAAAATTTGGATACTCAATTGGATTTGTAAGGGAAAAAACCACCTGCATAAGTTTATTCAAGTGATTCGGTATCTGATCACGTTAAATAAAAGTCTCGAGTTCGAATATTTACAAATAAAAAATTTCATGATAGAAGAATTTTATTTTTCAGTGAACCGTTGGGCTGAATTAATCAAAGTATTGTAAATTTTAAATATTAGCGGTACACATAAAAAAATCTGAGTTATTGCCCAAAAATAATTATAAAGGGAAATTAAATTAATTGGTGTGATAATTTCATCAACGATTTGAGTTTATCCTACGGTAGTGAATAGTATTAATGAAATTATAATAAATAAATAGATTTTAAATCTTCCGATTAATCACTATATTTAATATTTATTAATAATTAAAGTAATTTTATTTGTTTTTTTAATATTTTCTGCACTCGGACACTGTCATCTTCATCTCCGAGTGTCAATGTTCAGTTCCTCATTCTTCCCCCCTCTCTGTCTCGCCCTCTTGCAGAGACAGCCATGAAAACCACCCACTCGAAGCTCAAGGCCCCGCCGCGGCCACTCTTCTCCTGCGCCTTCTTCCGCCACTGCACCACCACCCAGCCCTCCCTCAGCCCCACCACCCCAACCTCCCCTCCCCTCCCCATCTCCCCTTCCCACCACCCGCCGCCGCCGACACTCCCTCCACCGCCTCCTCCAGCGCCTCCTGCCACCGCCGCCAAGAAGCCCTCCTCATCTTCGTCATCTTCGCCCTCCTCCTCCACATCCACTTCCCAGTCCTTCACCCAGTGGAAGTTTCCCCTCTCTACATCCCCCCTCTGCCCCTCGCCCGCCCCTCCACCTCCTCCTCCTCCGCCGCCGATCTCCTCGGCTACCCTCCAAGAAGTCTTCCACCTCGCCGAGCTCCAACTCTCCCCTGGCTCGCCAGAGCCCGACCGCCTCTCTGCCCTCCACCTCCTCGAGCGATCCCTCGTCCCCAACCCGCCGACTGAGCCCTCTTGCCCTCCCGAGCTGCTCCACCGGATACTCCACTGCATGCGGACTAAACTTGGCGTGAAGCCGGCTGCGAAGATTCTATTCGCGCTCTGCTTGGCGGGAGACAACCGGCGAGTGGCGGTAGAGGTTGGGGCGGTTGGTGCAGTCGTGGAGCTAGCCATGGAGCTGGACGGGCCATCGGCGGAGCGAGCCCTAGCGGCGCTGGAGCTCATGTGCACGGTGGCCGAGGGGGCAGCAGAGATCCGGGTCCACGCTCTGGCGGTGCCAGTGATGGTGGCAATGATGGCGAGAATGGAAGGGCGGGGGCGGGAGCACGCGATCAGCGTGCTGGCGGTGATCTTCGGCAGCGGGGAGGTGACGGCGGCCGCGGTGGCGCCGCCGAAGGAGGTGGCGCGTGCGGTGGTCCTGGCCCTGAAGGGGGACTGCAGCGCCAGGTGTAGGAGGAAAGGGGCCCAGCTACTGAAGCTGCTGCAGGAGAGCGAGAATGGACGGTTGGATCTGTCGCAGGAAGGAGGATGAACGGTATCAGATTGGTCGTGGTCGGTGGGGCTAAATTAATAGCCGGTCAACGATATTTTCCTTTTGACCCGTCCGTTTCTCTGTCTGGCTTAATAATCAAATGTTTTTTGCTTGTCTCCATTTTATTTCGCCGAAGAATTCCTTTCATCGCTTTTCATCTTTAAAAAAAAAAAAATTAGTTAATGTTAGAAAAACTACAAATAAAATTATTCTGATTAGGGAAGTTAGTGAAATGAGACAATTCGTAAAATGTTCGGGCTCAATTAAATGAAAGTTGGAAGACGGCTCAATTTTAACGAGCCCGACCGAACTAAACCCAACTCAAGTTACGCCAGTAATATCCAGTTCAAGAAGCTTACGAGCTTAAATGAACTCTTTTCTTATGTAATAATCAAACACTGGTGTCTAATTCTCACTCTGAAACCTACAATGAGTCGAAGCGAACGCGAAATATTAAGTCCGCCCGAGTTCATGTCCTATCTCGCGGATCACTGAGCGAACCGAACTTGAGTTTGATACATTCGTGCTTGGCTCAACTCTTTTACACCCTCAGCTTCGACCAGTAATAATTAAACATTCACTTGTCCATTCAATAAAATGTGATCGGTATTTTCTCGTCGTTGAAGAATTTGTCGAAAATATGAGGAACAGTAGGAAGTGTCCATGTTATGGTACTGTGTGTGGTCAGGGATTCACATGTGGTGGTGGGGGCTGGGAGCCTGTTAAGATTCTCTAATGGGTAGGAAGTGGTGTCAGATTTTTTCCCATTTGAAGCCAGAGGTGATTCTCTATCGAGTGAGGGAAAGACCACCACAGCTGTCCGTCACTGTATCAACCACGACTATTGATTAATGTCGGAAGCATTCTACGGATTGCAGTAAGTCGCAACCGATAAACCTATACCGGTTCGAGCTTCTATTGCTCGGTTCAAGTTAGATTGCAAGGTGTTGATACTGCAGTTAGTTTTATAGCCGAATACCATAATCTACAGTGTAAAGTGCATTGTATACTTTACATCGAAACAAGCTGGCCCGATAGTGCCGGACTCGAACACGGGCTCGAAATGGGCTAAACGTGCCCATCGATAATGGGCTGAACTAAGTAACATTTGATTTAGAGTACTCAATAGAGTGGGCCAAGGGATGGCAATTTCACGAGGCCCGACCCCCTGCACGGGTTGGGACGGGTTCGGGTCTCTCTTCTGACCCTTCCCGCCCCACTCCGACTCGTAGAGCAATGTAATATAATGTTATTATATATTTTAAAATTAATTTTTATTTAATTTATGGGTCACTGGTCGACCTATTAAGGGTGCAGGATGAGTCCGAATCTTCAAATATCTCTGCCCATCCCATTGTCATTCTTAAGTGTGCCCTAGAAAGCTCTGCATCTGTTCATGGGGACAGGCATTTGTTTTGTAGCCCTAGCAAAGGAGAAGGGATCTTGTGTCACGGCATCACCACGCAACGGTGACACTGTTTCATAAAATACTCTCTCCCAACAAAGAGGTACTTGTTGCGAGCAAGGGGTTGTGTACAAGGCTGCTCGGATTTACCCGGTACACACAGATGCAACCAGCTTAAGTTTGCGTGTCCCGATATTTACGACACATAAAGGGCGGATGCTGATCCCAAATTGTCACTGAAATGACAGCATAAGAACCATCACATTGTCAGGGAAGAAGAATAACACTTGAAACAAATATCGGATTTTATAGAAGAAAATAATTTTAAAAACCAAAAAAAAATGAAGAAGAAGAAGAAGAAGAAAAGAAGACAGAATCAAGACAATTCTGATGTCTGCAGTGTTTCTCATTGTCACCCGAAGTGGAGCACTTTTCAACAACAAAAACAAACATCCTCTGTCTGTGTTTCTTTTGCCATAAGTTTCGGAGCTCTGTAATACTACAACTCGTGTATACAATAAGCAAAAGTCCTACCTTATTGTCGAAACCCCTGCTCGGGGTTCCTTTTACTTCTAAAAGTACCTTCACTTTATTGGTCCGAACGGACCTTGGACGGATGAAATGCACTCGGTCTCTCACATGCATCTGCAGATTCCAAGGGCAATGACCAAAATTACATTAAAGGGGCAAGGCATTTGTCGATATTTACAGGCCTTGCCTTAGTGGAAACACATCCCCGTCGATGGTATACAAGAGTAGAAGGGGTACGGAGTTTGTCTGAGCCAAACATCTGTCTGCTCCTCTGTGTTGCTCAAAATCCTGTCGCTGTAACAACCGAGTTGTATGATGACCCATTTTGTGGCGTTGTCATTCTTTCAGTTTCTTTCTGGCAACTAAATGAAGAAGCTACCTGCCTAGGATTAGATATCAGTTAGTCAGGTTCACAAGGCAGCAAGCATGCAAGAAGTTAAGGCAAAAATACAAGATAAATCTTTGAATAGCACTGGAAGATTTGACATCGATTGGCAATGGAGACAAGATCCATTTCTCCTTTTCCAGTTATGAGAAAAAGATAAAAGGAAAACGAGATGATAGGTTAAAGAGAAGTTGAAACATTGTATAATTCAACGAAAATAGTACCACCATTTTCTAGGGATGCATTCAGGAAAGAAAAGAAGGTGGATTTGAAAAGCGCTCTCTTTCTTCGCATGAATGGTGAAGTATCATGAATTTTCAAAATACCAAATGGAACCTTAGAGCTGCCGAAGCTACCTGAGAACGTTGAGGATGGAACTCAGTCACAGAATCTGATGATGATGATTCTGCGCTTGTTGGTTAGTCGCAGTGGCAGTCTTCTTCTTCCTCCCTCGCTTGGGTTTGTTCAGGTCTCTTATGAAGGTTGTAGACCTGTCCAGAGCCCCTACTCTCTTCCTAAACCTCAGTTCAGTTCCTCCAATGGTGTACGCATTTCCTGCCTCTGGAACGCTAAATTCAGCAGGGTTTCTGTTAATTGTACAAATTCCCATTTCCAAACTGTATCTCAGTGGCCAAACAGAGCCAGTACTACTCCTCAAGTGCTCCTTCTCAGGCTTATCTGCAATACGACATTTTGGTGGAATATCCACAGCATTCGGCACCCCAGTGAATTCGTTCATCTGCTGATTGTGGACAGGAATAGGAATACAGCCAGGAATCACATCTTTTTGTGAGCTTCCTCCCATTGAACCAACAAGATCGGAGCATTTCTGCTTCCCTTTCCCACGAACCTTGAGGGGAACCTGACCCATAACTCCGTTTCTGTTATTTTCGTTGAATTCAAACCAAGAAGATGAACCTAACACAGGGAAGGTCGATGACCGTTGGCTGTATTTTCCAGAAGCAAGGGAATTTATGGAATGATAATCAGAAGATGAGTGTCTCAATGTCTCAGATGCGCTGTATGCTCCAAAATTTAGCTCATTGGAACTACACCCGAGAGGAATCCAAGAAGACTGTTTTGCAAGCCTCGAGTTTCCATTCACGTTCTGACCAGAATGAGCATCCATAAGACTAAGCAAATGTAATGCCGGTATTTTTTCGTTTGAGTAGAAGTCCGATGACCCTAATGGGCTTTGAACCTTCAATCCATTTGGTCTCAGAGCATTCGAGTTCTTCCCATTGGAATTCTCCGCAAGGAAGCCCTTGCTTGACTGCTCATACTTGTTCTTAACTTTTAATCCAGGGGACTTTGAATCTGAAGACTGAAGCATGAAGCTTGGAATAACATTTCTCGAAGAAGGAGCATGAGTAATGGGAGTCGTAGAAGATGACCAGAGATGGAATGGCTCCTTGCTTGTTCCTGCAACATGACATGTATCACAAGCTGCTATACCCCCGAAACCCCCAGAGCCCTTCTTGTAATTATTAGCTATGGTACCTTCATTCCTTTTGCTCCTGTTCGGCTTCTCATGATACCGAGAAAATGATGCTCCATGCCCTTCAAAGGGATTCTGATTCTGGTTCTGATTCTTTTGAACTTGGGTCATCATTTGGTAATTCGTGCTCACTTGAGGATAATAGTTGATATCAACTGCCTTTGGCTTTGCATTGTGCAGCTTTTTCACATATTTCGGCACAATTTGGAGTCCTGTAGAGCCTTCATTTTGCAACAAGTTCAGATCCCCATTCTCATATTCTCTATCAAGCCTCAGATTCTGGTAACTTGGTGATTTCCTGGTTTCCAACTGGGATTGATCTTTTACAGTATCATGGAGAGAGTTCTCATACTGAATCTTGGCCATAAGTTCCACGATATCCATCGGTATATCGTCCGAACAAGTTCCCCGTGCAGAAGTTTTATTGGATGTTTTGTTGCTGTGATTCTTCGTAACAGTGGACTGTACCAGAGATCCAGTAATTTCTCCCTTGCTAGTTGCACTGGAAATTTCCTACCGAGGAAGCGAGAAAAAGTCAATTGCCATTTTCTTAATATACAGGAGGAAAAATATAATCTTATCCCAGAGCTTTATACTGGTTGAAACATTTTATTATACCAACAAATCAACATAAATGTCTTAACATTTATTTTCACCGTAGATCAAAGTAAAATAAATCTTCTCTCATTCATGAAACTCACTTCTATATAGCTACTATAATTTTCTAGTACTAATAAAGAGTAGCAAAACATTAAGAGTTTGAGGCGCAGCATTGAGAAAAAAGAAAGCAACAGGAGCAACCCAATCATTCAAATACTGTACCTTCTGTGGCATCAGAAAATGACCCATATCATCAAACCGAGAAGCATAATGTTGCTTCTCGTTTGGATAAGGTGTCCCATTGCTAGCTTCCTTGCCTTTATGATTATAAGAGGCCCCCTTCTTGACAAATCCATCCAGCCTACTTCTGGAAGGAACATTTGATGCAGTATGAGTGCTTGCTACTACTTTCTTTTGAGCCTGACCTTCTGGACCCACATGTTGACATGAGATTGTACAAGCTGGAAAATAATCCAGTGAAGAGGCGTGTCTTGCTTCAGTTTTACTGCTGTAGGAAGAAAGACTAGTGCCCTTCTTTATAGTACCTTCGCCATCAGGAAGAAGTCGAGCAGTTGTTGGGCTACTCTGCACCAGTCCAAATTTGATCCCACTAACAAAATCTTCTCCCAGCACACTACTGCTACTATGAGGGATTCGTGCAATATGTTCATCATCCACCTGAGGCATCTTACTCTTCTTCTTACACATACATGAATTCCTATATGTATGAAGCACCGGAGAGGATGAACAACACATTTCTCTGCTCATCAATGTGTTGTGGCTGCAAGAAGTGTGGGAGAAATCAACAGCTGCTTGGCCCCTTGATTCATCAGGTCTGTCTTGAAAAGATTCTTGGATTAGTTTGTTCTTTTTCCTCTTCTCTGCATCGGCTCTCAAACTCTCAACATCAATATGCTTACTCAAATTGCACGTCGGTGTACCCCTAGGACCCATCAAAGAGTATGCATCATTTTCCATTTCAGATAGCGCAACAGCCTCATGTTGGAGGGTTTCCACTCCGTTCTTCTTCTTCTTTCTTTTCTTTGCAACTAGTCCTGAACTCTCATCTTCCCCATGTGGTGTCCACCCATTTTTCATGATACCTCCTTGACTTGTCATAGCATGTGCACCATCTTCGACAGTTCCTACACTTGCCTTGTGATTTTCTTCAGCATCTCTCACAACTATTTCAATATCATTAGCTTCTTGGTTTGAAGAATCCACCTTACATTCATCCCCCGGATGAAACTTCCGCTTCGTTTTTCTCCCCTGGAAAACCTTCTTTGCACTAAATTCTTCAGATGCATCAGATATTACAAGCAAAGGAGACTCTTCTGCACCAATGCTGTTCCTATTTGAATCCCCTTTCTGACCAAGCAAATCCGTCAGCAACCTCACTTTTTGAACTTTTCTATGGCGCAAGGCACTGATCTTATCTCGTAATCTATTACCAGGGCATATCTCTGCATTATCAGATGATGGATAGCCGAGTTCATCTGGGGGATGCCCATTTTGCCAAACAGTAAGAGTATCTGGTCCACAATCAACCCCATCAACAGCTACTGGTGAAGCTCGAGAAGAATTCATCCCCATCATCTCCTGATCATCATCATGAGAAGCATCTCTCTGCAGTAGAAGATCTTTGGGCGCATTTTCAACACTAGTTACTTCATTATTGGCTGACACTGATTGAAGACCTGCTGTTTCAGAGAAGATATAAAGAAGAATAATTTTCAGGTTTTTGACCGTATTGCTATATTATTTGCACGAACAAGAATCTTATACAGGACATTACCTGCATCATCTAACTCTTGTTCCTGTCCATGGGATTCTTTAAGTTCTGCTGCATTAGCTATTGGTCTAGGCAGTCCTCGATAAGCATTATCTTCCAAGCCATTCTCGGTAACTGTCCAAATAACCCCAAAGCATCAAACCATCAACAGTTGACTGGGACTTGTTATGAGTTCCAAATGATCCTCTCAATCATGGCATACACAATGGACAAAAATCGAGTTTGAGGTTGTAAGATATAAGAACAGAGATTATATGATAACTGGAACTCTTAAAGCACATTTATAGTGTGGGACCCAGAGGAAAACATCTCAATATTCCACATAGAAATCAAATAGGAATGCCCAAACCAACCGATCCAGGGCTAAGTTTACCTTTAATAGCACCATTACTTCCATCATCTCTTTCTTCTTTCTGATTACTGCAGTATAAGTCATGGGACTCGGTTGCGGTAGCTTGAGCCAAAAGATCAGCATCAGCTTCTCCTTTTTCAGCACTATTATCTAACTTGAGAATATGCTTAAATTCTGGAACAGGCTCCCTAGTCTCACTTCCAGTCAAAGCAACATGGGCGCACAATGGGTTGTCCGTGTTGCAGTCACCATTGAAGTTGTTAACAGGAGCCAATTTTCCATTTTCTTTCTCATAAACTCCCTGGAGGCAGTTGTGGCACTGCCACCAACGGAATTTTGGCACGTCAAGTGGAGGAAGTAGGTATTCAGGCACTAACTCTGTCGAACTGCATTTCACATCGGATTTAAATGGCCAAAACACCTTTTTGTCCCTTTGGCGCATATCAGAGACATATTTTCTGCAGAGAGTGCCAACACATATATCAAGAATTCAAAATTATGATCATTCTTAATTATTACCAGTAATTGATCTCCTTCAACATTGTAAGAATAAATCGAAGAAAGTGATAAAAGTAAATGCTTCAAAAGTAAATTCTTATTGGAAGACTATTTGCATCATTAACTAACATGGAACCACAATCAAAGACAAGGCTAATCAACAGCTAAAAAGAGAAGTTCAAGTAATTTCTCAAGAGGCAAAACCATGCAATCTGTACAGTACAGAAAGTGGCATGAGGTCTCATGTGAAGTTACAACAGAAAGAGGGGCCCAGTTGTATATTTATTTACCTTTTGAGTGCAAGAACCATTTATGAACCAATGAACAAAGCAAACATCATATAAGTAGAAAATAATGCATATCGTCTTGTTGACTTCTTACCGTATAGAGAAGTGCTCGCATTTTGGCGTCTTCTCGTTCTTACCGTTACCATTCGGCAGATCTATGGATATTGAGTCTATCTGTATGAAGGCTTCACCAGGATTTAAAGCAAGACCTGGCTCTGATTGTTTACTCTGGAGATCCTCCACCCCCATATTGTTCAAGCTGATCTCCATCACACATGGATATTGTGGATAGCTATATTACCAAAAAAAAAAATATATTCACAGTAAAGACAAGCATCACTTGCAAGTAGAAAGGAAAAAGACTGATAATATCTGCGAATAACTACCAATGAACTAAGAAAGCAACTCCATAACAAACAATATGCACTCTAGAGACTACATTTATGAATAAGCCGTTCGTGAAAAGCAATAACAACCACTCATGCATACTGAAGAACCCAACTTGTGATGGATTTTAAACAGTTGAGAAATGGCTATTTTGCACATAAAATAACAGCTTTTGTTTCTCTACATGTAACTGAGAGATGATCTATGCGCAAAAATACGATAAAATTCAAAACCCTAGATACCTCACCGCCTGATTTCAAGCTCTACTTCAATGCTATAAGTTACCGAACTAGGTTTGGCAGTCATCAAATTGATTTAACACGGACGCACCACAGACCTAGATGGAAATATATTAGACATCGGAACACAAAGGAAACTTAGGGTTTTTTTTCCCTTTTGGCGCTCCATAAAGAAAAGGGGGGGCAATGATAAAGACTAAACAGATGTCTAAAAAGATTCAAACTTGAACTAATCCCTCTACTGTAGACCCTCTCAAAAACTTCCAATAAATCAAAATAAAAAAATCAAATCCCATCTGATCCAATAAGAATCACTAATTACTAGGGTTTACTAGGGAGTATGACATAAGGGTCCCCATCCATCAACCCGTGTTTTTTCAGCAACCCACAAAGAGCATAATCTAATCGCGAAACGAAATGTTTTACAAGAAAAGAACAACAGTCAAAAGTAAAAAAAATTTCAGAATCATATTTAAGAGTGGGAAAAAAAAAAAAGAAACCCAGATGAGTTCTCAAGAAGCACATCTCAAGACGATCGAGGAGCTGGCCGATCAGAAGCTACGGAGCCGAGCACCATATAAGCTGAGGCACGCACCGTTTACGGTGATGAATCAGGAGCTGAACCGAGCGGCGGATCCAGTTCGGCCCGGATACTGGACGGCCGGGCCAGAGAGTGGGGTCTCCAGGTAGAGCATGCCGAGGGAACAGAGTTGAGGTGGGCTCCGATCGGGGATCCGGTGTCGGGAAGCTGCAATTTGAGTGCGCAAGCTGGGGAGAAACCCTAGAAGAAGAGAAAGATGGGGTTGGGTGTGTGAGGTTTTCGATTCTTCAGGGTGAAGAGAGAGAGAAGGTGGGGGAGAGAGGGGGAGAGAGGACAGAGAAGAAAGAATATGAAGAGAGAGACTGTGTATGTCTGGACGTGTCTGCGTTGTTGTTTTTCTGTTTTATTTTTAGAAATTTGACGGTTGCAATTCAGCATGTATGGAAAATGATTATGGTTGTTAAATTCTTTTCGTTAATATGAATCATTAATTATAAGTCATTCGACTGAGCGTGACTAGACTGTATAAGTTTCCCCTTTTTTTCCTGTTACAGATACTCTAGATTCAGAGAAATTGTTAGATGATATTATCCCGTCAAGTGGTATGAGAAATTACTAATGAGTAAGTTAATATTAATCACCCGAACAGTTGTCATAATTAATACTTATCAAAATAATTCGATTGGTTCTCTCACCATGTCATTGTGAGGTAGAACCATTTAAGATTTTTTTTTCCTGGATCCAGGAATAGATTTGACAGTACGAGAGATGAAGGATCGCAGGAGCCCCACTCTATGAAATCAAAACTTCCTGTCTCTCAATTTCATATCGAGACAGATATCGTTGTACCGAATTCGTTTATATATTTTTACATCTCTTTTTTTATATGTTGCATTGAAATGAGGGGTTTTCCCATTTGTATATTTGGGTTGGAGTCATGTGGGATGGTGAAGGGCATTTGGTGCTTGTGATGCATGCCCACCACCATGAAATGTTCATGTACATACATGTTCCAATGCATCCATCACACATACATTAAACACAAACATTCCCTAAGGATTCCCATACCTTTTGGAAGGTAGGCGGATAGGAAGCTCTATTTGATTGAAGGGAAGGGATACCAAGAGAGAAAAGGGAAAGCGTGCTAGCGCGTGTAGGTGCCTACGCTTGCTTCAACTTCTCTAAAAAAAGTAAGGAGCGAAAGCCACTCGACCAATACGTCCACCTACGAGACTCACCTTTGGCTTTCGTCTCGGTAGGTGTATTATTCTACATTTTCCCAATGCATCCATCACACATACATTAAACACAAACATTCCCTAAGGATTCCCATACATGTTATATAACATGTGCACGCGTGTAGACGTATGGATCGGGCATGTGGTCCGCGTCTAGGGTTTGTCTACTGCTAAGAAGCGGGGCCGAGACTCGTAGGATGTTATCTTCTTTCTGCAGATCTCGTAAATTTAGCTGCACTTGTCAGTAGTTCGGTTTCTGCACTATGTCATTTCTTCTCGTAACCTTATTTGGTGGAGATGGGGGCGAGGCATCGGACTTGTCGATAATATTGATTTCAAGTGTCTTTCACCAAAACATAACAATGTAAAGGCTTTGACATTGTAATCATTATGAAAAATATCTTTCATTACGAAATGATGATAAGATAGATCCATACTGGAAGTGTAAATCAATCTACATGGCGATGTCTAGGTGACTATAGCACATGTAGATTTCCATATATGTGGTGTGTTTGATACATATGTATTACAGATATATGAGAATAATGGGAATCGATGGAAGAATAAAATGAAAGAACATGATTACCTACATTAAATTCTATAAGATATTCATTTTTTTAAAAAAAAATACAGGGAGGTGCAAGGGTGATCACCCCCGAACTCAAAAAATTTTCAAATTTTGGTACAAATTTTACTAATTTTATTCATATTTTTAATAAATTATCTTATTTTATCCACTGAAATCTGTCATTTAACCCTCGATGAAGTTGTGTCCCTTGGCGTGTGTATATATATCCTTCAACAAGGAGTTTACTTACAATCTCATTGAGGACCATCAACATAAGAGGAGCTGAACCTACAATCTGATAACTTACTCGTGAAATATATGCGCGCTCTGTTCATTTGAGTTAATGTAAGGAGGTTTTATGTGCGATGATGATTGCATTACATGTTATTAATGGCAGATTTCAAATATTGCTTACGGTGCATATATATAAAAACTTGAGCTTTTCTCAGTAAAATTTACGGAAGTTTTTGCAGTCTAGTCATTAAATCGTTTATCTGCTCAATCCGACGGCATGCAATCAATATTTAAATTTAAAAAAGAAATCAAACGACTCAAAATCACTTTCCCACCTACATAACGGTTCAGGACTGGACCGAAGAATTTTTCGAAATTTATAATTATGTGCCCCTTATTATCACTATTCCCTCAGCTGAAAAAAGAAAAAAAAAAAAAAAAAAAAAAGGTGTCATATTCAAGCAACTGGGTGCAGTCATTATGTTTTGTATGTCTGTGTATGAAATGATATATGATGCATGTGCATGTCGATGGATGCTCATGCATGTATGCGGAAAAGGACCCGGGGAGAGAGAGGGGCTGACGGAGCATCGACCAGTGGCGGACCGCCACGTGGCAAAATTGTGCGGATCTTACCATCTTCCATTAAGTAATGTCCGTAGCTTCGCTCTTTAGGAAACCCTAGAAGGCGAGGTAGAAAGGAACGGTTACCCAATTTTCAATGGTAGAAGTGAAAAATTTTGATACAAGTGTTGTGAATGCGGAAATTTTATTATTAATAGGAGTTTTGATTTAATTCAAATGTTTCGTGTTAATTCAATTTGAATTGGGTCAGTTTATAAAGGAGTAAGGCTTTTTTTTCCAGAACTTTCTCCAATTATAAAAACTCGAGTATAAGATTTTTGTTTAAGTGTCGAATCACTTGAACTGGATTGTGCTGGTTGATTAATAAAAACTTACCGATAATAAATTATTTCGATTCGAATATGAATTAATCAAAATTCATAGTTGATCGAATGTTGTGTACTTAAAATAAAAAATTGTAATCCTAAGAATTAATCAAGTGGATAGAACGTACATACAGCTCGTGGAGAAATTCACGATATCACGCCCTTGAGTGTGTAGCCTTTTATAAGATTACTTATACGCATATATTTTATATATGGACTAACTTGTATTCATACGAGTTTATAATATGTTTATTAACTTAGAGAATAAACTTGTCATTACAAAAAAAATTTTAAAAAAAATTGTACTGTTGCTCCCGCGTTTGAGCAGCACGCTCTCCATCGAGGAGGTAATAAAGTACTATCTGTCAACGTCATGTCCGAATCAGTCCAAAGATGCCTCTGGATAAAGGCGTCGTGGTTGGAGGTTGAGGTTCACGGCTTTTCTCGGAGAGTGGCGGCAGCTAACCTTAAAAACCCTAAGGCCGTGTTTGCCGGATAAGACATAAAGCATTGTGTGGAAAAAAATGTTTTTTTTTGTTTGGAAATATATCTTAGAAAGGATAAGGGAGCTAAAAAAAATAAAAAAATAATAATTAAATTGCCCGATCAATCAAACCGCTCGAATTGATTCTCTCTAATGGCGCATTTTCTTACTAAGAGGTTTGGTTAATTGTTGATGTGGTCACTTCGGTAAATTGCGATTGACTAAATTGAATTAAATTTTCAGCTGATAATTATACAAAACAAAGAAACCAAAATTCACACTTTATAAATCCACGTGGCATCTTGTAATTGGATAATATGAGTTGACTACTTGACTTGCAGTACCTCTAAATAAGGATATGTAGGGTCGACGGGGATGTTTTCAACGATCTCAACCCGACCATAGATTAGCCTCGAAGTACGGTTCGGCTGGTCCAGCGATACTACATGGTGCAAGCCAAAAAAAAGTGTCCTCGGTGTGGTCGGTTTAAAAAAAATGCCAAAAACCGTTTTAGATTATTATAAACCAACCACTTTTAAGGGCCATTTTTGGGTGTATTTCGAACTTCGATTTGTAATACAATTAGGTTGGGATTGAGATTGAATTATTTAATTTTTCAAAAAAAATTTATTATTATGAAAAAAATGATAAAAGCTTGGTAGTTCATGTATACATATAAAAATTTCAAATTGAAAAAAAACATTTACTTCTCGTATACTAAATCTAGAATCGATAACACTTTATTTATTTAAATAAGATTTTAATATTTCTTACTTTAATATATTAAAAATTAATTCTACTTTACGAAAATCACTCCAAAATAAAAATATATATACTCAATGTACATCAAATTCGACCGGTTCGAACCTGGTTGGTTTTTTGGGTCGAGCCCTACTTTCGCGGGCCCAATTTTCCTCGCTTCAAAAATACCCGAATTTTATGTGGGCCCCAAAAACTACGTTTTTTTTTTTTTGGGTTATCGATAGAATTTTTGGATTTTCAATTTTTTTTTTACATACACTCCCAGATTCTGGCTCGGTTAATTTGAAACCGAACCAAACCGGATACATTTTATTGGTTAAAATCATATTCATTTTTGTACTTATATTTAACCAGCTAATCGAACGGTAAAAATCGATTCTATATAATTGGACTATTTTCAAGTAAAATAGATACGATTTGTACTTGATAATCCAAATTGAATCAAATCTAATTTACGATTTGTCTCGGCTGGAAATATTTTTCGAACTGAACCATGAATACCCGTGTTTGGGTCCCGTTTTGCAAATCCACCCGTGGTGTCGATTTTCATGTGAAGTTCAATTTCTCTTATAAAATCCGAACCTTACATTATGAATTGCAATACTTAATTGCAAATCTTGCACGTGATTTTTTTAGTCTTTACGTTTGAAACATTTTGAAATTTTTTATTCTTAAATTAACATGTGAAAAATGTGAAATTCCAATAAATTTAATACGCTTACTAAATGTAACAATCTCAATTTTATGTATTATAACTCAATAAATTTAACTCACGTTAAAATTTTTTACCATAATCTTAACACCCTCGATATTTAATTTGTAAATGAAAATTATTATTATTTTTCTATTTATTTATGATGCAAATATCACCATTAGGTAATTATGCAGATATCACTTCATTGCATTGTTATTCTTTTTCATGAATTTCTCATCATAAGATTTTTTTTTACCCCAAAACTTTTGTTACAACTTCGATCAATACAGGGATGGATTTAGGGGGAGTGCAGAACAATCGACCCCTGAACTCGAGAAAATCTGTGAGATACTGTATATATTTCACTCGATTTTATCTAATTCTTGTCAAATTATCATATTTCGCCTGCAGAATTCGTCACTTTACTCATCTATGGAGTTTCGTTCGCCTGAATAAGTTTTCCAGACCTGTCCTTGAATCAACGGAAAACCGCATGTTTCGTTTTTCATCAAATCTACGAAACGGAATTTGTGTTCCTTACTTAAAAGAAGAGATGCTAACTCGCATATGTCAAACCCTATTCTAATCGACTCCACCAAACACAGCCCAGGAAAAAAAAAAAGGCCTTTTATTCCGTCTATTTATTTATTTATTTGTTTCAAATATTTTTTTTGGGGGGGAATTTTTTATATTTTGGTTGGTGAGTTATGAAGTGGACGTGTTTTTAATTCTAGACCCATCTAGGGGCCACTGGCATCAAAGCCAGTGAAATTATTAGGTCAGCCCAGTCTAGGGTTTTCAATGGTTGGAACTTGGAATTATTAGAGATGTTTTTTGCTTTGCTATTATTTGAGAAATAGAACATCGACAAATAAGATCGTATCGATCGGATAGGTTGAATAGCATCTTTAGGATATTCTGATATCTGTCTGATATTATTTTGATATTTTCGTCATATTTATTTCCTAGATTAATGAGGTCTCTGTGCGCATAAACATGCGATTACTTTTATGTAATTCATCGAGTCGTTTAGTATAATAAACTTCGTAATTGACATATATAATAAATTTTATAATTTGGCATATGGCCACTGCGTTTATATTTTCTCAATATCTCTATATTTTTCTCTTATATTGTTTGATTTTTTTATAAGAATTTTACAAAGTGCCAGTCAGCCTTGTATCATGATTATTATAGTAATTTTCTATTTAATTACTAATATTTTTTCAAAAGATGCGCGGTACATTTGGGAAAACTCTCGATTTGGAAAGAAGAGATCATCGGTTCGATTCTCATTGATGAGATTGTAATTTGCAAGTAACGAACACTGTTCACCATTGGAGGAATATTTTGGTAATATTTTATTTTATTTTTCCTTTATTCGATGGACACTCTAATTTATTTTTCATCTTCCCAAAAATCCGATATTCCAGAAATTAAAAATTAAGGCTGATTTCCTGCAATAAAATAATTATAATTTTCTGCTGAAGGGTACAAGACAGCGAGAATATAAGAAGGGAGACAGGTGAGTTTAAATTAAAAAAAAAAATATCAAACTTGGAATTTCTTTCCTCGAGTTATATGACGAGCTAGTCGTATACACGGGTAAAATTGATCATTGAAAATTGTAAAATTTTTACAAGTTCAAGAAAAAGATTTACCGAAATTAGATCTATAAAATATTCATAAAGTCCAAATATGCCTATGCACGTATGTATAAATATTCTTTTTTAACTACATATATATATTTCATAAATATATGTTTAATTTATTGATAAAAAATATTATATTAAAAAGTTAATTGCTTCTTCTCGTTAACGTTCAATAGTAATGTTTTTTCTCATTCTTTGTTGTTAATATATCGAACCATGCCAATTTCAAACACGGTTATCGTGGATGCTAATTTCGAAAGTAGAAATCGGTATCGAGTCATATACATGCGAATATCTTTGGCCAAATAAAACGTATCTCTCGATATTTATCATCTACCGATCGAATTCGTAAATCCTAAACAACCCTAGTGCAATGGGTATAAAGATGCCAATTTTTTTAAAAAAAATCGGGAAATTAAAAAAAATAGTTGATTATCATTTTAGGGCAGATCAGTAGATGCACTTAAAAGTCACGTGATATATCTATACGTGTATGATGGGAATTAATGGATTAAATATTGCATATATTCTTTCATAAAAAAATGAGTTGCATAAATAAGAATATATGAAGTTAAAATAGAACTAATTTTCCATTTCAACCGATATGATTGGTTTTTTTTTTAATCAATAGGAATCTCGCTACGTAATGTTGGACCCTTTGTATTCATTCAACCACAAATATGTTAGATGAACTGAATAGTCAGTACTAATATTGTCCTTATTAATGTAACATGGCCAAGAGCCTAATATAGTCTAAAAAATCAGCTGTCCACAAAAAAAAAAAAAACTCATGTTCAAAAGTCCATTCTAACAATTTGCTTAAACGAAAACTCGAACCCGAGGTTTTAACATCATCAAATCACATGGAAGTGATGTTTGGCTTATCAGATCGTCGCTTTTGGTGGTATCTGGTTGAGTGCTATTTACTTGTAAGGGATGAGTGATACTTATCTAGTACGTGTTCGAGATTTATGACATATGATTCATAAGAGAAGTTATATGAACATATATGCGTTCCAATGGACAGCTCTAGTGGTAGGGAGATGGGAAGTTAACTCCCCCAGGTTCGAAATCCAGCCGGCACACGTTGGAGGACTAGTATTTTTCGGTCTTCTTGAACCCGTCAGGATTTATCCTAATTTATCCGGCATATATGGCTTGTGAGTTATTGATTGTGCTCCAAGGAGGAGGTGTTGCAACCACTGCTAGTTGGATCCGAAAGGTATCCAGATACTTTAGTTATTAAAAAATAATTATATGAACGTATGTATGTATATATAGAAAGGGTTCTGACATGTGAAAGGGATACCGCACCCTTCTTATTAAGGAGGGCCCTCCTTCATTCATCAAATTCTTAATTCCATCAAAATAAATAAATAAGGAGGGCCCTCTTTACATTTCCTTTTACCAGGCAAAATTCCAAAAGATCATTAAAAAGCAAATAGCTATATATATATATATACACACACATACTAGAGGGTGACTCGTACTACGTACGAAATTATCAATTATTTGTTATATAAAAAATTAAGATGACCGAATAAATGATATAATGATCAAAGTAATAAAATTTGACACTAGATTATGTGAAAAATAAGTAGTTCAAATCAAGTAAAAATGAAGTAAAGCCAGTAATTATGAGAACTGCTGGTGAATATAATAGATTTTTCTGTAGAAATTGTGAACGTTACAAGAAGTTGGAGGATTTTAAAAATATAAACATAGATTGTATAATTAAGAGAATTGTATGAAACAGTTGAGAAGATTACCGAAATAATTCAAAAAGTGGTAAGTTTTTATAGTTAAAATTGTAAATATTGAGTGATGTGGAGTGAGAATAGAGAATTTGAGCAGCAAACGAATGATTTTTACTGTTAAGATTGTAAATATGAAGTGAGAGAAAAATAACTGAAATTACTAGTTTATCCATAACATGAAGGATTTTATAAAATATATGCATATTATAGATTCTAATATTTAAATTAATTTAAGAATAAACATGGAAAATAAAAAATACACTAAAGTTTCTATGAGTTTGCATGTAATAGTGTAAATATACAACAAAAAGAAAAAATAAGAATTTTAAGGAAAAGTATCCCTGCATTATAATAGAAATTAAGATCAATAGATGACTTGCTAGCTAACTAATCTTTCCCAGTAATCTTCTTAACTAAGTCATCGGCTCATGCTTTAAGACCCTTCATCGAATCTCGACCGACCAAAACAATATAAGCGGTCGATCCCGGGCTTACATCCCGCAGTTATCTGCTCCGGTCGCATTCCAAACTACCCAGGCCGTGGTTTCGGTTTCTGCGTATCTGCACGAGAATGGAAAGCACAGCTCGGAGATACGGTACAAAAGCGTGTAGCGATACTAAACTCTGCAGGATTCCGGAGCTGGAATTGAGCCCTTCTTGAGTTTTCCGGTTCGGGATTTGAAAAAACATGCTGCAATTTGAAGGACATTGATGCTCATCGCTCATACCTGTGAACTGCTATCACTGCAGATTAAGTTCAGATGCCGTATTCGAATTGAGTCGCAGTTCATCCAATCAGAGTTAGTTCTTTTTTGGCTTATTATTCGTAAATCGAAAACGACCCCGAAATATTGAATCGGTGCTCGTCATAAGCTTTCGGTTAATTTTACAGAGCTCTGCAGCGCGAATGAGCGAAGTAGTGCAGAATTTTCTCCACGGATCTGTATGAAAAGCAGGGGGCTGCTTTAGTTATGACAGAGGTCGAGGTCTCATAATTCGAGTTGTAATCGACATGGGATATCACCGATCTTCGTGATAAACACTAAAATTCGTCCATTAATATCGAAAAAAAGAGATTCGACGGAGTCGTATTACCCTTTGGTCATTTCTTGTAATCGAGAAAAGAAGAGAGAATATGTTTTTAGAATTGTACTGTATCTATGACGACATCTTATGAACATATATTCCTTACCTTATTTTTTTCAATTTCCCGAACGAGGAGGGCAGAAGAGAAAGAGGGTATGGATAGGGGTGTAACCAAAACCAAAAAATCAAAAAATTAATCTAATCAGATTCGAAAAATTGAATTTATGGAGTTGATATAAATTCCAGGTAGGTTTTAAGTTGGAGGAAAAACAATTTGGAAAAACCAGTTCCCGATTACCGAAACCGACCCAGAATATGTAATATCATAACATATTTATTAATTTACCTTATTATTAAAATTTAATAATAAAAATAATAATTTTAAATTTTAATTTTATTCGATATTTGTATTATTTAAATTATTGATATACTGAATTACTAATGATTAGTATTCATTTTATATTTAATTTATTATTACGTTGAACCACCCGAAACCAGTAATTTTCATAATTCAAATAGATTTTGGTATCCTTTTACTTGAAAAAACAAACTAGGAAAAATTAGGGCCGAATAATTTGCACGAAAAATCACCAGACCCGAACTGTTTACGCTCCCTGGCAGGGAGACGATATTATATATTATGGAATGAAATTCCTAATTAGTATTCATAAAAAACGGAAATTCCTAAATAGAAAAGATTTTCGACCCGATCCTTCGATGTAGACGGAATTCCACATTCCAGCCGTTGGATCGTTCGACAGTTTAACTCTACAATTCATAATCAACGATACAGTTAAAAGGCGCCCAACTACAAAGTTATATAGAACCTCAACGAGTTTCTAATTTTCTCTGATTGCTGGATTGTTCTCCTCACATTGGTGACAAATCACTATCTTTTCGTTGTAAAATAGACAATATATAGAAACCCAACGAGTTTTGAGTAATTTTGGCAGAAAGGGTTTTGAGTAATTTCATTTCGAATTAGACGGCTCATCGAAAGCAAAATTATATAAAATATTAATGTTTATCCACAATATTAAAAACCGGTCATTATTTAAGGAGGAAAAAAAAGTGAAATTACCACAACGAATTTGTTTTTATTTTATAATTTTCTTTTCATTTTTTAACGATTTGCTTTGTTTCCAGTATCTTCTAATTGTTCTTTAAGTTGAGATTCAGACAGTATCCTGATTTGGAGGTACTGCAAGTCAACTCATATTATCCAATTACGAGACGCCGCGTGGCTTTATGTTGCGTCAGCCAGTCCGAAGAAGAACCGTTGAAATCTACGTAACTTCTAAGAAGTCCCAATGGGCCAATATTTTGAAGTATTTCCGGTTTACTCGTTGGATTCGATAATTTAATTAGATGATTTACGTTCAATAATCTAAATTAAAATATTTTTAATAATTCTTAATTATCTTTTTATTTATAGATAATCGATCGATTGGCCATAGAATTTTTTTTATGTACTTATTTGTGTGCAGCACCTGGGATCAATTTTTTTAAAATTAATTGAAAAAAGTTTATTTTAAAAAATAAACGTGGAATAACCTTAAAAAGTCAATCAGTCTTCCGTTGACTCCCGTACGGTACGATACGCTGCTTTGTCCCACGGATTAATATATTTTTCTAACGCTGTATGACAGCCTCTCATTTATTTTATCAGTAAAAAGGAGAGCGGTAGTACTCGTATTAATGTTCCTGCCACTATTATTATACAATATTTTTTATTTATTACATCAGCATTCAAAAGTTAAACTGACGTCGATTAATCTATTTAGAATTATGTGAGTCTCTTTTAAAGCGAATTTTCTTATTTTACAAGACAAGGACTTGATAGTTAATTTAACGGGAAGAGACGTTCTGACCACCCTAACTAATTCATCTTGATTACAGTGCAATATATGCTGGACATGTTGGACGAACTGAACAGTATCTATCAAAATAGTACTATCAAAAGTCTACTATAATCCGAGAAGTCAGTATCTACCAAGACTCAGGATCAAAAAATCATTTCTAACAACTTTTCTTAGGAATGGACCTAAAACTGAAATCTCAAGCTTACTGAATTGCATGAATTTTGAACAATTAAACGAACCTCAACTGACGCGGTTTATGGCGTCCCGGCCGTTAACGGGTCCATGGTGCACCGGGTGCATTTGCGAATGGAATTGTCGGTTTCATCAGACGCAGTTCGTAGGAACCAGGAAGATATTTTCAAATTCAAACGTCAGAGAGTTCAAAAATCCGTACATCGAAAAGAAAGTTCAAAAATCCACCGTCCATAGTTGAACATTAGATCTCTGCCGTCCACGTGTATTTCCCTCCAATTCAGCCCGTCACCATCTTCTCCCTTCATTGCTAGCGCCAAATCCCTCCCTCAACAGCGGCCATGATCGTCCTTGCTCCACCGTGACTTTCAATCTTGACCGTCCGATCGACACCCTTCCAGTCCCGGTGACAGACATTTATATAATCAAAATATTGAATTCCCAAAAACAAGAAAGACCAGTCAAATTTGAAAAGGCTCTGCCCCTCTCTCTCTCTCTCTCTCTCTCTCACTCTCTCTCTAAACCTAGACCCTCTCCGACCGTCGGGCCCGCGATCGGCCGGCGGAGAATCTCGCCGGCGTTCCCCCGACAGTGTAAAGGAACGAGATTTCTTGACGTGCCGCGGTTGTTTGTGTGCGATTCTTCGCTGAGTTGACATTTGCGGGCGTTCCTTGTGTTTGCGCCTTTGAGTTTTGGTCGGTCGGTGACTTTGGTGGTGGACCGATGATTGATTCGAGCTTCGCTCCTAGAGAAGTGATGGAGAGTGGAGAGACGGTTTCGGAGGTCGCTCCGAGGAAGCTGGCGAGGCAGCTGGACTTCACAGCGGCTTGCAGAGATTCTGGCAACGCGGCCTCGGCGGAGCAGCTTCGGCGCCATGCGCAGTTTTTGGAGCAGCGGCCTCCATCGCGGTTGCACTTGGAGTTGCAGCTGCGGTCGGGTTCGGAGCCGGAGTCTGAGTCACAATCTCAGCAGTCTCTGGCATTGTCATGGAAGCCGGCGCAGTTCAATTTACAGCCAGCAGAGCGGCAAGTGCCGTTTCAGTTACAGATACATCAGCCTTTGCCACAATCGCCTGTGCAGGCATCTCCACATCAGCAGATGAAGTCACCGTCTTTGCTGCCTCGGTTACCACATCCTGTACACAAGCCTCTTTCTCCGTCGGCACAAGAACTGTAAGTATTGATAATCCTGATTAAATGCCGCTCAATTCTGTTTGGAGGCATCCGATTGAGTTAACTTTGAACAGTGAGTTTCAATTTTAGTGGATTATGGTTAAGTTAGTGTCATGTCAGTCTCAATTCGATTTGAGAAATTGTTTGAGTTTCTAGTTTGTGGCATTGAACGAGAAGTGTGTAGGAGAAACTGGGATCGGAAACTTGATTTAAAAAAACATTGCATTTTGCAACAGAATTCAGTGTTACGAATGAACTAGCATATGCATGAGAATTCGCGCTGTAGTGAGTTTTCTTTTGATGGTATTATTAAGAGGTATCTGGTCGGACGTATTAACGTCATTATTCATGTCAGAGGATTTCGGGTTCACCCTTCATTTGACATTCACTGGAAGCAGGAGTCTGAAACCTTGTGTTTTTCAAAATTGCCTTCAAGTAGAACCTTTTTTAATTCCTAAAATTTTATTAGTCCAACTCAACATAGTTTAGATTGATGTCTTTGTTATCTTTGTCCCCAGCAATCAATTAAGAGATTTTATATTCATTCTTCCTAGTAGGACGATCCTGTATTTTCACCATTAGCTAACGTTCTTTCAATCACTCCCCCTTACCATTTCATTTCAGGAAGCAAGAATCTCCCAGATCACGCATAAGGTTCAATGATGAAGTCAAGGATGGCACACCCAAGAAACAGAAGAGATGCAACTGTAAAAGTTCCCGATGCTTGAAGCTGTAAGCATATTCTTCCTGCTTGAGCACATTTAGCATGTTATAACTTGTGGATTCCTAATTCTGCTATACTAATTTTCAGGAGGTTTTCCTTTCGTTCACCATGCATTATTATTCTGACTATATAGAGTAACGTTGTTCGAGGTTTTAACATAGGCAATGTCTTTTCCATTTTTCTCCTCGAAGAAACTGATCAGAGTTTATCATTCTTAGGTACTGTGAGTGTTATGCAGCTGGGATATATTGTGAAGGTTGCAACTGCACGAACTGTCAGAATAATGTGGAAAACGAGGCTGTCAGGCAAGAGGCAGTTGAAGCAACCTTGGGGAGGAATCCGAATGCATTTAAACCGAAGATTGATAGCAGTCCACTAAGATTAAGGGATCGTGGAGTACGTAATCTGATTCTTTGTAATTTATAGATATACTTTCTCATGCGTCAATAAATTGCTCACGCCCGTTGTTTGCTAATAATATGCCTCCACAAATGCCATGTTATTGCTGGGAATTGCAACTAGAATTTTATGCTGGGCTCTGTTTTTTCTTTTATTTCTTTTGAAGTTGTGTACAATATACCAATTTCTATAGTTCAGTCACTGTGCAATGCTTTTGCTGATCCATGGATTCCTGTTGGTTATCATACTTCATTATATCCATTTTCTTCTTATTTCTCTCTTTCTGTCTTTTGATCAGTGTCATTGCTCTCTTAAAGTTTAGAATTAGTTCAGTTGAGTTTTTGTTAGATTAAAACATTAGGCCTAGGACCTTATTTTATTAGAATAAATGAACCAAAATTTTATTTTTCTTTGCCTAGAAAGGACTCCGGAATCTTATTTGATGGTGGTAAGCTTTTTTATGTTAAGGGCGGGAACTTGAGATCTCTTTTTGACAAATATAAAGCCAGGAAATTGATCTAAAAAATATTTTCCAAAGTCTGAGCCAAATATATTTCTGTTAGAAATAATTTGGAAAATGAAACTCCAGGATGAAGTGGAAGCAGTTCAAGTTGTGGGAAAGCATTATAAAGGTTGTCAGTGCAAGAAATCAGGATGTCTCAAGAAATACTGTGAGTGCTTTCAAGCTGGTATTCTCTGTTCTGAGAATTGTAGATGCAAGGACTGCAGAAATTATGAAGGAAGTGAGGAAAGATCGGCTCTTTATCATGTTGGGCATAATAACATGGCGCACATCCAACAAGCAGCCAATGCAGCTATCTGTGAGGCAATCGGTTCCTCTGGTTATGGTGCTCCTGCTTTGAGGAGAGTGAGTATTTTTGGTGCAACAAATGGCAAATTTGCACAGGGAAGTGCTAAACTTCAACAGGTATTTTCTTTCTTTCATGATCTTGAATGTGAAGTACCGACAGGGATTACTCTCCAAAAGAGTACAGTCAGAATTTACAGTGGCCACCACAACTTTGCAAGAAGACATCATAACGTAGATATCATGTTTATAGATATTGTTATTTCGAGTTTTCCTTAGGATTTGCATTTTAGGTTCTTAATTGTAGAATGCACATCCTAGGATGCTTCTTTCCTTTCTGTTTCCAGGTCATATCAAGGATGCAGAGTAATATGTCCTCATGCATGCAAGTGCCCATCTTCTTTGTGGACCTGACTTTAAATAATTTTGTTTCTTCTGGGTGCTGGATTTGATTAGGAAAACAACCACAGAGCTACTGCTGCCTCACTTCCTGTCTCTGCAGCTGACTCTACTATTATATCAGCGACTCAATCTCCCAAGTACAGGTTTTATGCTTTTACAAGTTTCTACAGTTCTGGATGGGAATTACCTTACCATTATTTTATGTGAAAACTAACAAATTTCTTGTCCTGCCTGAAGATCTCCGCTTGAGAATATCCTCCAGCTACAAGATATAAAGAAGCTCTGCTCCCTTTTGGTTGTCGCTTCTGCAGACGCAAGGAAGAAACATGCAGGTATTGCTTCAATGGGGTGCTGATTCAAACTTGCGCATACTTTTGATAACTTTTTATCAAAGATCTTTTAGCAACTTGTGGTGCTGCATTTGTAGTTTATAATTCTACTGCTCTCCCATTTATCTTATATGTGCTGGTTAAGTCACTCAATAGACACCGTGTAACGTCTTTATTCTACGCTCGTGTGCAATTCTTATGTTCACAGGGTGCCAACTGAAATCAGGAAATGATAAGTTATATTAATAGTTTTCTTTGAGCATGGAATCATTGTGATGCCCTAATACTGATTATATGCTGTTTGATGTATCAAGAGAGAGAAGGCGAGACTGGTAAGCTAGCAGGGAGGAACAATCTCGAAGTCCCAACTGCCACATCCACGCAGAGATGGCATTGTAATGAAAAGGGTGGTCGTGTTCCTGAAGATTTTGACCAAGATCACTTTCACAGAATCCGAACCCAAAGAGATGAAACCATTAGCTCTGCATCAATTGCAGATGATAAGCAGAACGAGAGGCCAATGTCTCCTGGAACTCTGGCTCTATTGTGTGATGAACGGGATTCTCTGTTTTTAGAAGAGGGTTTGCAAAAGGGGTTGACTGACCAAGACCGAAGCACAAGGCATGACTCCACACAGATCTATGCTGAGCAGGAGAAAGTTATCTTGACAAATTTCCACGATTTTCTTTCCAAGCTCATCACTTTGACTGGGGGTATTGCTGAAGGTGAGTTTCTAACATTCATATCAACTGAGTATGCTTCACCTTACGGTTTATCGAGAGACCCAACTATGTAGAGATTTTAGGTTTTGTTTTCGTTATCTGTCCTAGAGAAGCTTTCTCCTTGCACTATAAATCTAGATGCAAAAGATATCGGGTTCAACAATTAGATAGTGTGGAAAGATTGGTAAATTTTACTGCAGAGTCTGACAGTAAATTCTTTTGACGTTTCTACAGAGACAGTGCTGAGACCAATGTTGCAAACTGGAGCCGGGAATGATAAAAAACTACCAAGTGTGGATATGAGAGATGGAAACAAGCGGAGGGAACAGTGCAAGGAGACTTACTCCAATGTCACGGCGAGCATTCATCCTGCAGCGAATAAAGAATCGTCTCAGGTGGTCATCAGAAGCGTGGCATCCAGTCCCAATCCACGCCTGAAGATTGGGTTATCCATTGGAAATGGACAAATCAAATCGGAGATTGAGAGCAAGGTCTGATTTCAGCTAAAACAAAGGAACAGAAACTTCAACATGCTCTGCAATTTTTCATAGGTAAACTGACTTTCTTAGTTCAGTTGCATTCTTTACCAAGTTCGGTGGATGTTTTATCTCAAGAAAGAACAATTCATCACTGCTCTGGCCAATTCCTTCTGTTGCTTGTAATTATGTACTGTAACAATACTATTCACACTGACCGAATAGATCACCAATAGTAATCTAATCTTTGGCGCCCGAACACCAAAATGGACTCGAAAGAATGTCCTGTCAGCTCCCCATAGAACACTCGCCGTTACTTACCAAGATCTCTGTGTGCGTCAAGGTTAAGCAGACAGTCTTCTGGAATCGTGCAGCTTCAAGAAGCTGAAAGGAGCGAATGCTTCACCGTGAACCCTTGAAACCTTAGAGGGTCATCTGCAAACAGCTTGCAGGTCCCATGAAACCCTACTAATGGTATTCATCCAGTTTAGATGCGATCCAAGTGACCGCTGAAGTGTCTCATTGACTATTTCGATTTGCAAGTAACATGTCATGGTTTATGTTATGCTTTGAGGTTTATGTTAAGATTCGAGCGGCCTCTCCCTCAACCGCCTCAGCCGGATCGCCTCTACTCCTGCAAGCCAGAGAGTGTGGCCTCTCTCTGTTGCGCTAGGTTGAAGAACATAGGTCAGATTCTGCATCCTCAGGTAGACACGATGTGTGTAGTTGACGAAATTTTAGGCCTGGTTGCCCTTCAGGTAATAAACGCCTCCTTATTACCATCAAAGGAGGCATCCCCTTCTTGAGCCACATTAAGCCTTTGATTATTTAGTTCTTCTAATGCATCGGCGGTTGAACATGAAAATCGAACATTGCATAGCACTGGATCGTAGTATTACCATCCTCCCTTTTATTGAGGAAAAAAATGCACATTTAGTTCTTAATCTTTCGAATTTTTATCATTTTCATTTTAAACTTTTATTTTTTGTTATTCGTGTCTTTAACTTTTGAGTTTTTACTACTTTGTTCTTACCTTTACTTTTTCCATAAAAAAAAAGCATATTTCATCCAAAAAAGAATATTTTATTCAAAAATTATTTTTCAACTAAAAATGTTTTTCAAAAAAGGCATATTTGGTCCTCGATTAAAGAAATACTTGTTACTAGTAGGTGCACATTTTGAAATTAGAACTCATTTTTTCTAGAATGAATCATAATTTTATAATAATGATAACCATCAATCGATTTTGAATCGAAAATATGTATTGATTTTGAAAGAGATATGTCTATTAGTAAGACCCTATTGATAGTTTTTATTTTCATTTTTTTCCTTTTTCTTTATTTTTTAAAAACATTTTTTGTTTAAAAATAATTTCTAGATAAGATATTCTTTTTTTGGATGGAAAAGGTAATGGTAGGACTAAAGTAGAAAAAATTCAAAAGATTGAGAATGTGAATGAAAAAAATGGTTTAGGATAAAAATGATAAAAATGTGAAAGATTGGGAATTAAAAGTATCATTTACCAAATTATTGATCATGTCTTATATGCAAAAACTGAGAAATAAATAAAATTTTTAGGCTTATCAAGGCCCATTAGTGGGAGCCCGAAACCAGTCGGTGTTAGTGGACTCAGCCCTCCTCTGTCCCCTTTCGGCCCCTCTCCGTCTTCGCTACCCTTGTAGGCAGTACTAGTCGGGGCTCCCGCCATTAAAGCTCTCTGTGTAGTAGCTTATCGAGTAAGGCTCGATTTTTCACTATCCATTCAATCCGAAATTGACTGTAGATCTCAGATTTCTCCATCAACAGAAGCTCATTCTGGTTTGTTTTGACCTCCCACTGTGTTTTCAGTCCAATTGTTAGCTCAACGGAGAACTTTGTCACAGTCTGGTGGCAATGTCAGCTAGCTACGATTACGACGACGATGCGGAAGGCCATCGCCAGTCGCATCCGCAGCATGACATCGGCTACGACCTCAACTTCGTGCCTGATTCTGTCAAGTCCTTCGTGGTCCACCTGTACAGCCGCATACGGGAGAAGAACGTGTATGGGAGACCTCGTTCCACGCGCTGTCTGACAGGCTTTTCAAGGACACTCCGTGACCGTCCGTTGATGCCGTGGCTCATTATGTGGACAATGATCACGTGTTGTGCTTGCTCTACTGCGAGATGTGGTTTAGGCATCTGTATGCGAGGCTCTCACCCACATTGAAGCAGAGAATTGATTTCTGGGATAATTACTGCAGCCTCTTTCTGGTGTAAATGTTGAAAATGGATTTCTGTACAGTTGTGATGTGTTTTCTATGATTTCTGCAATTCATTTTGTGGATTTGTCGTCAATCATCAGGTCATAGAAGCATTCCAGGGGATGGAATGCATTTACTATTAAATGTTAGTGCCTTTTGGAAATTGTGGTTTCTGATTTGATCGTAAACATAATAATGCTGGGGTCATAGTGGAAAGTCTGCTCATTTGCTTTTGTTGTTGAATATTTGCTATAAAAATAGAATGACAATCTTTTCAGAAAATTAATTTAATTTCTTTATCATTCAGGAATTGAGTAGTTTTAAGGTTGTTTCTTTCCAAGGATGCATCCACGGGTTGCCATCTCTGTCAATGTTTGTTTGACTTGAAAAATAGACAGTTTTTAAATGACACTGTTGTCATTTAAAGTTGTGCTGCATGGGGTGGTGAATAAGCAATTGCCGAACCAGTGGTTGTGGGATATGGTGGATGAGTTTGTATACCAGTTCCAGAGTTTCTGTCAATAAAGGGCAAAGATGAAGAACAAGATGGAGCAGGAGATTGCACTCTTGCATCAGTATGATCAGGTAATTGTAGTGGGAGAGCAAACATTAGCTTGTCATTTGTTTTTTGATTGCATGGGATGTGCAGTTCTGGTAGTGGTTGATCAAGGTATGTGTGAAAACCACCATTTCAAAACAAATATGAAACTCGTAACTGCTTATATGGTATCTTTTGTCCATTCATTATCCATCTCCTGTCAGGGAATTCCAGTTTCTATTTGATATAGATCTACCATGTTGAATGCCCTTAATTGGAGTTTGAATTTGTTTTGTAGTAACAGCTTATTATTCAATTTATATTTTCTGGTATTAATCAAATGATATATCCCTGGCCTGGAATGTGTAGGGCATGCTCAACTTTTTGCAAGCGCTTGTGGAAAAGTCTGCCATTATTCAGATTCTGGAGCAGGAGAAGGAAGGCCTAGAACAGTTCACTCCTAATGACGGATATGACTATGATGGCGGGAGCAATGTATTGAAGGTGCTGGGATAGTTTAGCATGGTGGGATTGTTGCTAGTTCATTGTCTCTTAGGTGATTATGAATCTGGTCTCAAGTGCTTGCAGCTGATTGACATAAGCCGGCAAGGTGTCTACTTCATTGTCATAGGAAGCCACATTGCCACTATTTAACCGTACGGATCTACCTGTCTCATGTTGAGGAGGTATTTTCGTGGTCTCTCCTTCGGTTCATCTGTTGATTACTCTTGATGTGAAGTTGAGTGTTATCATACAGTTACCGCGATATTGATGTTGTGCAATGTTTAAATACATCGAGATTTCTTTTGGTTGTAGTTTAAGAACAGGCACTGACTATATTCTCACTTAAATGTTAAAATCTGAAAGACACGAGGTGATATAGTCTACCATATATAACTCATTTTGTTTATGTGATGGTCAACTTGTGGCAGTAGTTCCAGGACTACATGCAGTAACTTGATTCTAGCTCCATTTACAATCTTTTTCTTGTTTTTCCCTCGACAGAATGTGTCTGTTAACTTCCAACTTGTCAGTCACGTTCGCTCTTTTCCATGTTTCCTAATTTTCCATTATAGCTTCGCAATTTTTGAGTTGTTCTTTAACAGGTATGTTGGTGCAATACGTAAGTTCAATAAAATTCTTCTATATACTTATAAGACCAGGCAGTATCACCAGATGTCTCCGCAATATGAGCAGATACTCAAGAAGAACGAGCAGATGTATGCCTTACTGACTATTTGTCTCTCTCTTTACCCCCAAGTGAATCTTGTTCATGAAACTGTGAGTTCTCAATTGCAGGAGAAGTATGGTGAAAAGATGGCCAGGATGCAGAGATTTGATGACGAGGCTTTTACTCTTTATGATGAGCTCTTCTCCTATCTTTGCCAAAGTTCATTACATCATCAGCTTTGAGTTTTGAGGAGCCTCTTGTAAATTACAATCAGGTGAAACTTGTATTACTATTGCAGTTGGTCATGTAATATTCTGGGACAATGGTTCCATATCTTCGAGGTCGCGAATTCCTAGCATCTTTAGATCAGCTGTCCAAATTTTGCACCATCAAAATGCTATGTTCTTATTGATTTTAATGTATTTCATGGGTTTTTTCACCTACCATTTTGATGGTTTTTTTCCTGCTAAGGACTGAAATCCCAGCCTTCTCTACCAATTGATTGCTGACGTTCTCAGTTATAATGGGAAGTGTTCTTCTATTTCCTCTTACATCATTCAAAATTTCTTTTGCAGGACGCATACAGACTTCAACTAAAGCTATTCCTCTATGAAGTCAAGCAGCAGCAGTTGCTGTCCGGTGTTAGATCTTTCTTGAAAGTGTACTCGACAATCTGCCTCACCAAGCTTGCAAATCACATGGAAGTGGATGAACCTACAACACGGTAGTATCTACAGAACTTTCTTTTTGTCCTCGTGGCTGTTTATCTGATCTAAGTTTCTATGATACTCATGCACCGAAGTTCTTTCTTGCAATACTATATTGTTGACATATAAGCACAAGACATTTGCAGTTGACAGTGGTGGAAAGATCATCTCGAATGCTGATATCAGTTTCTACATTGAGGATGTACGCTTTCCAATCAATCTCTCATTCCATCTATAGGATATTGGTATAAATTTCTGCTATCACTGGGCATTGTTTGGTTCGATCTGTGTTTTTTTTTTTTAAACAAGAACCTAATTGGACCAGATTTTTGGTTTGCATACGATTTTGGAGGCTGAATTGGCACCCGATTAAAACTAGGAACCTTAACCAGAAAGAAGCAGTTTTATCTCGAGCTTTAAATGTCAGTTCTGGTTATAGGGCCTCTTTTACCCATAAAAAAAGGAAAAGTGTGTCTATGAATATATATGTACGCAGAGTGCTCATTAATAAAATTTTTATTTACCATTCAGAAAAAAAGGACAAAGAATCTGCTGCAGAGCATTTTCGCCATAATCCCACTTTAGGTTGGTGGGTCCATGTGATTGTCAAGCTGCCTGCGTAGATGTAATACGACCCATTCATTGAATATGCTAAAATATAATATGTCAAGATCAGCTGGAATTGAATAATAGATACAATTTGATTCGCTCATTGAACAAGCCATGGAAACTATTATGAGCCTTACCACTCTCCCTCCTAAATGCAGGGCGTGATTCATGTTGTTGAGTCTAAACTTGCCAAGCGATTCGGGTACGTCTTCCCTTGCCAGATTGTCAAGGTACTCATCCGAGTCTTGATTGATTATGCTGTCTCATTAATTACATAATCTCAGTTGACATTCAAATAAAGGCTTCGTTGGAATATTGTACCTTTGCACAGCTCGAAGGCATGATGAATGGTACGGACAGGATGAAGCTGGAATAATTGGTTGGGACCACTCGTATTCAGGGACTTCCCCACCTTCTCCATGGTACTTGTTTTATCGGTTCTGTGCTTAAATTCCGTCTAAACTTTGGCAGCAGTTTGCAATCACCTAGTTGGGATTTTGTCGGTTTTATTTTGTAGCCATCGAGAGAAACGAGCTGCGCTTACAGTGTGCAGGAGTTCGGGATCTACTGGGAGCATCTTGCTGTTATGGCCAAACCAAAACCCGACCAATGATTAGTTTCGGCTCCTCTGTTTTTCCTCACAACTTGCTTTTGCAGGACTGAAATTACTCTGCTTAATTCCCAGCACACAACACAGCCAGCATCTTGCACCGAGGACGCTGGGAGCACTGACCGGGCATCCCAACAGGTAACACTTACTATCTTCCGCATAAATAACTTCTCTTAATTTAATGTTCCATCACATCTGGCTGTACTTGAAAGTTCGGACATTCAGCCATAAATAAATAAATAAATATGATAAAAATATTTGCAGGGGTTTATTTTTTTTATTTCTTAACAGGGTTGGTGAAGCCATTTGTTGAATTTTTTTTAAAGTATTTGAATGAAAATTGATAATTTGCCCTTCACTCTTTGCTGAATAGGAGGACAGTTGTAGTAATTACCTTCTATTCAGATTTTTATAATTAATTATATTACAAATATATCAAACAAACTGCAGAATCCGCGTTCAGTATCGGTCCTGTGAATGCAGTGCACTGGCTCGGGTTTAGTATAGTTTAAGAAATTGGCATCTGCCAGGTCGGGGTTTGCTTCACACAGATACTCTGACATGTGCATAGAAATGATGTGAATCCGAGACCCAGATCTCGACCTTATTAAACTATATAAAAGCGGGTTGTGAATTACTAGATCACTGTACTTGGTGGTCAGGGGAGCCGCCGCCTTCTCGGCCGTGCCGAATTGGCCCACCCCGTGGCATTATTGGCACCAGCCATAAAACCTACGTGGTCCATCCACGTCACACGGAACATCGATCTTCTTTATAGGAATGTACACGACTAGGCTGCTAGGCAGGCCTACGAAAAGTGACTTTGGACTTACCATGTTTGTCCGATTCCTCCGAATTGACCGGTTGATTTCATCCGACGACCTAAAACTGTCCTCTTTTCCTTTTCCTTTGGTCGGCTTTGACCGGTAGGAGAAACACTTGTATGCGACTCATGTGCCATGTTATGCTACTGACGTAATATTAAGTACTAATAGAATTTAATTATTTTTTTTAATTTTTTAGGATTTTATTAAAATAATTTTAAAATAATTAAATTTTATTACGCTCATGACACTGTTAGTTCTACCATGTGATGCATGCGTTACACAATATTCTGGCAACTAGTAGATTTTCACTTCACTCCCTCTCACGCACGTTTTTCTTAATATTATAATGTATAGATTAGGTGAAAGATAATTTGGTATAATAATATGGAAATATGGATACGGAGGCATATAAATTCTATGAAAATATAAATGTATAAATAGATAAAACTGTGGTTATAAATGAAAAATCAAGAAATTCAACCCAACCAGCCCGAAAAATTGAATCTGCTGATTTGATATAAATATGGGGTGGTTTAAGTGATGAAAAACCGACCCGGAAAATTCAGACCCGACCCAAGAGATTTATTATTCTTGGATCACATCCCATTTTCTAATTTGAGAGATATTATCAATATTTGTGATGCGTCAGCTGCCAGTTCTTCCCCGTCAGGATAAAGAAGCACGTGCGGAAAAAGGCCAAAACAAAAAAAAAACAAAAAACCACATTATCGATGACGGTGACACAGAAAATCGTCGCCATTGGCAATCAATCATAGAGATGATGAGCAGTACTGTGTGACATGCCAGACCCATTCTCGAGTCATAACTCCCGTGATAATGGAGACGCTTTTCGATTCAGTGATCATGTCACGTAGTCGATATTGATGTGATATATTTATATAATTAAGATTTTTTATTTATAAGAAGTTTTTTATATTTTTTTAAAAAATTTTGGAATTTAATAATTATCTAATCTGTTTCTCTTACCCCTGCAAGGCCATCATCCAGCCAGAGCCTTCCTCCTCGGCTCTTCATCGCCTCATAGTCCCCACCCATCTGCGCTCGTGGGCTCCGTTGCACTTCATCCCAGCGAGACGGAATCCCGATTCCTCTGACTGGGCGGTGATAGATAATAATAGATGGTGAGGTGTGCGAGGTGCTGCCTCCGGAACTTGATGAGGGGAATGAACGTGGTGGTGACTCTCTGCGGAGTTGGGATGATCGTCTACTCTCTCTGGCTCGAGAAGATGTGGGACCACGGCATCTCCGAGCTCCCTTCTACCACTAACCTCCCCAGGCCCTGGTACTCCTCTCTCTCTCTCTCTATATACCCACAGCTCAAATTGTCTGTCTGTTTGCTGGGATGAGTCAACGTTTCCTCTCCATTCTTACTTTCCTTCACCATACGTCGTGCTGGAATGGTTCATTGGCTCCTCTGCTCGCGGGCAGGAGCGGGAATGCTTTAGATTGTTGGCCGAGTACTGTTTGATTCACCACCAGTTAACACTATCGCAATTCAATTTCTGACCTTTCCCTCTGTACATCCCCGTCTCTGATTCTTTTCTCTTTGCCCTTTTCTTTTGGGTGTTGTAATGAAGGACGGGTCGTGTGTAGATTGAACTGCTACTGAGGGTTACTAGTAGTGGTCTGAGTGACGATGGGTCTGATCAGGTCTCTTAGAGGGATCCAACAAAATGAAGGTTTTGAGCTATATAATTTCCTGGCAATCGTCAACTTAGGATCCTTCTTGTTGCCAACGTGTTCTGGGTTTGTCTTACCTTGGAGTTTGAAAGTTCTCGAGAAAATCTTCAGAAACAAACCCAAATTGTGACCTGAGTGTAACAATCGGAAATTCCCATGAGGTTGATCAGTTGAAGGGTCCGAGCTAGTTATCCATCTGTTAAATGCCTGGTGAACTCTGATTGTGGTACGGATTGAATTGAATCAAAATGCAGATCACAGCATCACGGGATTTGCCTCAAATTTCCTTCCAGAATCATATTCATAAAATGGGCCATGGTTGAGTATCATCACATGGCAATTTGATTGTGAGTTTCATTGGGGAGACAGAATATGTTAGAGAAGGATGGATCATTTTGGGACTTGGTTTTCTTAGCAGACTGGCAGAAGGTATGTTAACTGAACCTCATGGCAGTTAGTTTATTAACCTAAAGGGTGATGTAATCTTTTAAAGAGAAAGGATGAGGATGAGTTTGTTCACTGGGAAGTGGTTGCTGGGACAATGTCAATGGAGGACGACAAGTGGGACAGTCATGCTTGATCAGAAAATGAGGGTAAATATCACACACAGCCCTGTTAGAAGCTGCACATAGGAGTGGACGAGTATGTGCTAGCGATCCACATGCAAATGGGCTCGAGTGAATAGTAGCAGACACAGGGAGAAGCCATCAAAGATTAATGATTTTTATCTTCTTGTTTTGTTTCCATCACAAACTCCATAGCTGGACTGCTGGGAGCTGAAGGAAAACTATAACCTATCTTTATCGTGGAGTTTGCTTTAGTAGCATTGTGACTTGTTTTCTTTCTATGATTTGGTTTCTTGGCTCCAAATGTGTACTTTTGTAAGCTATAAAGGCCAGCAAAATTATAATTTTTGTTCTTTATCTCCTGGAATTTGATCTGGCAGGTTTATATACACATGTTTGGGAGTGGGAATTGCTGTTTGCTTGAGCACGCTCGTCGGTCACATGATCGCTACCTGTATGAGCAATTCCTCTCTTTGCATAGTATCCTTTCCCATGTGACCGAACTTTCGTCTCATTCTGCTTTTTCTTGCTAAAGCATGAGGAGTTCCTTACTTTTTTGGTTTCCTCTTACATCCTATGGCAAAAGAATTCATCATGTCTATCCTCAACCATTCATTTTTTAGTACCTCGTCACCCTGTCATCGCTTCTGTTCCTCGAAGCTGCTGTGCTGGTGATGATATTCTTCAAGATAGACTGGTCAAAGGTATCCTCAGTTTATTTCGCACAAATCACCTGAGAACTGCTCTTTTGAGCCGGTCCCGGATTCAAATTCCCAGATGGGTCAACTGTTTCCATCTAACAATGCAATATACTTCATTCCAACTTAATCTTTTACTTCATATTGAGAGTAGTTATTCCAGCATTCTCTCTGCTTCTAACAGCTAATTGCAAAATACATTGATGAGAACCACACAAAGTTCAGGACCTTTGTGGAATTCCATATTACCATGATCCGCCTGATCGTGATAACGGTTTTGCTTCTTCAGGTAAATCTTTCTTCTACTTGGTGATGTGCAGCTCTTAGCAAATAGCTCGTGTTTTATAGCTGTTGTTAGCAGAACGAACATCAATTGCCATTCTTTGTAAAGACTTATCGAGAACATAATCGTCTCTCCGGGAGTCGATGACCGGAGATTCCAAGCAAAAGTATGAAGATTCTCTTTGTTTGTGTTATACGCTTGAGATCAAGCTTCCAGTTCTCCATCTTCTTGCAGATAATCATTGCTGCGTTTGCAATGATCCTATGGGTCGTAGGAACCGAGCCCCGCCACCGGATAACGTCAGTCCCAGACTTCAAACAATCCTTCCTTGTCGGGCCCATTCCCGCTGGTCCTGAGGAGTCCATTCCGGTTCAGAATGATCCGGCTCTCCCGGTGGAGCTGTGCTCGAAATGTGGGGATTTCTGCAGGATAAGCCGGCGGCAGAGCCTCTTATCCCGTGTTAAGAGTTTAATCTTAACAAGATTCCGGAGAAGAATAATCGTCGATTGAGTTAATTTTCTTCCCTGATCGTACAGTCCTTTGATTTTTGTGGTGCAATTATGTAAATTTCCATTTTTGGCTGCTGCTTGTTTGGTTTTTTTCTACTGTGCTTCGGAGCCGGCTCCATGGTAATCCTTGCATAACTCATGGAATATTGCATGCGACCGGCTGGATCTCATTGCATTGAGATTTTTGTGGATGATTTCGCTCGCCCTGGATGGCAATTCCAAGACATAATTGCCCTTAATCGCATCGAATTCGTACTGTAAGAACGATGAGTGACTGCATCTTGCTGCATGGTTTCTGGGTTTCAACATGGTCTGAAAGGTGATCAGAAACAACAAGCCATTTGCCCCCATAATCCCACAACCAGAGACAGTTCAGGTTGACATAATGTCCCCTGGAAACCGAATGCCCGATGCCTTTCTGATTTTGTAGCAACTCAGTTTCAAGTGTGCTATCAACAAGGTCCTGGCCAGACCAGATCACCAGCATGTGCCGTCGACATCTCGATGCACTTCGGGCAAGAGGTATGGCCTGGTCGGGGTCGCATCTGCAGTTCCAACAATGGCGAGCAGATTGGGATGTCCACTCTAACCGGACTGAACGCGAATTGCCAAGCTAGTCGTTTTGTGACAAAGGAGTATCACATGTATATGACTGCCGATGGGTCCTGAATACTCTCCTGACTTTTCCTAGAAGATAGAGATATTAGGTTACTAGGCTCTGCTGATGGAAAAAAAAAAGGGCATTGTCCAAAACTCTTCCTATCAGCATGGCAGGCCAGAGCTCATGCGGGACGGATCTAGAAAATTTATTTAAGGGAATCCTTGATGGAAGAATAGGTATTGTCCAAAACTCTTCCTATTAGCATGGCAGGCTCGAGCTCGTGCAGTCAGAGACGGATCTAGAAAATTTATCCAAGGGAATTGCTGATGGAAGAATAGGTGTTGTCCAAAACTCTTCCTATTAGCATTGTAGGCCCGAGCTCATGCAGTCAAGGACGGGTGTAGGAAAGGGAATCGCAACCCAATGGAAGCCAGAGGAAGAGTCAAAGGGCGGATCCAAAGAATGCGAAACAAAATAACTCATTGGAATTTGTATAACATCTCACAGGCATTTTGGAGTCGAGGAGGGTTGGGTCACTTGGGTGACTATACCTAAGTGTGATACTGAAGTAAGGGGAAAATTAAAACTCGAAGCGCAATAATAATTGAGCAAAACTCTTGTTCCGAAGTAGATAATCGGACTCTCTAAAGAATGCAGGAAGCACACAAAAAAAAATTGTTTTTCTTGAGGGATTCAATTTTAAGATTCACAGCAGAGACATCTATATGCACTTATAATAGTTACTATGTAGAGATGAAACCGTACCAGAGCAGGGTATGGTGAAAGCTCACATTATCTGCAGCCTTTCAGCAGATAAGAAGAGGGACTCGAGAAGCTCATGGCAGCAGATGATTTTCCTTTCTCTTTCGTTTTCCGAGGAGTTACACATTCACTGAAGTCAAGGGTGCGTCTCTCGATCTGCATAAGATTTTCGCAGCTTAGCAATGTAAAAGATAACGTAGTTGCAGGAAAAGAAGACGTGTGCTCTCTCCCCAGAATCCACTAATTCGAGTGTTTTGCAAGTAATTTGCTAAATATATGATCTTGGACCGCCTTTTGAAATCTATCCCCATGATATGTTAAAGTTATGGCGACAAAATACGGAAGATTTCCAACAACATTTCAAGTTGTTCCTCAAACAGATGCATTAGAGACGCTGGAAGATATAAAAACTTAAATTCTCAGATGGCCCGTTACTGCATTACAAGACACCTAAATTCTCAACGATATAAATGAGTGGAACATACCAAAACACTTGAGGCTTTCGAAGTGGTCCCAGTCGGCTGGTCAGGCTTTTGATTTTCCTGATCAAGATTTCCAAAATTTATGGTCTTCTGTTTTGGAGTCTCACTGCCCAAAACCTCCTCAGCATTGGCAAAGACAGAAGCACTATGCTCGATGACGTGTTTCATCAGCCCAAGTGCATCATAGCTTCTATCTCCGGGGCTCATAAAGTACCCAATGTCCTGAAAGGAAACCTCAAGTTGAGCATCACCTCCATTGTGGATGACACTTGGAACTAATAATGCTATGGGAAAGAAAATGTAATACCTCGATGGTTATCTCAGTATCAATCCGCGGACCCGGTAGAAAAGAGTTAAAGAACCAAGGTGATTTCCATGCAGAAGGGGATTCAATGCTTCTACTGAATGGGGTCCCATCAAGTCTGTTCGGGGAAAAAAAAACATGACACTTGATCTATGCAGCAGTGATCATTATCATGAAGATCTTGGAGGACAAATCAACCAACATCACAAATCCACGGAGATAACAGTACTTTGGTGGTTCAGTCTATAGTTTCACTTAAATAAAACAAATAACAATGAGAAATAACGATATTCGTATGTCAGGTATAGCACGTGGCTTGTATTTAGGTGAAAAATCAGAGATTCAGAAATCAAAAGAATGATGAAGAAATAGACGGAGGAAGCACTAAGAACTTTGCCGCATAAGAGGTGAAATGTGCCATAGCATCAAGGCTTGGGAAAGTCTCAGACAAGGTGCGTTATGGCAAAAAGGGCCATGCTCACCTCAAGAGAGTCATGCATTGACACAAAGTACTGAGATTTTTTAATCCGGGAAGTTTCTTACTGTCGGGATTTTTTGACACCTCCTCTGCTAATTGGATATAAAGGCAATGTTGAATTCTAGAGGATTGAAGAATGTTTGGACTGCATATGATGGTGTAGGCTTGATTATGAAAGGCAGATTGATGCACAACTGCAGAAAGTTGATGATCAAAAGAATTTCTGGTGGGGAGGACCAAGAGAGACTCTCTAAGGCAAAGCAACAAGAAAGTCAAGGACCTGGTGCAATGCGATCAGTGATAGTGATGAAAGGAGATGCATTTTCCATACTTGCCATGATGGAAGACTGTCTTCTAATTATCACAAAGTTTTTATCTGTAATGTCCAGACATGTGACATTGTCAATGTGGAAGAAGTTTGGGTCAAGATGTATGATGATAACATACAGAAATTATGTGATATTTGGCATGTTTGCTCTACATTGCTATAGACATTTCCTTCTGTCTTTGAGAGTTTTACCATGCCATCATACAATGTTCTTGGCTCATTCCTCAACTTGAATTTCTTTGTGGGAGCCACCACCCAAAACACACACACACAAACACACACACATGCATTATCTAAAAGGATTAGGAAAGTTAAAAGGGTATCTTACATGCTCAAGCTTTCATTTGAAGCATTATTGACCATGATCTCTAGAGGAGCTGAAGTATGTCGACATAGCTTAGATGCAGATGCAGGCTTCCGATTGCTTCTGCATGTTCTTGAAACAGGAGGAGAGGAAATAGGTGGGCATGAATTTCCGGAAGAAGAATCTATAGGGTCTGAACAAGTAGCCATGTTCCTGGAGCACATTTTTCTGAGAGTCCCACCAGTAGCTTCCGTTGCTTTATCCGTTTTTCCACTACTTTGATCAGGGGAAAGGGACAGCAGATCAGTCAGATCATGTTCACTGAGAACTTTGGGAGGCAGTTGAATCTGGATAATATGTACAAGAGTCAGGTAGGAGCAAAACAGAAAGAAAGAGAAATTGAGAGAGATGGTTTAAAGCAGGTTATAGAGAATCAGTGCATGCCCTGAAGAACTTGAAGACATGATTTTTAAGAAATATAGGAGCAAAATAAAACCACTCACGGATTCGGTAGAGGCGTCAGCTTCAGCACCAAGCTTGCACTTAGTATAGCTATTGCCAGCCTCTTGCTCTTTCTTGTTCACAGAACTACTTCTTTCATTGTCTTTCCCTGGATTTCTTTCTATAGAATTTGCATTTCTATCATCTTTTTCCCCTCTTGCCTCAAAAATAATCCTCATATTTTCTTTGTTATCATCTTTGGAAAGCCCTGAGTTCATCTTTTGCTTAGGTGAGGGAGATGGAGGAGATAATCTATCCATGGACTTCACATCAAACATGACATCCAACCGCGAAAAATCTTGGCTCAAGTTCGATGCGATCTCAGTTACCAGTTTTTTATCAATCCTTCTATCTGATAACGGAGACAAGAGGTCACGATTCCGTTTCCTTACTATTGAAGGCGTATTTTTGAAAGTTTTAGCAGCATTTTTTAGCACAGCATCTGGGCTACTGTCACGGATTGGAGAATCCCACAACCTCAATGGAGAGATGCAGTTCATAGAAGACATCATCAACTGACGTATTCCCAGAGGACTATAATCCATCTGCGTATCGCTACTTGACTGAATGAGTTCACAGCTTAAAAAGGGAATATCCAAGCTAGGGAATCGAGGAGGCTCATAGCAAAGGAACCCAGGCTCTTCCTTCTCCACCTTTACGTTCATATCCTCTTTCAAGCAAGTTTGTGTGGCACTTGAAGGAGAGCCAAATATACTGACAGGGACCAATTTTGGTTGATCCTTAGGCAGATCTAACAGCTTAACTGTTCCAAGTTTGGTGCCATTATCATGTGCAGAATTTGCAGGTTCACTTGTATAGACAAAGCCGTTGTGTGGGTTTGCAAAGTCTTCTTGAGCAGTAGCAGGTACATCTGTTAACTGGTTCTGGTTTCTATCAGAATATATTTTCTCAGCACCATAAGATAAGATGGCAGCAAGCATGGAAGATTGTCCTCCTGAAGTAACCACAAGGTCTAATCTTGAATGGTCATACGGCTGTGACAAAGCTCCACAACTAGCAGATATCTGAGTATCCAATGATTGGTTTGATGATGAATCTGGACGTACACAAAAACCAGAGCTATCTGACCCTTTAAGGTCCGAGCTTAAACACCCATCACCTATTGCCTCTGAGAACAAAATTCTGCAACATTCTTCATCAGATATCAAAATATGATGTAGTTGATCAGAATCAATACCCAAAGCTCCAACTGAAGATGTAAGCATTGAATCCATTGGAACATTATGCCTATGATGATTTCCATCAGTCCCAAGGTCACATGATGGAAATACTGAAAATTCTTGTCCCAATTCCAGTATAGAAACATTGGGCAGATTGTCTGAATAAAGGTGATTCTGATCTGCACAAGTTTCATTTCCTCGTGAAAATTGCATTTGTAGATCAGAAGCGTGGGCTGTTTCAGGATTTATATCTGGGATGGAAAGAGTAACTTCTTCTATTGAGTAATATTGACCAGAAGAGGATGCTGGACTGGAATTCGACTCATTTCTAATAGCAGACTCTTCAAGAAACTGCAGGTCTTCTCTCCCATGCAAAACCATGTCAGATGCAGACTGAGAGCAAACAACCATTGTTGAACCTTGACTGCATTCTGAAATTTCTTCGGCTTCTGCACCATCCTTGGGAATAGTGTCATTTCCACTGCTCTGCATCCTTGTTGAGGAAGCAGCAAGCTGGCTTTGATATCCAGCAGGAGTTGGCAAAGCCGGGAACTGTGATAGTAAACCTGATGCAATATATGAATCGATTTTCTTCTTCACAGAACTGTTCCAATGGTTTTTTATGGCATTGTCTGTCCTGTAAGAATCCAAGCATGTATATCAGATTCCAAGCATGTATATCAGATTCTGCCACGAGGCTAGAAAAGGAAAAGGCAGAGCCAAAATAAAAAAACACAAAGGACACACCTTCCAGGCAAGAATTTGGTTAATTCGGCCCATCTGTTGCCATATATCTGATGAGCACGAATCAAAGCCAGCTCCTCTTCCTGAGTCCATGCCTCCTTGTTTATGGCTGGATTGAGATGATTGTGCCACCTATAAATAGTTAGTGAAGTCAGTACGAATAGCCCCATATAAAAATAATTAAGAAAAATAATAAAATGGCACCCTAAAAATTAAGCATCACTTAATATTTCATACCTCTCTCTACATTGTTTTCCAATTCGTCCAGGTAAATGCTGCGCAATGGTAGACCATTTCTTTGGCCCGTACTTGTTCACCAATTGAATAATTATTCCATCCTCCTATTTCAATTAACTCAGATAATAAGTCAATAAGTGAAAACATATAACATGCTAATAGTCAACTTTTAGAATATAATAGTAAATTGTATGTTATCACCTCTTTAGACCATGGACCTTTAACCAATTCAGGATTCAAGACCTTTTGCCATCTATGTAGGCATTGCACATCAGTTCGATCCTTGAAACATTCAGCTACACACAAAAATTTCAATACTGAAAAGTGAAATTTATCCATTTAAATGAAATTTAGTAAAAAGATCAATAAATCCTTCAGCAGAATAAAAAAAAAAGAAGGAAAACATGGAGTTGCCCCTGAAGAGAGGAAATTGGAATATGGGTGAATACTAATCCAAAAATTGGAAATAAAGCAAGTTACTATGGGTGAATATGGCAAACACCGTAAAACAAAACAACTCATTGCGAGATAGGCATAGTGAAATATTGCAAAACTATAATTTCCAACAGATGAACTATGACTCTTGCTAGACAGATTCAGCAGCTACATCATAATCCCTGGGCACTCATTAGTTAGAGGAGCTAAATGTATTGCACAAGGTACTACAAATAAGAACATGAATCAGAATATGTACCTATTTTTTTCCAGTTCTTCCCTTTGAAACGCTCAACTGCCTTGTGCAATATTTCATCCTGACCGTGCAGTACACAGACAAGTGGATATTATAGATTTACAATAAAATGTCTAAATCATGGACTGTCATCAACCAAATTAAAGTACATTGCAATAGCACTATAGAATCTACTGGAAATTTCATCTTTTGCATCCAGAACCAGATATCCAGATAAGTTTTTTAAAACTGAAAATGACAACTTACTTCTTCTGCTGTCCACTGCCCCTTTGTCGAACGCCTTGTAGGGCCACTAGTCCTCCTACAAAGAGTTGCACCATGTGGGAATTAAATGAATTGCTACTTTAATGATCACCTATAAGAGTGGCAAATCTACTAGTGGAAGAACCAAGCTGAGGTCCCACCAGGTCAACAAGATGGCACTCAAGTAACACTCACCAAATTACTTATTATCCACAGCAGCTGATAGATAGTGCAGTAGTCTACACACTGATAAACATACATACAATTGAGAAGCAGTACCCGTGCAGGGGTCGTGGTTTATGACTGCCACTAATGAACCCATCTGAAGGAGTAGACATTGCCCTTTGACTTTCCATGGCTCTTAGATAAGTATGAAATAAAGCATACCCCGATGCCAACTCGACGGTGACTCTTTCGACAGAATGACCTCCAAATCATTATAATCGTCCTACCAGATGGTTAGATCTGCATTCATCATGCAACAAATAAAAAAAAAATGAGAATAAAGATAAGAAATTAATGAGAAATAGATACTTGATAATAAACTGTCAAAATGCATTCCTAAAACATATGAATGGGAGATTGCCCAATTTTTCCAACTTTCCAAATCAGTACCTAACTGTACTTCCAATCTATTGTCCTATGACATGTCTGCTCAGGCACTGTAGGTTTTAAAAAATGAATTCTAAGACAATAAAATAATTGGTTAAGACTTATGCAAATGAGAAGAGAGGTAGGGAAAAAAATTAAAAGCCAATGGAAACCAGTACTAAGCACCCAAATCACGAGGATGTTTTTCAAAGTTAAAATCAAACAATCTAAATAATTTATACGATCTCTAGTCAAATCAATTTAATTAAATCATTTTGAACCTTCTCACCATCAAAGAGTCACTTCTCAAGAAAGTACAAAAATTGGAACTATAGACTGCTGAAGTTAAGATCTCAGAACAGTCAACTCAAACAGCTTCTTAACTGCACCAAGACAGTATGATGATCCACATTCGATAGACCCACCAGAAAACGAAAGAGAAGGGAATTCATGAAGTTCAATAATGAACCAATCCAAGCAATTCTGACAATCTCTAGGGCAACAAGTTATTCAACAACCAGCCGAACTAAGATCATAAGAAGAGCGCATGGATGCAGATACTGTGCTGCCTCTGCAAATCTGCGACATTCCAAGGATCGGTCGAGTCAGGACAGATCTAGAAAATCAAACTAAAGGAGGCGAAACTCAATAGGGAGATAAATATCAAATTTCAAGGTGGCGAAATAGTACAATTTAATAGAAATATGATAAAATCTGTAAAATTTGTATGGATTTTTACAGGTTTTGTTGAATTCAAAAGGGGCGATGGCAGCCCCGCGCCCCCCTCTAAATCCATCCCTGGATCGAATCCACAGAGCACGAAGTAGAGAAATCAATTCCTCCTCAACTCCATCTAATTCGAACTCAATTTGAAGGTAGAGATTCGGAACTTCAGATTCAACACAGAGAAGATAACTCACCGCTCTGAGCTTGGCCAAGTCCAACGAACTGAATCCGGTCAAAGAGAAGGACGGAGCGACGGTGATTGACTCCGTGCATTTGCAGATCGTGTGAGGCTCGAGAAGGTGTAGCTACTGGAAGATCGAGAGATCGAACGAGAGAGAAGATCTTCGAAGCGCTGCGTAGTAGTTAGTTCTATACAGAGACGGAGTTTGAATTGTGAAGAGTGAAACGGTCATGAAGTAGGCGAGTGCTCGGTGCGTTCAAAAGCAAGGGAGAGGGGGCGACGGTCAGTGGACGGTCAGGATTTGTCTTCCCGGGGATCGTAGCCGTTTATTTCAACAAACATAAATAACGTTTCATTTTTTCTTTTTCTTTCTAATTATCTAATATTATTAACGGCTAGATTAGGTATTTAGATAACCTCATGAAAAGTCATATCATCTGACCGTGCCATCCGTGCCCTGTAATTACGAGGATATCAACAAATTCAATTAAAAATTTTTAAATTCAAAAGGACAAAAAAATTAACTTTAAAAATCATTTAAGTTAATTAATTAATATTATTATGTAAATACTATTACGTGTCAGACAAATCCTAGTAGAAGAATTTGAAAACAAATGGCGTTTCTAGCTAACTAGGGATGACTCTTGTTTGTATTTTTTATTATATATCTTATAGATTTCCTCTGATTTGATTTTTTTTAATTTGTACCACATTATCTCGAATCAAACGAAGCGCACATCAAGCTTAATTTGAAATTCAACCAAAATGCTTGAAAAAATTTTCATCAACCGTATCGACCTGAAGATCTATCTTGATATCACTCATTTGTGGATCTAATGACTGTCAATTTCAAGTTGGTCACTAAAGGACAGAAGGAAGAGGGAACAAAAGAAGTACGGAAAATTCCACGAACAAGATCGAACCCAAGACCAATTAGAAATAGAATAGAGATTAGTCATATTCAATTAGAAATTTTTCCTATCAGGGTGGAAAACACCATGTCGTGGAATACCAAATATTTCTTCAAACTTAGATGGATGTTTGAATTCCTTTTCCTTGATCTCACCCCCACTTCTCCAGCAAACTAAAATAACACATTGAAACATAGAAATTTCAAACTACAACACGATCAAATGAATCCCTGTTGTATGATGTCTGTGTAAACTGCGAGATTGTAGAAAGCTACTAGTCGACGGCCTGCCGTGCCATGTGAGCTAATCCTATGGCCAAAAGATGAAAGAGCTGAAACTTAATGGGAAAAAGAGAGACTGCAATGGGACTAAAAAAAAGGTACGACTCCCTCAGAGGACACACTATCTACTTAAGCAAAAGCTGAGAACAGAATCCACAACCATAAATCTACAACTCGAGCAGTAGTCCCGAGTTCAAGCATCGACGGATTGGCAAGGCAAAAATGAAATGACAAGCCGAAGATTCAGTTTCACTCATAATAAATCAGAACATCAGTACCAGCTGTCAGATTGCAACATGTGATTAACTCTGCCACGCTAACAATAATAACATGCAGACCTTGAATTTCCAATGCAAGAATACCACTTTTTATATGGACTGAGATAGATGAATGACAGGGAATGGACCCAACCCACTCTTCCTTGAATGCCCTGTTTTGCACCTTAGATTCCAATGCTCTCCTTTTCATCTCATTGAATTGACAACATTTTTATCCAAACTAAATAAAGGTAGGTAGAACCACTTTCCTTGCTGTTGGGGGTGTAGCATACCGCGATCTCCATTCCATTTTATCACATGAAGTCGTCCTCGAGTTCCTGCAATGACTTGTTCGATGATGCAATATCTTTGTTCGAGGTCATCTTTTCAGCCACCATCAGACCCTTGTAGCTGCGTAACTCTGCCTGTCTCTCCTTTTCAAGTCTATCCATTTCTTCTCTCCGCTTCTGCAGGGGGAGAAGAAGAAAGAGACACATTAAATCCAAGACGTAACAGAAATCTTTACGCTTCATCTTCAATCTATAGAGGCTAGCGACTTAGCATGTTATTATGGTAGAAATTTGACATCAGTAGCAAAAACTGGCATAGGAAGTTGAATGATTCCTAACATTTTGAGAATGATTACTCAGGCGGTTGCTCTTATCAAATACTGATAAAAATGTAATAGACAACTTATATCGAGAAAGAAGACTAGATCACTCACTTTCTCTCTCAGCTGATGTTTTCTTTCTGCTCTCTCTGCTGCATTGACCGCTTCCCGCTCAGCTGAGCATTGAGAATACATCACAGCACTAGCAGATTATATCCCATATTCAACAGAATGAGAAAATATAACTATGAAGCTCATGTAATGTCCTCAGCTCAGCGGTAAAATACATGTCGAGTCCATCCAGTTGCCTGAGACTAACATAATTCACAGGGCCAGAATAGAACACAATTATACCTCTCAAGTCAGGCTTTCTTTCCACTTTTGTCTTGTTTAATCTATTAACAATCTCATTTATGCGCTTCTCCACCCTCACAGTCCGAACCTATCAACAATTAATACAATTGATAAGGCAAGCAAAGAAGAATACTCCATCAATTTAATCTACATTGGAGCTCACCATCTTCGAATTGTGGAAACCGACTTGGCCAACATCCATTGAAGCAATTTTCTTTAGATTTGACCAGGGAGTGTAGACAACATCAATGTTGTTCACTTTGTTTCCTGTAATGTCCAGAAATATCAAACAAGTAAATTCTATACTTGTTGACGATAACCAGGATTAAAGACTCCTATATATCCCATATTCTGAATTTGCATGTTCCATTATGGAGACCTTTTGCATAATCATTCACCAACAAGAATTTCAGAAAGAGTAGTGCTGACTCCATGCAATTTGGGACTTCCATTCCATAATGTTGGTTTGTGACAGTTAAAAAATGCACTGTAATGGAGGGAAGAATCTCTTGCCTTGAATAGAATTTGCTTTGACAAGCTGAGCACAATCCTCCAGCAAACCTTCACTTATACTGTCAATAGTCTGTCCTTTGTGCATTCTCACATAAACATGAGCTGACGACATTTTATCCACATGAAACCTTCACAGAACAAGCATTCAGATATGAAATTAAGCATATCTGAAGACGTATCAGGTCTAGACTCCAGATAATTAAATGGAAAAAGATCATACAAATGTATTAAATCTACAGCAAGAAACTAACAAAATCAAAGCCGTATGAGGTTTAGACACCAGATAATTAAGCAGTACATAGAAACCCCTCATCAATAATCCATCCAGATATGAAATTGAAGACTCCCTCCTTCAGAATAGCTTCACAAATTTATCTAGCATGAAGCTTTTAGTCACTTGCAAGATTGCATCAGCAATCCTCTGCCAATCAGAACCTCGCACATTATATGCCCACGTAAAATAAACAAATGGAAAGGATCCAAAACAGTACCTACAGTACGCTTCACAATCTCAATGCAACGATCAAAACGAAGCCTTTGAGGATTTAAACTAAATTGCGTGAAAAAAAAAAAAAAAGAAGACAAAACGCCTAATATGCTCAACGTTTCAGATAAGATGAGCACAATAGCCAACATAAACATAAAATAACATACTTTCACAAGCTGGAGATCAAATCAAAACCTAAAGATTCTCCACGGCCACGCGGAGGCGATCACCATCATCAACCAGCTCAATCATCGTCCAATTCCCAAGAGTAACTAATAATCCCGTTAAAACTGAAAGCGCATCCGCAAAATCACAGGCTGAAAACGAAATAAACGGAAGATCGTACCATATATCCTCAGGGAAGCCGTATTTTATGAGCTCCTCGTTCTCGTACTTGTCGAGGCCCATGAAAATGGTGTAGTCGCCCACCTCCGGTCGAGCTTTGAAGTAAAACACCATCTTCAACCAATTTACGGATCTTGGAAAGATTAGCGGAGAAGAATCAGAGATTGCTAGGGTTAGGGTTTTGATGAGACGGGAGAAGAAGAATCCCTCGGACTATCGGCACGTCGGCTATGACGTACAAGTTAAAACGTCTAGCGTTCTTCCCATTTCCCTCTTTATATATATTTGTTTTTTAGAAATAGCTATTTAACAGAGATGATCACAAATATTTTGTTTTCTTCCAAATAAGCCCCTCTACTTTGACATTGCAGAAACTTACCCCCTAAACTCGGATAAATTGTATCGACGGCACAAAACATTTTTGAGATATTTTATACTGGTACGACAACTTTTTCATTACTTGATAGTACAGAATATTTTAAAAGTATATTGTTTCGATATAGACCTTTAACTTTTTTTAAAGGTGAGAATTTTCATTGGCATGTTACGGTATGACATGGACGCCACATGTACTGTATAATCAATCCGCTTATTTTACATAATATTTTTATATGTAACAAAATATAAAAAATTTAAAAAACTTAGAAATACATATAAAAAAGCTAAACAAATTTAGAAAACATTTTAAAAATTAAAAAAAAACCTTTAAAAAAGAAACATAAAAAACATTGGAAAAAAAGGAGGGAAATAAGGGTAACAAATATTTAAAAAAAATACCAACCTAAGGCTGACCTAGTAGTTATCTTACTCAGTTCCTCCTTAAGTTGAGACAGTCGACGAGAATTTTTCCAGAATTTCAGGTCTGATTGCAGATTAGTCTGGAAGTGCGCTTCAGTTTTAAATACAGGTAAAATGACTATAAAGCTCGTTGTAACCGAGAAATCCCACTATTTTTTACACAGAGATTTTACTAACCAAATTTTAATTTATATCTATTATTACGTGGAGTTTAAAATCGCTTTAAGAGTATAACTATTAGTAACTACTCTCTAATTTTCTTTTTCTAATTATGGACTTATTTTTTATTTTCAATAAATTATATAAAATTTAAAATTGTTATAAAAAAATTAATACGCAACTACAAAATGTACAAATTCGTGTAAATTAAAAATAAAATATGATAATCACTGCATATTTGACTTTTCCGTGCGGAGCACGAGTCCGCATATAGTAATCTTATATTACAACAAATTTTACAATCAAGTACTATTATACATACCATAAGGTACCTTGTTATATGAAGTCACCGTTGAGGATTAAATCCCACACAGGACAAACGATAAAAGAAATCCCAATTTATAAGTGCGGTTCGATACCGCCACCCATAGTTTGAACCTTTAGGTGAATATGAACTTAACTTTTTTACGGATCAGGTGAAAATTTTACCGTTAACATGAAGCAAACATTGCCCGGATCGAAGAATCTCGGCTCACCATTAACTATAATCTGTCCATACAAGGCAGAGGCTTTAGTCTTGCAAAGCTCCCCCGACCCACACGGTGTGCGATACACGGGCTATAAGATGCACGCACTGCACGGTCGAGCAGAGCTTAAAACAGCTGCAAATGATCGCGATGTCGTCGTCCTCTCGACAACCACAACCAAGGCGAGGAAATGCTCGAGCAGAGGAAGCTTTTGAAAGAAAGTTAGAGAACAGTTCCTTTCTTCTGCACACTCTTACCACCACTATCAGTAATAATATAGTAACCGAGTTATCAACTGAGGGCTTCAGGCTATAGCACATTTCCCTGATCCCACCCAAAAATTCTCCAGAAGCTGTCACAGCAGTAACACGGTGGGGATGAAAGCTGCGACGGAGAGGCTGATCTCTAGCCCTCGTACTTGCAGAGGTTCTCGAATCCCATGTATTCGTGCCGCTCGATCTTCCCGATCATGTTCGATATCCCAACTCCACCTATCATCCCAAAGTTCAGAGAAGGGTCAGTCATCCCAAAGTGCTAAGATCCATGGAGATTACCAAGGTCGAAATTTTCAGCTGAACTAGCAGCGGCTGCAGCTCGACATGTAGTTATCCTTTTCGAAGGTTTTGGACTCATTTTCTTGTCAAAACTTTGTGCAAATGGAGCAAGCAGCTCATACTCTTTGACAGGTGAGCGAGCGAGTCGTTACAGGAAAAAAAAGATAAAAACGAGGGGAAAAGGGTCCGATTAGCCTCACCGAGAGAGATTGCACTGATGAGGATCGTGAAGGCTAAGATGAAGATGATGAGAGAAGCCCTTCCGAACACGATAACAAGCCTCCTCACAATGTGTTGCCCGATTAAAGCGGCAATAGTAGCCACCACAACAAAGTATGCAGCTGTCAAAAAAAAAATTGAACAAAACAAATTTGATTATAAGAGTTATGCTTTCCCTATTCAACATTCAAAATTCAAATGCAAAAGCCACAGGGCCGTTGTTTGGTAGGAAGAGGAGAAAGGAAATTAAAGGGAACCGGCTTCTAATAGTTTCGTCGGGATTTTCCATTCCTCAAAATCAAGCAAAAGGTAGCAAATTTGGGTAACCTTGTAATCGTGGTTGGTTTATGCAGGAGTGAAAACTCGGAGAATGAAATATCGTGTAACACCCAGAAACATGTTCGGGAGAAGGATATTGTAAATGTCATGGCATAAGAAGTGATGGAGATTTCCCAAGAAACCGTACATACCATATGGAACAGGAAATCGTTTCAGAAGATAGTATTCCACGACGGACATGGAGGAAGAGAAGGTCATTGCAAAAGTTGCTGTGGCACTTGAGACCTGCATGGCGAAGCAAACAAAGAACATGTTGTAATTTCACATTCATATACCCCGAAGGCTTAAAACAACTGTGCATTGATTCTATTCCATAATTCCCTAGCTTCAAGACTGCCTGTTCCTCTACTGTACTTTCTTCTCACAAAGAGTGCTAGAGACACATAGCAAGACCTGAGCTCAGTATGAAGATGCATCTTAAACCCGACTCAGCATGAAAACCTTTCAGCCCAAAGTTGACAAGATTAGTTCATCGTGTGTGAGCTGGATAACTGTTTCTATAAAGAAAAGAAGAACCGTAACCTGAGGGGGAACCCCGAGCTCAAGAAACAGAGGGCCCATAATAAAACCACCACCGAGTCCAAGAAGCCCTCCTACTATTCCAGCAAGAACACCACAGGCACAGTAAAGCACGAGCTGGTGGACCCGAAAATCAGTGCCCTGTTCTCCTTTTGACGAAATCATTCTCCTACCCTTGTACAAGTTGATTGCCTCGTATAGAGATACCGACACTGAAACTGGTATCTGCAACAGGGCAAAACAGAAAATACCTCAAAGCTATCACTGAGAAATTCACTAGTACTCAACTTGCAATAAGCTTTGATACGATTTAGTTAAGGATAAAATGTTAAGTCTTTCTCTCTGCAGAGGAATTTAGGAAAATGAAAGCAAAAAATATTCATTTTCAAAATTTATAATTACCTGCAACAAGTTCAGCACCCAGTATTCCACTGAGCAGGTAGTCATGTGGTTCTGTCACCAAAAGCAAAATTTCAGATATTGGCAAGTTCTCTTGGTCAATCACTAAGCAAACATGCATTATCTATGTCCTTAGTTTTGCAGCGGGCAAGAAGTTTAAGAAAGATAAGAAAACCTTTGCAATCTGAATCCCAAGAAATGCAACCCATACAAAGACGAGGAGTCCGAATTCCATCCAGTAGACGTTCTCAAGGATAGTCACCTACAAAAAAGGACGAATAATCAGTATAACTGTGAAAAGGGTTGGAATTCTCTTTTCCTCACATTACGACTAACCCCATTTTCAGGTTTTCATTTTCCAGAAGCCCGAGAGCAGAAAGAAGATGCTTCCCTTATTCTTTGTCCAAAACAAAAGTGAAATAAACTTTCATGAAGGGTAGATTGGCTTTCTTAATTGTGAACTTCAAACAGGAGAGAAAGCATATAAGTGACAATAAAAGATTGGAAACAATACAAAATGCACATTTGCTGGAAAAAAGTTGGAGGAAAGAAATAGAGCAAACAAAACTTCTGAGAATTCTTGAAACTAATCTGAACCTCGGTTCTTTTTGTGGCCTTTTCGGGACCGCTAGGAAGGGGCCTGTACTCAACATCTGCGCTCCCACTACCTGATCGGATGCGACGAATGCCTGATATGTGAGAAAGAAAGAGAGATTCTAAGGAAGAAACTGAACTTTGCGTCATCATAACGAGCAGATTTGAAACTCACTGTTAGCCTCTAAAAGCCTTGCAGCCTCCTGAAAGAAAAATAAAGATTCCTTCAGTAAGTGACAAACAAACTTTGTTGATAAACTCATCGCAGCATGGATTTAATGCCTTTGTCAAAACAAGAAAATTTTGTTCTGCTGGATGAGAGGGGAGAAAGGAGAGCAACAATATCCCAGGACCAACATCTCCACAATGTGATCTTATATTGCAATAGTCCAAGAACGTAGATTATTCGCAATAGATGTTACTTTGAAGAGTCTGCTTCTATCCAATAAAGTAAATCCCAAGCTTGAAATTTGAGGACTTATCTTGATAATGAAAATGGGAAAGACTTGGCAATCGTAGTTTCTTCTTATTTGGATTTTGATTTCAGAAGGCCAATTGAGTGCAACATTTTCGAAATTAGTCCTCATGATGTTTTGCAAATCCAACTAAGGATATGTATCTCAAATATCCAAGAAAAAGTACCCTTTTCAGTATCGTCTCTTTCTTCCAAGTTTCCACTCCCTTGAAGAATGCCTTAGTCGATGTTCCTGCAAGAGACAAGCCACATTTTCTATGTCTTTACTTAATTATACTTTAACAGAACTTGAATAGCAGACTCAACTGATAAGGTTCCTATGATTGTTACCAACAAAGAGAATAATCAGCAAAACCGTGACCATCCAGTCTGCAAAAATCACATTAAAGGCAACTCCGATGCTGATTCCAAGCATTAGCATTGGTTGTATGAGAAGTGCTAAGTCATAGTCAATAATGGGCATATCTAAGGTAGGATGCCTTAGCTTCAGGTTATAGTAAACAGTCGATCCAGCAGCCCCCATGATCATGCCTGAATAAAAGCAGCAAGTAATTAAAGACGAGAACAGTAATAGTTTGTTAATATACAATTTTATATGCTATTCCATTTCATTCTCATGTCATTCTCTCTTATCCAATTGGATTTTTGGTAAATCCTGTCAAGTTGGTTACTTCAGTGGAAGTTTACACCCCACTCTTGATATGAATTCTTGGTTATGGGAAAGGCCATTCAATAGGTCTGTTGAACTAGACCAAATAGACTCTCTTTCTTAGGATGTAGTGCGGTTGCCTAAGGGTAATACTTGGTTCAGCAATGCTGTTCAGCAGTTCATAGGCTATGGGGGTTCAGCTTCCTGAGAACACTTTCTTATGGTAAACTAACTCCAGAGGCACTCCTAAAATTAGGCGTATGGGTAATGATCAAGAATTCCTTCTTTAGCCAGTTGACTCATTTCGCGGGGGCCTATCATAAAGGTTCTACAAGTAAACTACTGGTAATAACAGATTGAGGCATCAGTTCTCATCTTTTATCCGTCTAAAACAAGGTTGTAAGTAATTCAGTTTCAGAAATATTCAATGAAAAATTTTGAAATTGTATAGCCCATTCTCGAACATTTTGATATAGCTGTTGCTGATTTCGGATCGAATCCAATGATTAGGCTAAGCATTGGGACGAAAATGCCGCCTCCACCGACACCACCTACACTCCCAAATGCCGCCCCAAAGAATCCAACTATGGAGCCGACGATAATTTGCCATCCAAACTCCATCTCCTGCGGAGGAGAAATAACAAAGAGAAATATGAAATCTTCAATTAATAGTTCTGGTTCTTCTTTTCATGTTCTGCATTATGAATTTAGTAAGGAAAAAACAGAGCAGGGCAGAACAATTTTCAGCCAATCCTTTCAGACATTGGAGTTAAGCTCAGAAACTTTTTGTATCGACATACGTAATGCTATCAAACAATAAATGCAGAAAAACAATTAGAAAATAATCATCACGTTTTGACCACAACATTTCACTTCATCTAACACATCTATTTAATTAACCACGTTAAAAAGAAAATGAAATTTTATAAGTGGAATAATTTCTCAATGGAAGGCAAATAATCCACAAACTCACGACAGTCATGCTCAAATTTTGTAAACAGCATGAGTTGAACCGGCAGATTTATTAAATAAACAAGCAAGAACAACTCCCCTCCCCCAACAAAAAAGAAACATTGAATCAAAAGATTACCGGCCAAACATGCTGGTAACCTGTCCGATCAGACTGCCACAAGAAATTTGCAGCCTTGATGAGGTAATTCGAGAAGGGCCCTTCTGATCCACCAAGCCCTGAGCGTCCATTCTCGTCCTTTAAGCTCCTCCTCTCAGCGGAGACGACCAACAAAGCAAACAAAAGATTCAAGAAAACTGGCGAGAACGATCTCAAGAGGCGCCATTTTGCTCCAGACAAGGCCATGCACTTCGATCCTCTGACCCAGAGTTCCAAGTAGAGACCTTTAGCCGAGAAATCCACCCCAGAGGGAGTACAGAATGAAGGGCGAGCGCTCGATCTCTGCCCAAGGATTCAAGAAAGTTGTTTGACAGGAGAGAGGTGGCGGAGGGTATGAAAGGGTCAAGGATATTCTAGTTTTCCGGAGAAAATGTGTGAAGGCTAGTGCTTTGCTTTGGGTGAGGAGAAAAGCAAGAGGGCAGCGATTGAATTTCAGAAGGCTGATAGAAAGAAGAGAACTTCTCTCCGTATCTTTCCGTATACGGAATGATTGTTGGGCCATTTTTGGTTCAGCATTAATTAACAAGAGAGCGAGTCATTTGCTGATCCAATTATGGGACACCGTTCCATGTCTCTCTTAGTCTCCTCCGCCGCCTCTTCTTCTTCCATACAAAAGACAAGGCGCACGCGTACCTATGCGACGAGAGAGTCTTCATTAGAAAGATGTCAGGCTATTAAATAGTCTTACTTTACAATGATATGACGAGAAAGAAGCTTGACAGTGAAGAAAATGACAAATATGCCTATTAATTTTTATATTATTAACTGCGTCATATAAATAATGTTAAATATCTGTCTGAGCTTATAAGATATTGGACTCTTATTCAATTCAAAAGTTTAAACTATTAGATAATGGGTACAGTTCTCTTATAAACCAGGATCGATTCTATTTCAATGTAAGATTCATTCTCGACAAAATTGTAATTTGGAATGAGAAAAAAAAAAAGGAAACTAGGTAAAGGATCTCCTCTTACATAATGCTGTAGATTATAGTGTAAATGACTCACTATATCTGTCGATATTCACTATTATGTGTAAACGTTTGGGTGTTTTGATATCTTTTTCCCTACTTTACTTAGTTTACATCTTGGAACCCGTGATAATTAGTTATTAATCTGTGTGCTTTATAAATTCCTCTAAATTAAAGGTAAAATAATCATTTCAATTGTACGAACCGTAAGAACTGTCGCTTTCATCTTAACTGCTCAGATTCTTCCTCGTGTCAGTCTCCTCGTACTCCGCAAATGTGACCTCATTAGTAAAGAAGGATTTTATTTTTGCTGCGAAGATTCTCACATCTCATCCCATAACTGCACGACAGAAAAGTCGATTTTTCAGATCATCGACCGTTAAAAGGGCAAGTCCAATGAAGAAATCAAAACAACAATAAAAATAGCATTTCAGACCATGCAAAGTTGATGCAGAATCCAATTACTAATTTTTTATATTTTATTTTGTTGATAAGCTAATTAATATAATTATTAAATATGACAATCTTTTAATGAATTCGGTCGGGCTTTTTCAGACCGGACCCAAACCTCTCAAATAATTTTCCAAAGTATTGAAAACCACCCCAATTTGTACGAGACCCGTGTCATCGAACTTCTAGGATCCGTTTCTGTCAATTTTTTCGATTTTTTTTTTATTTTTACGATCTTCCAGTCTTACCCCTACTTTCTCGACGCAAAAATTTCCATCGGACATCGTCTCCCCTCTTTCTCTCTGAATATTTTCTTTTACACCATTCAATATTTCGGATCGATCAAAATGCACTTAAAAACTAATTTAAAGTTCGATCAAAATTTCCGAAAACGACTCATTTGAAACCTAATAAGCAAGCTATCTGGCGCGGAACATGTGGCGTGACGTCGGGCAGGGGCATTTTTTGGGTACGGTAAGGTGCATCCTTGGTTTTTGACACATCCACTTCCAGCTCCATGACACGTGTCATCTAAATATTTACTCATCCAGTTTTTCTCTCTTGGTGGAATAAATATTGGGTGCGGAGTGCCTAACGAATTCCTTGTACAATTCCCTCACGGATTCTCACAGATTCTGACATATGTAAAATTTTTATGATTTTTAAAAGTTGAATTTATATGTATTATGATCTGAACAACAATTTTCACGATGAACTCTTGGTTGGGTAATCTCGTAATTTCCATTAAAAAAATCCAAATAATATATAGTAGCGCTTGACTCTAAATGTTATTATAACACGGGATAATCTATGCCATTGGAGTCTGACAAACATTTACACGGTTAATAATTATAATTATTAAGCTCTAAAAGAACTTAAAAAAATATTAAAAAGTTTTAATAAATTGTGAACTGTAATTAGACATAATTTCTTCAAAATTTGGGATTTTTGTGTATGCGATTCTTTACTAATATTGTATGTGTTTCAAATATACACATTTTTTTTTATAGATACATATACTAATGACCTTTTTTTTTTTTACATACAAGAACCCATCTTTGCTACCATCAAGTGCCGTGTTGTTAATTTGCTCGTTCATATCTAGCCAAGATTTGTCTGATTATTTCAACGGGGAGTAGCTTACGACCAAGGATGGTTTCAGAAAACTTGCTCAAGAGGGTCGCAACTCTATATGAAAATAAAGTGAAAAATTTAGGGGGAACGGCAACTCTATCTAGAATGGCAAGCAACAAAGTGGTCGATTCACATACTCAGGATCTCTCGATCTCGAATGAGAGTAGTAGTACTGCATCAACGAGATCCTTTTATTATTGATTCGTGTACTCAAACTTTAGTTGAACGACACAGTTATGGACCCCCCATGCCAAATTAGGGATCGCTCCCTTGAGTGCTATGTGATGAATTTGCCAATAGGGATCTCATTCCAAGATCTCTATTCCCGATTCTCCTGTGTCTCGAACGTACATGCATGCACGTCAAGATTCTTTAGATTCCGATTCCAACTCATCTGTCATAACTCGGTCGCACGGAACCTTAGTGCATTTTCTGTTAATGGTGCCGGACATCGAATCTTTCCCCCGACCCATTTAGGAAAAAATGACGTCGTATTTCTTCCATTCATTGATATGTGAACTAAGACTGATCTAGATCATTGTTCTTCGGTAGGGAAAAAGAAAGGCTTTGATGACTGATTGAATGTTGTGTGCTCGGACAGATCCAGTGAGCCAACAGGTCAGATGCTAACTAAAGTAAACAGAGACGGATTTAGAAAATTTATTCGGAGGCAAAACTCTGTAAGAGTTTAATATAACGAATTCAGAGAGTAAATTGTGTATAATTCAACAAAAATTAGACGAAATCAAGTGAAATATATATAGTATTTTATAGAATTTTCCGAGTTCAGCAGCCCTATAAATGCATCAGTGAAAGTGGATAATGATAGAAGTTGATGGCGTCAGTCTAAAGTGGAATTGCTGCCAATAGAATAATGGTCAAAAGTCCAAATTGTATAGAGGATTGATAGAGTGGTATTAAAAGAAAACGTATCAACTTGAATTAAAAGACCAAATTCGATTCTCACAATTCACATTCACGGAATCTCTTTATTCTTCTCTTCTTGTTTTCATTTTCACAGAGAAATTTGTTAATCACTCTAACGATTACCATAATTGTCACTAATTAGAGTAATTCAATCGCTGCTTTTTCACCACCTCATTGCAAGTATGATTGTTTAAGATTCTTTTCCCGTTTCTGGGTATTCGCCATGAACATTTTCCTCTTCAATATATACCATGTAACATACAAAAATCCAATACGGTGGTCTGACTAATACCACGTTCCAGTTGAGTCAATCCACTAGGAGCAAAGCTTTCCCAATCATTAATTCTCTCAACCAATAAGACTCGAACTGGAAACCTTATTTTAAAGAAAGAAGTGTCGAATTAGTTCGATCAATCTTGATCGATTGGCCAAACCTATTTAGATATGGCTTATTTAAATGGGATACTATGGAAATAATTTGTCTGCCTTACCAAAAACACAAGGATCTTAGGAGATTGCTCTTTTCAGTAGTGTCATCATAACTTCAACATGCTTTTGTGCTGTAACCCAGCAAGGCCCCGAAAAACATTATCAATTGATGTTCTTATGGATCGATTCTCTTTGGAAAAAGATAGATGGCCCTTCAAGCAGCAGGTCGCCCGATTGATTTGCTTCGATGCGTCGATCATTAATTTAACATTAACTTCGACTTTAGTGGCATAGATCGTTCGATGACTCCTAGTAGCTCCCTCCTCTTTCTCTCTTAATAGTTAGAACGCACTCGATCCGATCGAGTACAGTGCGGTTCGTTCTCACTTGCATTAGCTACAACTAGTCCGACCTCTATTTGAACCTCATAAATAGAAAGTATTTAAGGCGAGATGACATGACTGACCTGTGTTGCACTGTTGAGAGTTTGGGTAAGAATGTTTGTATCGACTTAGAGCTGAGCTGAGCTACCTAAAATCTAGGAAGAGAAGTCGAGTCGGAGGTGATAGTTTGATTTGGCATTCTAATGCTCGTATCAACTATTGTATAAAGTAGGGGTGTAAACGGGCGGTCCGGGCCGGGTTTTTCTGAAAATTATCGGGTCTCGGTAGTTTTAATTGGTCCAGTTTTTTTAAGTTAAAAAACCGTACCGAGAACCGTTTGGGGTTATGAAAACCACCCACTTCGGGTCCGGTTTTTTCGGTCGGTTTTTTTGGGTTTCAACTTTTATTATAATAATATATTAAATAAAAATAATAATAAAATAAAGTTCATTATAATAAATGAGAAACACTAATTATAAATATTTTAGTATATTAAGAAAATAAAATACATAAATAGTATCAAGATTCAAGTTTAAAAATATTAAATATATTATTTGATTGTCAAAATCTAACAATAAAATAATTTATTATATATAATATAAATTTAACATAATTTCCGGTTTGGTTTCGGGTCCCGCTGGGTTTTCCGGTTCGGGACCCAAATTTTTCGCTCTGGTTTTTTTCACATTGAAAACCACTTTGAATTCATCCCGGGACCCATAAATCCGGTTTTTTTTGTTCCAGTTCAGTCGGTTTTTTCGGTTTTTCGGATTTCCAGTTTTAAACTTACACCCCTAGTATAAAGCGGAGAGAAAGTATAAAATAAAAAGAGAGAGATTCTGAGATGTAATGATTATTTCATATTTATTTGGATATTTATAAGGCATCACAGGGGTATAGTAATAATTATTGAAATTAACAGCTGATTGACTGTCACGTATCCCTAATTAGTGAATGATGGCGATTTGTCTGCTATAATACAAAGACAATTTTACCCTCACTTTTATTTATTTCCCCCTTGTCAGAACCGATGGTCCATGTTTCGCGAAAGCTTTTGCTTTGATATGAAGCAGCAAGACATGGGAGTCACTGCCTTGCAAAGATAAGCCACGGGGAAAAGAAATAAGGTGAATGAGAGAAGAAATCGTACACACGATTTACGTGGCAGCTCGGGATGGCATGGTTTGTATATTATTAAGTAATAACGAGGACAGTACAAAATATACTAATTTAACCCAAAGAGAAATTTCAAACCCTAAAAGAGAGCTCGAACTACAGATCGGTACTTGCAATATATTTAACTCAAATTTATCCGTATCTAAAAACTCTATGATACAATATTCTTAAAATATCAAGATTTAAATTTAGGAAAATAATTAAAAAAAAATAGAATCAGACTAGTTCTAATCAACCACGGAAGTATAAAGCACCACATCCAAAGTAAAGGTTGAGTCATGGGCTAAGACCAATTTGCGAATTCCACATGGAATTTAACTTGCCCACGAAACTAGAAGTAGCAACTGAAAGAAATCTATGTGTGATTTGATCCTTTTGGGGAAACTATTGTCATATAATTATATTTTCGTGTACAGATGAGATACGTAAGTGTAGAAGGAAATAAAAGAAGAGGGAATAAATGGACACAGGGAGTACCCATTGGTGAGATTTGAATTCGAGATTTCTCGATCTGATCGAACTATTGATTTCCTGATCTCAGATCGAAGAGGACACCGCTGCACCGAACCCTCTTTCTCTGTTGTTATATTATTTATCCTCATCATCGTAAAGCAGAATCTAAGAAATAAATAAATGAAAAAAAAAATCTTAAATCAATATTTAGCGAACGAGCTCATGGCATCATCATAAAGTGATCCCACTCTTTATCAGATTGCGCTTATTTTAGAAGGCTTCTATGAAATTATCTTATCCCGCTTTCTTACCGTTTAATTCTTTTTTTTTTTTTTAATAAGTTTTGCCTCCGTATCTTCGGCTCAGACTCGTATAATCGGGACTTGATAGGTTTCGGAATATCAAGTCGTTTGTATCGAAAAGAAAATGGTAAACAAAAATGGAAGCATAAAGAGATCAGATGACTCTTGCCGGATGAAGGTTTTTTCCTTTGGAAAATCTGTGGGAGATGAAATGAGATCCTTCCCATATACACAGCAATTGATGACTAACAGTATCGAGCAAAAGCAATCAAACCTCGATGTTATTCGAAGGTTTTCTGAAACATTCGAAAAAGAACTCGGACTGAAGATACCAAAATTCGAATCTAATACAGACGTCCGAATTATAGAACAGTAGGGCTTCACGCAATATGGTCACATGTGACTGCTCACGGCAAACTGAACCGAGACAACTGGAAAACACGACCAAATTTAAGCAGTCGGTGAACTGAAATTCAATCAAAAGCTCGTTATACACATGATGCCAAGAGGCTTTTCTACGTCATTGTGAGATATGAACATCTAAAATTTTTCATAAATGGTGGAAGGTAAAAAAAAAAATATTGGTGAAATGGGTGCTTAATGCTTATCATTTTATTATCTTACCATTTTTTTACAGATTCAAGGACTGTTAAAAATTCATTTATTACAAACGGTAATTGAAAACGGAAAATCGAAATTGAGCTTAAAAAAATGAGATGTTTGCTTAAAACAGTAATAGATAAGATAGTTATACTGGTGAAATAATAAAAGTAAAAAAACCTTTTATGAGAAAAATAGAGAAAGATTTTACAGTAAATCATTATTTTGTCCTCAAATTTATAGTGAACAATTAATTTGGTTCTCACTATTTAATTCCTCAGTCAACTTGGTCCACACGTTACAACGCCGTTTAAGGACGCTGACATGGATAGTGACGGCCGCTTGTACGGGTCCCACATGACAAGTAGATGGGTGTAAATGGTTGAAGTTAAAAAATCAAAATAAATATACTATCAATTTGGTCCTCAAATTTGTAACTAACCATCAATTTGGTCCTCAAACTTTAATACCTATCAATTTAATCCTCACATTTTAATTTCGTTAGATACTTTAGGCCAATTGCTTTGATTTATACAAAGAAGAGGGGTGGAAGAGATTTGGGGAGCGACTGAGAGTCGATTTGTCTTGAACTAGTCCAAGTTACCTAAAGACCCCTCAGACATTCAAGTTAGTTATTATACAAGTATACAAGTCAGTCGGACCAAATTGTTCAACAGGATTAAATGGTGAGGAGTCAAATGCTGGTTTTCAAAATTTGAGGACTGAATTGATGGACTGTTATAACTTAGAGGACTAAAATGATAGTTTACTCAATTTGTTATTTACGAAAATAAATTTATCCAATTATTAATTGTTACATGGCACGTGGAATCCCCGCAAAGGCCGCTACTGTCCATGTCAACTTCCGTAAATGTCGTTATAATATCTGAACCAGATTAACTGACAGAATTAAATAATGAGAACTAAATTGATGGCTTTTAAATTTTGAGAATCAAATTAATAGTTCACTACAAATTTACGGAATAAAATGACAGTTTATTCAAAATTTTAACAAAAATGAAAAAAATAAATCTTTGACAAAATATTTTAGATGATCTTATCTCAGAAAAGCCAATCAAATTACTTTAATTAGTACTAATTTATTCTTTTTTCACATTTTAATTGATATTTTATCATACTGTGAGATATAATCATTTAAGAATTTCTCGTAAAGAGGGGTAATATGCAGTAATTATGTAATATCACAAACTACTAAAACTCAATACATTTTAGAATTTTTTTATAATATTTAAAAAATAAAAAAACTGAATTTATTAATTTATAATATTGTATAGTTACTGTTACGCGATAATTGTCTTAGATTCAAGACTTTCTGCTCTCTAAGACATTTCATCCTCTCCAAAATCCAAATGCAAATTCGCTCCTCAACTCGTTTCGCAGTCAAATATTCAACGGGGAGAAATGGAGAATCTGAATATTCAATTGCTGCCATTGACAATCCCTTCCTCTCTCTAGAGCCTGCCCTCGCTGCTACAATCAACCCCTAATTTCCCCGCAGGAAGCTCCTTTTTTTTTTTTGTTGCCGGCGAATGTCTAGGCTGTGGAGATGGTACCAGAACTGCATGAGAGACCACCCGGTGAAGACGCAGATCGTCAGCTCCGGCCTGATATGGGGAGTCGGCGACGTGGCGGCTCAGACCATTACCCACACCACCGCCAAGAGGCACATGCTCCAGGTGATTGTCTGATTCTCAAAAGGCCGACCTGGTTCCGCTAATCTTTATTTATTGTTTTTATTTCTGGAACGATGTTGATTGCAATTGATCATCGAAGGGCATGCGGTGCTTTCACATTTCGGATCGTTCTGTAGCTGTAGTTATCAAAATACGTTGGAGCAGCTGGGCATATTTCTGAGAAAAATTGCTCATTTCTGTGCAGATCTTGGCGAATAGGGCATTACTTACTGAGTTGTTTGAACAGTATTTCTATCTTAAGCAAATGCAGGAGGCGATAAATAAAGCGGTCATTGTGGAGGGTTAGACAGCTTGGCATGATTTTGGCTTATGTAAGATAAAAAATCTTTGATGATCCTACCTGATGCGGTGATGAACCACTGATTAAGTTGCTACAAAGTCATTAAATAATGATGGCAACTGCTCAGGATTGTTGCAATTGTTTTGGTGCTCCCGCATGCAACGTCATGGTGAGCTGAGGAGTTTGTTTAGGGACCTAAATTGGTAGATGGAAATTAAGAGATTCTTCTATTTAGCTATAAATGGAATTTTTATAGGGACTATTGTAGTGGGCGTGATGAGAACATGACCTGCTATATGGGTGAGAAGTTCTTACGTTATGCTGCTGAGAATTAGCTTTGTCCTTTGGGATATTGCCTCAATCTATGGTTGCACCTGGGTTTTTTGGCTAAGGTGGATGATTCTCTTGACATTCTAATCTAATTTCTCTGCGCTTGGTTCCACCTTTAGTTTAGATAAGGAACTACAGATGAACCTTCAAGAAAACTCCCCATCCTTGTTTTAGACATGGAATCCGAGATGACGTCAACCTTCCAACTTCAAGAAAACTTCCCCATAACAATTTTGTTCATTCATATATGTATGTATTCAACTGTACATATTTTGAGTCGACCATTCACTGTCGAAGCTGTTTCAGAGCTGTTTATACTTGCAATAGTATCCATAAGGTGCTGCATTTCCATATTTTACTGCTAGTGATGTGTTTGCATCGTGGAGCTGCCTTTGGATGAGATGATGATTTCTTTCAGCTGATTTGTGATTTTCAGCAGCAGTTCCTCGTCACACTTGTCTGCTGTAGTTTCGAGCTTATTTGTTTCACCCTTTTGCTATCAATTGCATGTCTACGTTTTGTTGGATACTTGATGCAAACAATTTACTGAGCTATCTTTCTTTTTAGGATGAAAAGAAGGAACTAAAGATCAACTGGAGAAGAGTAGCTACTACCAGCCTGTTCGGGTTTGGATTTGTCGGACCTGTGGGCCATTTTTGGTATTTGTCTCTCTGTCTCCGATTGCTGTCTACTTATCAATGAAACAGTTTAATAGACAGCTATGGTTTCCATTCAGAGCACTTTCCTTTTGTTCCAGTAACTAAATTTTCATTAATGATGTGATTTACGCAAAAATGAAAGGACACATCAGCTGTAAGCATGACTGACTAGCAAAGTCAAATGAAACGGAAAGCTGATTGCCTAGCTTTTATGTGCACTTTCTGCATTCATTTACATATTTCCTTTGACGAAAATTGTACACTAATGAATTGGCCCTCACAATCAACTCTAGATTTCTCTATTGTGAATTATGTGCTTTCCTTACCAGCTTTCCTGTCAGTTTTTTTTTTTTTTAAAGAATCACTGTTCTTTTTAAATATAATTATGACCTCACGTTATTTCTGATAGGTTAATGTGTTAACATATATTTTCTACATGTTTACCTATGTTTCTCTGCCTGAACAGGTATGAAGCTTTAGACCGGCTAATAAGATTGCGGTTTCAAATGCAGCCAAATTCCTCGCGATTTGTTGCTGCCAAAGTAGCGATCGATGGCTTCATCTTTGGGCCATTGGATTTACTCATATTTTTCAGTTACATGGGCTTTTCTACTGGGAAGAGTGTTCCACAAATTAAAGAAGACGTGAAGAGGGACTTCATTCCTGCCTTCTTTGTCGAAGGAGGCATATGGCCAGTCCTCCAGGTTGCTAATTTCAGATTCGTGCCTGTCAGGTACCAACTCCTGTATGTTAACACCTTCTGCTTGTTAGATAGCTGTTTCTTGTCATGGATCGAGCAGCAAGAGGATGCTCCATGGAAGAAGTGGTTGACTTCTCTTGTGCCTTTGAATGATAAAAATGGCCATGGCGGATGATAGATAGAAGATATCTTATCATCCATAATTTTCAGGCTCCTGTTTTTATAGCCACAGCCATGGACTCCAACCGTTGTTTTCGAAGTTGAAAGAAAATATGAGTCATTAGACAACAGGAGAGATGAGACTTGTAATAGTCGATCGGTTTTGACATTCCGTTCTTGAATAGGAAGGGATATTCACGTCCTGATTGTGATTCCAAATTCAAAGCCCCAGTTTATGGAAGAGGTTTCTTGGCACCGAGACTTTCCCATCGCTTGTTTAGTGTCTAGCTCTTATGTGGTAGACAGTAAATGGACCATGTCGAGTCTCAGCTGCCTGGCCTTTTCTCTGCTAAGTATGTGCTTGTGTCTTGAGCTGTTTTCGCATCCATGGTAACATTGTTTCGGTGTACCGGATGGTCCATACCGAACTGTTCCGGTCAGAGGTGCCCTTTCCATCAACGGTTTCTGATCTGCCTCATTGTGGACATCAGAAATTCGAGTTGAACTCTGGGGAATACTGAGTGAAAACAACATCAAGAGCATCTTTAGCCAAACATCTGTTACAGTTCTCGAAGAGAGAGTTCAGGATTGGTAATTCGATGTTCACATCCAGACCATGAATGTGTTTGGGGTCGGGTCGAGTCGAGTCGTTCTGAAACTGTTGTGTTCCGTTCATCTTGTGTGGTATGCTTCGCTGCTAGAACAGGAAGGATAGAGGCCGTAGTCGCTGGTGTTGTCGCTTCGCTGGCTCGGTCCATGCTCAGGACTCGTCAGCGCCATGGTGAGCCTCTTTATGTCCAGTGAGCTGTACAGTCTGCTGTCGCCCGGTGTGCTTCCTTCTTCGTGGTCTGTTAACGGTTCGTTTTCCTCCAGCGCCCGAACAATCTGTTCGAGCACCAAACCGGCCTCAGGAATATTTGCATCATTTAGTTCGACGAGGGAGACAAAGGAGAGGGAAATTAATTAACCTGGCTCATCCGGGGCCGGAGCCACGCCGAGTGTCGGATGCAGGCAGCCGCACACTCAATCATCCTCGCCATCTGGTTGGTGTCGTAATTATCCCCGAGTCTCAGATCGACAGTATTCTCTAGTTTGCCGGTTTTGATGGCCTGTGCAAGCAGCGGCCTTGCCTGTTACAGTTGAATCAAGCATCAACGACATGGACGATCATCAACCAAATACGGTAGACTCGAGGTTCAGGATTTGTATTTTAGGTTAATTTAGATTTAATTTGGGTTTGCTTAACAAGCAAGGCCTCTGGTTTGACCGTAAATCATGGATTTTTTCCATTTACAAAACTCAAATCCAAGATATTATTTAAAAAGAAGAGTTGACAAACCATTCGAACCGATCCGCTAAAGAAAGCCGGTGATAGAGAGGAGACGAAGCACTAACCCAATCGACCAAGGCCTCGTTCGTCATCGACTGTGTTCTGCTTATAGGAGCTCTTCCACTGATGAGCTCCAGGAGCATGATCCCGAAGGAGTACACATCCGATTTCTCAGTAAGTTTACCGCTTGATGCGTACTCGGGAGCGAGGTACCTGCAAGAAAAGATCCAGTCGGTTCCGACACTGAAAAACCGGGACGGTCTTATTCACGACCGTAGAATCCGTACATCTCTTACCCAAACGTTCCTACTACCCTCGTCGAGATGTGAGTGACGTGGGAATTGGTATCCGAGAAGAACTTAGCCAGCCCGAAATCTGAAACCTGCAGAGCTTATAAGGCGATTCCGGTGACAATATGGCCAAAAACGAGTGCCCGAACCGGTAGTTCGATCGTAAGAGAAGCGTATCCCGGTGAAAAATAGCGCAAAAAGGTCATACCTTCGCCTCAAACTTGTAGTCGAGAAGAATGTTTGCCGCTTTGATATCCCGGTGGATGATCGTTGGACTGCCTGCAATCGACATCGGGAGGGACATCAATTCTTTTATATATCGAGTTTCTTCAGTTTCGGTCTCGGGCTTACAGGTCACGAGCTCTAAACGATAACCTACTCTTAAGATTTCTATAACTGATGTGCAATTCAGCTCTTAACACTTACAATCCTCGTGAAGGTACGCCAGTCCTTTAGCTGACCCGATCGCGATCCTGAGTCGGGTCGCCCAGTCCATGACCGGTTGCCCGTCTCCTGCAGCGTAAAAGATCAATACCGTGAGGCCGAACTGAACCCAACCTCATTCTTATTTTTTCGCTTTGTCATATGGAAGTGACTCAGTGGACAAACATTTACCGTGCAAGTGGTACTCCAAGGTCTTGTTCGGGACGAACTCGTAGATGAGGAACCTTGCGGACCCGGTTATGCAGTACCCGAGCAACGTGACGAGGTGCTTGTGGTGGACTCGGCTGATGGTCTCAAGCTCGGCCCTGAACTCGCGCTCCCCCTGGTGGCTCCCGATCTTGAGCTGCTTCACGGCGATCTCTTTCCCGCCCGGGAGGACCCCCCTGTGCACGTACCCGAATCCGCCCTCTCCCAGGAGGTTTGCCTCCGAGAAGTCCCCGGTGGCTTGCACCAGCTCATCGTAGGTGAAACTGCCGCCCGCGATGCTGATCATCGAGCCCGGTCCATCCGGCGGATCCCCGGAGGACGGCACAGTGATGGAATGGGACTTTGGCGGCGGAACATTGGACTGAACAGCATTGCATTCATATCCTATGGCTTCTCAATTGGAAAAATCAAAATCAAACAAATATATCAAAAATTAAAATTATGTTTAGCATTCTCTAATTCTCTGTTTGGTTGTAAGAGTTTTTTCACGTTCTCCTGGAAAACAGTGGAAACTGCATGAAGGAACTGTTTCCTAGCAATTCAGAGCATGGTCTCCCGGAAAATGCGATTGTTTGGAAAACTGTTTTCTCTGTCGTACTTTGGTAAGCTCTTTGCTGAATTAAGGTGGCAAAGCCGAAAACAGCGCAAACGTAGTTACTGGAAAATTATCTTGGAAATGAAAACAGTTTGGGAAACTGCCATCCTTTACCTTTCATCCCAAGGGACTGTGTTCCAGAATGATCCTTCTCGGGACTACTCTTAACTCGTTTTCCCTTTCCTCTGCAGCAGATGAACCATAGGAGAACGAAAACGACGAGCAGAACGGCCCCGCCGATGGCAAGCCCGGCAACCAGGCTGGCCGATGGGCGGACTTCCTCGGCCGTGCCTTGGCCAGCTCGACCCGACTCTACTGTCACCGGTAGGCTCCCGTTCAGCAACCCTGGAGTCGACGACGGTGGAGAAGTCTGAGTTACCGGCGGTGGCAGGGACTGCTCGGGAAAGAAGGGCTCATCGGAAGTCGGGGAGCTGGCGGTGGTTGTGGTGGTGGAAGGGAATGCTGCGGGTGGCGTTGCCGGAGGAGCCTGTGCAAGGTCAGTGAGAGCTATTTTCATACAGCCATACAAAATATAAATCCTTAATTTATAACAGAAATTGTTTATCACATCCTAACGGTTTAAATTTCTATTTTAAAAACAGTAAAGCAGAGCATGTTGGTGATAAGTTCACAATAATTTTTTTTGGTGCAAACTGCTGGTATTTAGAAATCTAATTCGAGACGGGTTGGCACACAAGGGGTAAAATTCTCTCAGGGTAAAATTCTCTCAGCGTAAATTCTCTCCATTCACAAGACTCGAACCAGAGATCTTATTTAAGAGAAAGATGCGCTCTACCGTCTCAAATAATCCACCGTTCTCATAATAATTTAAGCATTGTACATTCAAGTTGTGGGGTTATTCATGCAAGGATATGCCTGGATTATGTAAGGCCTGGCTTAGAGAGGAATAAAGGGAAACGGAAATCGAGACTGGATGGATGTATGTCGGGTTTGTTCTGTGTACATTTCTTGACGGAAGATGTCGAACTGTTGTGAGTGGACCATCGACTTAATTAGAGAGCTCTCAACTAGAGTTAGACGTGTCTTCAGGCAAAACTTTGGGCTTTACACAATAGATTAAATATTAGTATTCAATTTTCTTATAAATTAGAATTATTTTTTAATCAAGATGACGTGGAATTTACTAAAAAGACTGAACTAGATCTGAGGAAGACTGCTTGCAAAAACATATGTACAATGAACAGTGCATATCAGGTTCGACAGTTACCAAAGAAGACGCTGGAGGTAGTGGATCGGACGGCAATGGCTTTATATGAGGCTGCTCTGCCGGAGCCGATGGTGTAGATGGAAGCGGGGCCGGCTGGCCGTGTCTTCTTGAAGGTGTCATCGGAGGCGACGGTCTCGAAGAGTGTTTTTGAGGCAATGCCGGTTTCCGCTTCTGCGGGGCTGGTGGAGCAGTGGTGACAATTCCCGGAGATGCTTCGGGTGGCGGAGAATTTTCCGGAACCGGGGGCATTGTAGTGGTAGCAGGTGGCGGAGCTGCTACCACTGTTGGCGCCGGTGACGAGGTGACCGGTGGCACGGGATCTTCGTCTGCTGGCCGCGGTGATGGCGGAAATGCCGATGGAAGTGGCGGCGGCAGCACACTGGGCACCGTCTCTGGTGACGGGGCAGGAGGGGTCAGTGGGAGTGAAGGGAGAGGAGCTAGCGGAGCCGGAGGGGTCGGGTTTACTACCGGGGTCACATCTGGGAGAGGAGTGGCGGCTACGGACGGAGGGAAGAGGACCGGCGGCGGCATGTCCAGGGATGATGGCGAGGTCGCCGGAGACAGCAAAGACATGACAATGTGGATAGAAGAACTGTGGACTCGGAGCTTTTAGTGTCTCATCCCATGGTAGATCTCAGTGGGTTGGAGCTGTAAGGTTGAAATTCTGTGGAAAAGGGAGATTGGAGAGATAATGGGATTCCCGTGAACTTGAACATGGAGTAAGTCTGTCTCGGGTGTCTTCTTCTGAAATTCGAGGATACTGTCTCAGTGCAGTGATACAAAATTTCGATTCATAACGTAGAGATTCGGAGTTCAGTCTTTATCGTGGGAGTTACGTGCTCTTTATTTATCCTTATTTTTTTTTATCATTGTACTACACCCATGAGCCTCTCTATCACTGAAAAAGGGGACGGTCCTGCCTTATTACAACGCGGTGACGAAGTAGTAATAAAATCTTTCTGATTAATAATGACTGTGATAAATGTTCGGGTGATTAACAATCAGTTATTTTTGTATTGTAATTTTATTGATTTTTTTTTTCATATTACGTGACTAGACGAGACAGGACGGTCGAAGAATTTTCTCCTTAATCAAGGAACGCCAACTAACAAATTGACGGTGTCAGCGTGTCCTTTTGTCTGCCTTTGGATTCCTAGGTTTCAAAGTAGGGGGGAAAAGGAAAGACAAGACGCACCGTTAGCGACAATTACGGGTGTAATTGCTGCCTGTGAGTCGGGGTGAGTCCCACTCTTTCGTGCTCATGACCACAGGATGGATGACGAGAATCGAATTTAGAACTTATTAATTATAACCGGGTCGATGGTGAATGTCATTGCTCTCGGTTCCTTTATTCACCGCAATTCATATTTCTTTATTTTCGCATCCCATGCTACACGCCCAACAGATAAGTCAAAGTTGCACGAGGATGGCGTTCGATTGAACCGGTGCTCGAGGCATATGGAATGTCTCGTTTGTAAGATTCGGCTTTTTTCCGAGGCTCGGACCTAGAAAAATTGCCAGCTGAATTCGCAAATAACGCAGTATGCCTAGATTAAGGTGGTGATGCTTTCTGTTAACTTGTCAAATAATCATTGATTGAATTCACGGATGGCGCGACGAACTGATTTGAGATCGCCGTATTCAAAAAGGCAAGGAGATGAGCAAATTCTGTCCTTTATTTACCTATTATTGTTGGGTGGAATTTGAGGTCACGGTCTTCCACTAGTCACCACGGGACTGTGGTCCACAGGGGTAAAGATAGAATTTAATTATTCAATTCAGATATGATATTAATTAGTCATGATTCGATAAATTTTTAAATATTAGATAATATATACCGGAAAAAAAAAGATCATTGGTATTGCTAGTGGCATGTGTTGTCCTTGTCGTGCTCGGGACACGCTTTCATGGGACAATAATGTCACGGCGACTACTAGGAATTACCACATGAATCTCGAGCTCATCCCATCTCGACAACTCGACCTTCGAATAAGAACTCGGAAAAAAATTATCAGGTGATTTTATCTCTGTTTATACACAGCCTACTCAAAGAATCAAATAGAATAAAAATGTCCACATTCGTAAAAAAAATATTTTAGTACTATGTACTACATAAATAACATACATATGCATAGTGATGGCCATGGGCCGGTTTGTTCCTGGAACTGGCCAAGTCAAAACCGGTCTCGAACCGTGAGATGTAAGGTTAAGGGCCGGTTCCATCGGTTTCAGACACTGGAACCGTTGGTTCCGAACTGAAACCTGAACCTGTCCGAAACCGGCGATTTCGAACCGGAATCGGCATGAAATTAAAAAAAGGGCATGAAACAAAAAAAAAAAAGTGTAGGCTTTTCAGCCTTAGGTCCCATGTGCGCAGCCCCCACCCCTGCAACCTGACATCCACCCCCAAAAATCATGTCATTTATGCAACGAACTCATTATATAAATTAAATTTTAACAAAAATCGAATAAGTTGATTCGGAACCGGAAGGAACCGTGGTTCCGAACCGCCCCTGAAACGTCCATAGGAAGGTTCATGGCTAGTTCAAAGGGGCCACGAAACCGTCCAGCTCTAGAACAGTAGCCAGGACTACATATGCATATGTTATTACAGTGGGGGATATATGGCATGTGGAAGCATGGAGAAACCTAGCTAGCTAGCATTTGGTGGGAGAGAGAAAAAATTATTAGATAAATCGAGTTGATAGATAATACAATAAATTAGATCAAAGATTATTTGACACATTAATAGAAATTTTAAAAACACATAAATTCATACAATGTGGTCTTGGTGTAGTGATACAAGACTCTGCCTCACAACCTAAAAAGGTTATGAACTTTCGTATCCTTATACTACGCCCATGAGCCTCTCTTATCATAAAAAAAAAACACTTAAATACATACACGTATACACATATACGCATGTACATGTTAAAACATTAGGGATGGCATGTGTATCTAAATCACGTTCACGGATGCTGTGGTAGTTAGATTCGATCGATGCTTGTTCGGCGTGTCAGCGAAGAGAGTCCAATATCTTGTAACGGGGAATGCTGTTGAGAAGATTAGATGTGTCGAGTAATTATTGATCGAGTTTACGGATGACGTGTCAGGACGGATGCGTGCAAGAATTTCGAGAGAGGAGAAGGGGTGAAGCGAGAAGGGTTCACATGACTGGCACTCAATTTTTGTTCGTATTCATAGGGCAATACTTTTGTTGGAGAATCTCCATATTGCTCAGACAACCAGTAGGTACAAATGAGGCAGTTGCTGTTTAGGCAATGCAATGTGCTGTAAAGACAAAGTCAACAGCTCATTTTGTTCTTATTATTGCCATATCAAAATGGATAGTATTTCGCCGTCTATAGCTTGATATCTTGGAATTTAATATAGTTTCGGAATTCGGGTCGAGCTGGCTCATTAACGAGTAAGATTGTTCGAAAGATTTGAACTCCATACATTGTTTAAGGAGAAATACTGAATCATCTCAACTGACCATTCACCATTTGGATTAAGCAGGCAATCCATTCTCGGTGACTCACCACATTTCAGGTTTCATTAGGTTATCATATATAAGAGATGGATCAAACCGACCGAAATCGAACTACCCTTAAAGTAGGACACTGCATAAGGCGACGATATTCCTTTTGTCTTCCCTCTCTTCGATCTGCAGCACCAGACACATTCTGAGCGGAGCTTCGAAGTCGTTCGATTGTCTTGGTAGGATGACAGCCTCTAGTTATCACATGCACGGGAATCGAATCGTCTTCCGTCGGTCGAACATGCCCGGGCTGAGGATCCCTTTGAAGAGCAAGCATCACAAACCTCTTTAGTTAAAAAAAGAGAAACAAAAGGGATTCAAAACCTAGCCCGGACAATCCATCATGTAATCTCCAGCCCTAATTAATCCTCTCTACGTTAACAGGCCAGACACGGGCCATCGACCACAGAATTCTTGTCGGGCTTACATGTATCTTGTCCGGCGTGATTCAGCGAAAGCTGTCATTGGATTTACGTATCTTGTTTCAGTAATGCCGCGAGCCCACTTCTGCGTGGGCTTTTATTTTAATCCAGTGTGACAGTGGACCGACCGATCAATGTCCATCGTACCCAGCTAATTACTCGGGCCCGGCATTCAGTTGGGTTTGTGGGAAAGTATATTTAGAACCTCAAACTACGTCGGTCTATGATTAATCGGTTGATCGAGTACCGGCCCGGTTCGTGCTGGGACAAGTTCGAGACAATTCGATGTTGGGCTCAGCAAGGGTCTCATGTATCGAAGTCGAATCGTGAGGAGTACTTTCTCTAACAATGGAACGCAACATGGAGCAACTCCTTATTCCTTAGTTGAATTATACAGAAGCGGATTCTAATCTTATTCCAAGGCAGAGAGATCGGTGCTCGAGTAGGCATAATTGGCCACGTACGTTAATTACTGTGTTTTTTTGGATAAAGAGAAAGATGTAGTAATTAATTAAATAAAAGTAATACAATGTCAGGCAGCGGGTGATCAACGAAGTTAACCTTCGATCTACCACTCTTGAGCTAAAAGACGTGCGATACAAACTACCAACAAAGAAATGTAGAGGGAGCTAGCATAGCTTCACGGGCTAGGACTTGGAGACCCGTACAGGTGCTCAGGCAGTCAAACATCGAGGCACCCTAGGTCAACCCTCCTCTCTGTTGGCAAATAAGACACATACATTTCATGGAGTACGAGTATAAATACTCGAAGTACGTACTTATAGATCACAAGCTAATATCAGCCCACGTAATATCTCTAATTGCCGCCATTGAGGACGTAGTACGCCCGTGACATTCTCCCCTCGTTATGAGGTGCCATGTGACGTTCTCCATCACTCAATCTCTTAGAATCCGAAAGAAAGAAAGAGAGAATTAATTATTGGCACGTAAAAGCAAATTTTGTTGATGGAGAGGTCAATCTTCCTATATTTGCCCAAGCATGATAACATGTATACCCAAGAAACGCGGGTGGCTGCGACAAGTGTTAAAGTTCAGCATTTGCTCCATGGAGATCAACCAAGATTCTCTTTATTCCATAGCGATCGAGTGGTACGCACATGTTTAACCGAGCATCTCGGTCTCCTGCAACATTATTTGCAATAGTTTCCCATCTTCGAGATCCTAGTGAATCTTTCATTTCCGTATGTTTTGAATCCGAGAAAAAAGAGACATGCCACGGTATCTTTTAGAATGGAAGGAAAGGCAATCATGCGTTGGAGTGCAAATCCATATAATTAAGAAAAAAGGGACAAACAGGCTAGGATACAGAGATACATTCGGTGGAAGAATTTTGACTATTCATGGGAGCCCCTTGGAGCCTCCAACTTGCATGTAGGGCAAAGTGCAAACAATGCAAATACTAATGACTAGTGCAATCATTCCCTCTTGGGATCATGGGGAAAAAGAGCCACTACCATTGATGCTTTGGACCAGAGGAAGTAAAAAGAAAAAGAATATTCTCAATGGGAAGGGGAGTTCGGTATAGTTGCATCGATTGTCATTGAATCAGGATTTAAGAGGTTATAACAAATTAGATTCGTATCAGTGAAATGCACCGTGCCTCTTTATTGATCATTCTTTTCTTATCTCCTTCTCGATTCACCTGCCTATTTCGATCGAAGAAAGAGGTTTGTTTTGAGTGGGAAAGAGTATATATTCTCTCTCAATAGTGATCATGTTTATCACCATCTCAAAACCCTAGCCCTAGCGGCCTGAAGATTCCTTCATTGCCCTACACCAGCTGGTAAATCCGGAGGGATTCTTAGGTATCTTGAACTCATCATGAGCTGTTAGAATATAGTGCCGAATACTTTGTTTTATTTGGATACGAGATAAGTTACTAGCATATTATCCTAACGGTTTATATTGTGCTCGACTTGCCTAAAAATTTCTAGTCAACTAGCATTTGCGAAAAGGAGAGTCACCAGATATATCAAATTAAAAGAGATCTTCCACATGGCAAGAAAAAGAGTTGACAACGTGGAACAGCATGGCAGTGGCAGAGTGAAAAAAGCGATAGTTATGGCATGAGATTGTTAGCTTTTCCTCAAGGATTGAGGGACTCCATACCACGACACTAGGGCCTGTCTCTCCCAGACTGTTAGCTTCTAGTTTATGTAACTAAATCGATATCTACCATGATCTTGTCAAGAAATGTGAATTTTAAATCAAAAAAAGCTAACAATATGGGTTGGTTGAGATAATAAAATATCTCTTTCCCTTATATAAGGTTTCAGACTCAAGTTTTATTGATAAAAAAATTTATATTATGAGAGTTTTCCCTCAGTGGATTCACCTGGTTCAAGTATAGATTAGTCATGGTTCATTGGGATTCTGTATATCGGGTGGCAAGCGCAAAAAAAAAAAGAGGGACAAATGTATTAAAAAAAACCCTAGGCATATCTGTGGACCGGCTACTCTCTTCCTAAAATCACTTAAAATTGCAATCCAACCTGTAATCTGTCTTATATCTTATTTAGCGCTCACCTTATACATCTCTCTGTATTACAAAACTTAAATTAATTAGTGTAAAAGATGCAAATTTTCGAAAAAAGAAGTACATGATTGTCTTTCAACTGCATGATATACATATGTGTATATATATACAAACACACAAATTTGGTTACAAAGAAAACCCTAGAAAGGAATAGGAGGAAAGAGAAGTAAAAGAGTATAAAGAGTTCTATCGATGAGGGTTGTGTCCGGTACCTCTTGCTCACAAATTATGAACAATAAAACTTACACCAATTCCTTTTTTTTCCCGGTTACAGAATAGAGCTATATGGTTAGAAGAGGTTGAAGGAAGAGAGCATCACAAGGTTAAGGGGGTCTCACTTATAATAATCAAGTTTATGACCCATGGTCTCAAGTTAAAAATGTTGTCATTGCAACAAACCTTTTTTTTTTTACAATATATATAGACACACATCTTTTTATTAATATATCCTTTGTCCATTACACAGGCAAGGTTTAAAGCATTGCAAGCACTACAAGAAATTTTATATACTGTGAAAAATTTTATCGTCACAAATTATTTGACAATTGATTCTCTTAAACAAGATTTCGGACTCAAGTTTTTATAGATATAGAAAATTTATATTGTAAAAGTTTTACCTTTTAGTGTGATGGTTCCGCTCGAGCTGGATTAGTGAGGGGTTCATATGACTTTTGAATACTTGTGGTGGAAACTGGAAAAGAAGTATTGCAAGGTGTAACTAGCCAGAGGTATAAAGGGTGAGAGGAACAACCAAAAACTTCTTAAAGTGAGCGATGAGGAAGGTAGTGATTTAGAATTCTCCTCATGCTGAATTGGCAAAGATAAAAAGCTTCACAACCACTCCCTGCATGCTCTCTTCCCTTACTGGAAAAGTTGGATGACAGACACTTTTCTCTTGTTTGCACTGATGTTTTGCAGGACCAGACCACATAAGAGAGATGTATATGTATGCTTGAGATATATGTGTAAAAAGCTCATTCATTTTATGAGTGAAGAGCCCAGTGGTGATTGAAGAAGATATAGCACGCTTTAAGTATAGTGGCGGTCCTAGCAAATGTAGACAACACGGGCGAGTGCCGGTGCTTTTAGTTTCGGGTCAAGAAAGGATTGGTTAGACCGAGTTCAAAGTCGAATACCGTGAAAAGTCGAGTGCAGCAAGGGATATGTGAGAATATTGGAAGAAAAGTTTGTGCTATTATCCTCAAGGGTCTACTTACTTGATTCTAATTGTTCGACCATACACTGACGATGATTCCACAGGGCATTAACTCTTTCATCTTGTCTGACATGCGATGAATTATGACAAACCGATTGGCAGGCATGGGATATTGGAGACGTGCTACGTATGAGCGATAGCCGCTTGTGATCCCACGGTGGAGATTGTTCAAAAGATGACTGAAAAGCTTGAAACACTAATCACGACCATATGCTTCGTAAGCTTGCGAGCCTGAGAACTAGGGCTTTGCATGGGACTAGAGCCATCTGCATGGGTCTGAGACATTCCTGCATGAGTCGAGCTGGCCATGTCACCGTGAATATCTTCCTCAATCCATTAATAATATTCACTTTTTAAATATAATATGACACTTTTGCTGGTGTATTAAGACTGTTACTGTCGAGTGCACTACATCATCTACAAGAACGGCTAGTCGCAAACGCAATGAATCAATTCTCAGCCGACATCGAAAGCACCTTTAGCTAGTAGTTCTTCTCTTCTAATGATAAGCTCATATATGTTGGTATTAGTTTCAATGTGCATAATTAGATAACTAGAAATTCAACGAGCCTTGACCGATCTTTATTCGAGCCGATTTCATCCGCTAAGTACTGGAGTTCTCTTGGTCATGAAATTCCTTCCCTTTAACAGACTCGAATTCATAATATTATCTAGGGGAATATTCGCCAAACCATCTAGGGTTATATCAAATTCATGTTATCCTGGCACTAGTTGGACTGTCCCCTTTCCCATTGCACGATCGAAGAAAGCTGTCCATATCATGGGAGGCGTGGAACGATGTTGAGGGACCATCTCAAGCGAGGGATTATCAAATTTTTGAAACTCGTCAAGGGGTTTAAATACAGTAACAATCGACCTAAATCTGAAATAAGAAATTTAATGATTGATTCTTACAAGTGAGACTAGTTACACATAAATGCATTTCTCACTTTCTATTATGTTCTAAGTTTATGAGCCCATCCTGCAACGAAAAAAAAGAGAGAGACTCCTTTTTATGATTCCAAATATTCACTTTAAATGAGTGATTTATGATCAGATGGTAAAGCAAGACTCTCCTCATAAAAGTAATTTGAATTCAACATCGCCGCTTGTTTGAAGCGGTTTGATATCCATTTTCTTTAAGCATAAAAAAATATTACAGATTTGAACTTCGTCAATGAGAAAAATTCACGATTAAGAGAGTTCTACCCTCTATGTTGATTGAACTTGACCTGGATTGGTTAGGGCTTAAATGAGGTTTCTAATATCAGGTGATGCACAATTCAAAAGAACAAATTTAATTCAATTATTACAGTTTGGTTAAGCTTTGCCAATTTACTTTATTTTTGTAAGTTTGAGGACCATACATTTAGATATTGATTGAACCGCTATCTCATAATAAAATTAATTTAGTTAAGACTGTGATTTCAAGAATTCACTGCCGTGCTGAATGGAATGTTAGAAATTTGGAAATAATTAAGCGCGATCGAACCCGATTTTATGGCGATATAATAAAACTGGCCGGTTCAGTCCGAGATTTTTGACAATTCAACGATAGTGAACCGAGCGTGATAATGCAGGAGAAGTGATGGAAAAAGGTTCTTCTTAGTAGGATCAGAGGGTCCTAAAAGGCACCAACTATGAACTCCTCATCAATGCTGCGCGTGCGCCTACATGTAATGTATATCCACGTTCGATCAATCTCAACCCTTCAATGTCATATTAAAATTCGATCCGGCGTTTTCTAAGAATTATTACTCTCGATTCAATTATTGCGGTCAGAATACACGCGTCTGATACACGTACTCAATCGATTTAGACATCTGCGACTCTGTAAGAGCATCGCTTTTTTTTTTTCCATCTGTTTTCTTTTGGCGTGTACAACTACAACGGTGTCAGAAAACACTGATTAACCTAGATTCAATAAGGGTTCTAAGGAAGGGTAAAACTCTTTCTAATAACAGGATTTTCACCTTTTACAGTTAAGTTTAAGATCTTATGTAAAGGAAGAGATCTCGAACCGGTACAGCTGATGGCTGACGTTGGTAGCCTTTTTTTTTTTCTTTGGCAATGACCAAGTGGGAATTGGATTGCATTTTGTGAATCATACATATATTAGCTTAGTTTGTCTTATTTGAGAGCCCCCTAGAGATTGAGCTTCCTGAAAGTGAAAGAGGAGAAAATGAAACCATAATTTTCCCATTTTTGGATGTATTTGGCTCAATCTTTTTCTTATCAACAAAGCCATGACAGACACATTCAGCTTGTCTAATAAAATGTTATTTATCACAAAGGATAATATATATATAATAGACATGGACCTGTGTTACGCGCAAAAAGAAAATAAAAATAAATAAATATGAAATATTGGGATGAACTCGTGAAATTAAATAGTTTATTTATAATATAATGCAATTCAATTCATTTAAAATTTATTAACTTATAGTATTAAATTAACGGTTTTAGTTATCATTAATATATTATGTCAATCTTACTATTTTCAAGTTTAAAATTTCAAATCATTCATTAGAAAAAATAGTTGATTTTTGCTATAAAAATTATAGATATAGAGTGAGAATGTAGAATTTAAATAGTTAATGAAAGATTTCTGCTGTTAAGATCGTAGATACGAAGTAAGAGGAAAATGACTAGAGTTACTATTTTGCCCTTAATCTGGAGGATTTTATAAAGTATGTACATATCATAGATTTTAATATGAAAATTAGATTAAGGACAAATACGAAAAATGAAAAAGACCCAAAATTCCTCAAACGTTTGCATATAATAGTATAGATATATGAAACATGTGAAAGGTTCAGCGTATTTTCTCTTTATCAAAATTGTCATTTGGCTGACTTACATATTGAAACCATGTAATCAATTATCTGAATTAGATAAAATAATAATTTCAGTTATTTAATCTTCGTTATCACTACTTTGACGTTTCATCTTAACTACGAAGATTCCCCTTCATCACCTCATCTTAACGACTCGGATTCTCTCTTATCGCTTTTTCATCTCCCTCCACAATTGTAATATCAACAACGAAAATCGATTTTTCATGTCTTATTTCCACAATTATTATACTTGGAACAAAGGATCAGCTACTAAAATGGTCACACTATCAAATCTAACAAAGAAATTTAAAATATGTCAAGCACAATAATAATAGAAAATAAAATTTAAAAAAAAAAAACAAAACTGATGCAGAACTTCCTTGCTTCTTCAAGGTTAGGTGTTCATTTCTCTCATTCACAATATTGATTTTTGTATTTCTCTGGTAGATTTGTTATTTGTTATTAAATCATTTCGCACGTAAACGATTGGTCCCTATTTTCTGAACTCGGGATTTGAAATTGTATATAACCTGCTAACGTACATAATTTAATATCTAAAATTATTCAATGTGAATAAACTTTTCCACAGCATTTTAATCCTAAAACGAGTTGGTTGTGGTGTCTGGGTACCTCTCTCCATTAAGTAAGATATTACTTTCGAGTCTCGTAAATGAGAAAAAATTCATAATTAAGTGAGTATTATTTCTCAATAAATTAACGAAATAGATTAATTAGAATTTATTTAATTTCTCAATATTCGACAGCTCATAAAAAAAAAGACATCTTTTATGACTACCCTAATTAAGGATCGGCCCAGTAGGGACAATCTCGACAGACATTCTCGCTGCGGATCACACCGGAAAAAATCTTGAAATCGAATAGAAAAATGGAAAATTCTACGGCTCTATACTGGATTGTTAAATAAGTGAAAAAAATGCTATAAATTATTAAAATCTTTTAATTTAAATTTTTGACAGGAGAGATTTTATTAAACCATTCAACCATGCAGGCTTCCTTGAAAAATGACACCGACAGACATTCCACAAAATTAATGCTGGGGCCTCTTAGAACCCCCCAATCATGAATTTCTGACCGTCCGATGCGATGAGAGGGTGTCCCGTACCAGCGTACGTCCGTTGTACTATAATGCAGTGTCTCAACCAATCGACGGTTAATCACATTAAATCCGGTGTCCGTGATGTGCCGGGCATTTTTTCATCAGTCCGTTGCAAACATTCCTGTGATTGTACACTGAGTACTAGGTGAAATCGAAATAGGTTAAAAACTATCTGGCATGTACGGGTGGGAACCGGGTAACGAATTAAGGAACCGGTTAGAAACAGTTCTTGTTCCAACCACACGATTCCCAGAGTCGGATATATATTTCAACTGAAAATAGTTTTATGTTTGAAATCTAATTCTCGTGTTATTTCTACTGTTAAATTCCAAACTTGGTAATTTTTTGTATTCGGAATATTAATAGAACTTACGAATAAATAATAAATTATAATGGAACATTTTAAAAGCGTATATAAAATTAACTAATATTTGCAAAATCTTATTACACCATTATGCTAAACTAATAAAATTTAATTTAATTATAAAATATATCATAAATTTAATTACTTAGTTGTAAAACCCATGGATTATAATTACACGTTCTCAAAGTTATTAGATCGAAAAGGGAGAAAAAGACAGATTCCAATAAGGTGTCGGAATATATATACAGTATAATACAGATTCTGGATAGAGTACAGTTTCTGATTTCATAAGGTAAGATCTGAATTCAAAAGTTGAGAATCGGATTTGAGTATAAATATAGGATACGTGGATCCGATCATACGAATGGATACAACACATACGTGAGATACTTTCTCGTTGACCGCAGGCTCCCGGCCGTTGGATCTGTCCTCTCTCTGATGTTGACTCTGCCACCCAATTATTGCCAAGGAGGAGGAAGGGATTAATGAGGGGAGCGGTCCCCACGGGGAAGATGTAAGCATCAGAACCGTTAAGTTCATCAATTTTCGTATGGACCACAGGATTTAATTTGGGAAGGCGGTAGTCTACCAGGCGGGTCCCACTCAAATTGGGATGGTCCTGATTGGTGACCATGTGCGCCACGTGTACGTACCTTAGAGGATCTCGATGCTCGAGGAATTGTTTGGTTGCACGGTTTCCAGTTTCAGAGATACGGCGTCGTTTGGGCTTTAAAAAAGAAAAAAACTGAACGTGCAATAGCCCAATGAGACAACTATAAAACCTATATATACATGCAATAATATCTATAAAGAGTAAGCTATCGAAATCATCCTCAAGTTTGTGAGAAAATCTCGTATGTAACGATATATCATGTGACAATACCGATATAGTGTAACAAGTCTTCAAATAAAATTTACTACCAAATCGATTCAATACTTGGCAGCTCTGGCTACAATGACGGTTACATGCCTAAAAGAACGTGGAAACATGGGAATAGTGTACCAACGGTGAGAGCTGAACTCGAGCTCTGTTGACTTGAGATTAAAAACGATATCATCGTTCCAGATCTCATTTTCTTGAGTTCAATGGCACCGAGCCTTAGGTATAATAATTTTTACACGACACGATAATCTGACAAGATGCGATACGGAATTAGACGGGTTCCTGTTGACCCTAAACAGGGTTCATATCTAAAAAAGTTGACCCATGTAATCCCTTTATATAAATGGATTGAACCGGGTTTAATTTACGTAACCCGACAGGATTATACCCGTTTAATTATGTGTTTATGTATCAAACTCATTAACTCATTTAAACATATGAAGTTAAAATTACAATTACACCATACATATTTGTCATATGGGTTAAACATGTCATGTTGTGTCACGTCAACCTAATTTTAAACGGGCCATGTTCGTATTTTTTGAAGTTTTTGACCCGTTCATTAACAGTGTCATATACAGGTTGAGGTACTTTTAACACGAATCCATTTAGATACGACGTGTTTTAAACACGACACGGCACGTATTGCTAGGCTTATAAAGCCTACACGTTTGAATTCCATGGCTAACACGACACACGATATAACTAAGGACACGAAAACAAATTAGCTTGGAGAGAGAGTCCTAGAATCACGGACTTCTAGTCTATCATTTTTCTCGACCGACTTCCTTGAGGCAGCTGTCACCCTACTCGATCACAGATTAGTACGCGGTGATACCTATCACGATCGTGTGGATGAGAAGCACATTAGTACGCAATATTGGACCACCCTACAGTGCCTAATATGAAAAACTGCAAGCATCACGAATTGAATTATTAAAGAGGCTACTGAAAGTTCATCTTACCCGACAACGAGAATGCCTTACAGGACAGTTCATTATACCTAAATTGACTTGCTTTCCCTCTTATCACCTGATATTTAGGCCCACCTTCACCGACTAAGCTCTTTGCCCTGTTTTTCCTTTTTATTCCCTCTTCCCGAATTTCGTTTTCCGACTTTAAGTTCATTCGGGGGAGGTCGATGTATGTCGTGGATCTTGCCACCATCGGGAAAGTTAGTCCCGCGTCGATCTCTCGGCAAGTTTCCTGATAATTCAGAAAGAATACTCGGCACAGTTGTTATTTTTATGAAGAGTCATTAGTTCTTTTTCTCATCTATATCCTTTACAGCTCTTTTTCTGTTATTCTTCTGTAGATTTGCGGGTCTCTTTTATAATTAGATTAAAAGGGTGCATTGATTATATGTAATTAGACAAACTCAACCGACCGGAAGGTGAGATTTGCTATTTCTGGTTCATTTCAACATATGGTAGCCCGCTTGGTGATTCTCTTTCCATTTTTGGTAAGTTCCCTTTTTAATAATTCAAAAATCATTATCCAGCACCTTTTCGTTTCGTGTTTGAAGTTCGATATCTAGGAATTTAATACTTCTACATTAATCCTAGTTTTGATCTATCAATTTATTAAGAAGAAAAACCTTTCAAATCGTAATTTTTCTTCTTAAAAAACTCGAACTCTTGACTTTGTTTGAAAAAGAGGATCAAACCACGGAGCTCTGCTTAATCTCGTAGATTCCAGATTAACCGGAACTCCAAAGTCGATTTATTTCCCCTTTTTTCAATCAAGCAAAAATTCCCAATTCAATAATATTGAGATTTATCTAGTAAAAAACGAGTTAGTTGTTCGATGTTAAAATTAGAATTGTTCAAAACCACGGGCAAGTATCATATACGAGAGAGCTGTATCCGAACTAAAACATCTCGGATTCGATTCTAATAAGTGAGACTATCCGTACTGTATCCCGGGTTCAGAGACATATTGGGAATGGCTCACGAGCGATGAACATGATTAGTCGTTGGTTACGTGTGATGAAGCTATAGGAAGCCGAGGAAAGTTAGTCGATTAAGCAAGCCTAGGGAGATGGTGGTTGATGGAAACAAATTAAGGCCCAAAATTGTGGTAGTGGTCAAACGGGGAGATACCCAATTAGGGATTTAATGGGCCACACAACCCTCTCTTAAGCTCTCACTCTTACCTTAATTAGGATAACCCAATGATGTTGATGCCTTTCTTCTCGAGAAAATCTTAAATGGTCCTATCTCACGATTATGACTACTGATTATTATTTAGTACCATTCGTTCTGCTATTTACTGTAATTCGGTTGGTGATTTCTCAAGAGATTCTCAGGTGAACACAGTCGACCGTAAACTATCAGGAGAGAGTAATGGTGTTTTGCCGCTCTCATATCCAGATAAAAGCAAAGTACCGTGGCTTCTTTAGGAGAAAGTCTTCGATGGAGCGGTCATATTACGTAGGTGATGTCGCCGTGGTATATCAGTTAAATCAAGATTTATTATTTACATATTTGTCCAATTAGAGTTCACCATTTTTAGATTTTTTTAAAATTTTTTACCATTTATATTTATTTTTAAATTAAGATTCACTATTTTTTAGGATTTTTTATATTCTTAAAGATTTCTTTAGGATTCAATAACTATAACTGTATAATTATTGACTGTATTCTAAGTACAAATTGGATGGATATATCAGGTCAGTATCACACACGTGGCACGACTGTTCCACGGAAGACTTTCTCCTTCTTCTGACAGTTTACGGTGAACTCGGCCGCCTAAGATTTCGCATCACGTAACGATGGTGGGTCCCATAAGAATTTCTTCTTTGACTCTCTTTATACCCTTGGACGAAAAATTTTTCGATAATCATGCCATGTCACTGTTACATGGTAAGACATCAACAGCATTACAGCATTGGGACGAATGGCTCCTCAACACGCCCGTCGTGAGTCATGAATTTGAAAACGAACTATTTTTGGCGATTATCCCTTACCATATCATTACGGGAAAACGACTGCTTAAAACTTTGTCGAATATAAATGCACACACGCACACAGGGAGTCCGTATGTGCGTGTTGTTGTTGTCGTTGAGTTGTCATTGTTAACGGGCCAAAGATTTGATTTATGCGCGCGGTCGGAATAACCCCTACAACTTACGACTTCTCCGAGTCATGTGGAAATTACATATATTTAATTATTATTTTCTAAAAATGTAAAAAAAAAGAGAGTATCTGTATAAAGATACACCTTTTAAAAAAGAGAGAAAAATCACAGATATGCATGTGTGTGAATTGTCAAGATCTCAATATTCCCTTCATTCCATTTCTAGTACATGACAGGAAAGGAACCATTACATGGATGCACACCTGCACATGCTGCCCATCGCATCCACCGAAGGAGATTCTCTATTTATTTTTTTTTGGCCAATTTGAAGATTTTTAAATGGTAAATTTTATTTTCATATTTAATTCTCCGTTTCAGGTAGCCCGTACCGAGATGTCGGAATTACAGCGTGAGAGCAGTCGAAAGAACTGAGAAGTACGAGGAGGAAAACACAGACATAGGAATTATACGGTAGAGCTCTCGGCGGTTAAAGGAAAACATTTGCAGCGTGTGCGGATAATTCGTTACATCAAAATGGAAGATTACAATTTAATAGACGCATCCCTATCGTACTCAAGCTCCCGTTACAACTCCCCAATAGAAAAGAGTTTCAAACCGGATCTCTCAAATATCAAGTTCATACATTATCAAAAAATTAATCAGAAAAATCACTCATAAGATCCCGATTCAGACATTCCATATTTGAGAATTAAAATTTTATTTTATTCTACTATTAAATTGGATTAATTCATTTAAACTATCTTTAAATATTTAAGCCACTAATCCTTTATAGTTTTTGTTCAACCCAGTGTAAAATGCATTAAAATTTTACTCGAATTTACACTGCTTTCTTATATATAAAGTTGTCTTAGTATTTTCTCATAACCAACATTAACCTTAATTTAGGAGGAAATTATTAACTTAATTTTCGATAAAAATTACACTAACTTTTGATAAAGTTTAATTGTGTCGAGTCGATTTATAAATACCTAGTAACAAAAGACCAAGTAGGATGTGTTGTGCAAGCATATATTAGAAATATACACCGATACGATTTTCATCTTTTAAATCGAAAAGTTTAATCTAATTTGATAATAAAATAAAATTACATGATTTAAATTTTTTAAAATTTAAAATATCTAACTTAATTTCGAAATATTTAACTTTTTTTTTCACAAAAGGAACAAGATGCATGCTTTTATGTGTAATTAACCCGAGCAAAAACAAAAGATTGCACAATCTCTGCCAGGATTTTGTCTGCTGGACGAATTAAATTTTGTAAAGTGTGAGTCCTGATTATTATCTAAGACCGTTCTGTCAAAATATGGAAAATGCCAAAAATTAAATAATTATTAGAAAGTCAAAAAGTTAATGTTAAATGTTGGGATTAGGGCGGTAAATGTCAATTGTTTTCCCTGTATTAATTAAGTGACTGCATATTTTGAACTAGGTAAAAATCTAATTAGAATCAAAACGATGATGATTGCGGCCGGCCTGATTAGCTGAGATTGTTCGGCACGTCTTTTTCTTGATGAAAATTACAATTTCAGTCCTCGACTTTTTGCAATTTTATCGTTTTCATTCTAAACATTTATTTTTTTTCATTCATACAATCAATCTTTTACATTTTTTTATCACGTTGATCTTACTGTTACTTTTTAAATCCAACAAGCATGTCAATCCAAAAATAGTTTTTAATTAAAAATGGCCCCTCAAAAAATCGAAAATTTCTTGTCAATAACCACTGATTCCATAATTTTCATTTCTGTGAATGATTGTTATTCAAATTCGAGAAAATCTTATATGATCGATTATAGTTATCTATAATTATAATTATCACTCATATTATTAATACATATTTACTCATTTATTATATAATATATTTGATTGATATAAGAAAGGAAAGGGCAAATGACAGAATAAAAAAAATGGTTTAGCAGCACATTATCAATGTAAAATTTAGAAATTTTGAATTTGAATTTTATAAATGATTTTCTATGTATTTTTTATTTTACTTTTTAAATTTATAGGTATGGAAAAAAAAAACGAATTGGAAGCCTTCGGCCTGGTGTCAGCATACGAAATTCAAAGGTTCAATTATTAGAGCAATTTTGAAAAAAGAAGGTGCGATTAAACATATGAAAATCGTGATAAATGTCAGTTCATTACGCATAAATCAACTGTGTTAATGTTGACCTAACCATATTCTTTCTCCATTAGAAACTAATTAATTAATAATTAGAGGTGGCCCGTAATGATTACCGAAGTTTTATATATAAAAGAATTCGAGAACTCTTTTGTTTTTTCCTTCCCTTTTCATATATTCTGTTTTTTTTTTTTTTTTTTTAATGTAAGTGATTGCTGATTAGAATATTTGATGGTTTCATGGGAATACATTGATTGGGATAATTCGATGTTTCTTCTTTAAATAAAATCTCGAGTGCGATTTTTACGTCTTCAAAAAATTTATAGTAGAGTTTTACTACTTAATAGGTAGACTTGATTTAAACGTATATGCTGAAAAATATCGATCATGTTTTATTTTCCTTTCCAACCTGAACAAATCCAACATCGGTTAATTCTCAACACGTGCTCCACTTGTACGTAGTGTACACTTGTTACATGTCCTTAAACACTCCTCAACGAAAGGTCTCGAGTCGGACATTTTATTTTCGTACTCGGGTAAGGGGGCCACCGACCAAGAGACATGCTCTCTCTTCCATTTTTTGGTATATGCCGCATGATATCCCGAAGTCCAAGAGCTAATTGACTGATTCGGGTCGGGTCGGGTCGGGTCAGTCCACTAAGTGAGTAAAACTCTCATAATATAGACTCAAACCCGAAATCTTACTTAATGGGAAGATATGTTTTACTATCTCAACTAACCATGTTAGTTCTCTTCCATTTTTAGGTTATACAGTTAACAACATGCCAATTTTCACCAGACCTATAACGATTTGAGCCTATATCCACCGAAAGGTACCAGTTTATAAGTGACAATATCTATTTTTTTATATTTCGAGATACTTCTTTTATTAACTTTTCGATATGACATTCATTTCTCAACGTAATAAAATGGATTTTTTTGGGAGAAAAGAAGGAAAATGAAGGAAAGGAGAGAACATATCAATAGAGTCCAAATCTAGAAATGGTGGGATAATTATTTCGACCATTGACAAATCAATGGGATGATAAATGGGACAAAATTTCACGACTAAGCACATACTCAATAGGGCACGATACAATAAAGTTCTTTTGCTTTTTCCTGTTTCTAATGTTTGGTCGGCTGAGTTATGTGTGCTGTTATTATGATTACAAAGAGATTTGAAAGAGGATTTCGTTGCTTGCCCATTTGAAGCCATCCCATTGTTACAGCGAAGAATCATTCCATCATTCCATCATCTCATCATCCCATCAAACACAAACACAAACACAATCACAATGTGACAGTAGCTCCCATAAGAGAAATAGGAGATGGGAGGTGATGTATAAATTTGCAGCTCTAAATCTGATCAGCCAGCTCAAGCGAACATGACGTGCTAGAGGTCTCAAATTCTTGTACCTCCTTGAGTGAATCGCAGTCCTAGATGAGACTATCCATACATGAGATTAAATATGAACTTATATGAATTCACAGACTTGTAAGATGTATTCATGGATCCTAGAAGAATAAGTATTCAAGTGAACATAGTAAGTGAAGGGCCAGTCACGTTATCACGTGAGGGTAGATATTGATGAATAAATAATACATAGAAAAAATTCTAATTTATGAGAAAATTGGATACCACAACCTAATAACTCAAGTGTTTGGGTGGTAAACGGTTCAAATTCTTGTAAGAGCAAGTGATAATCTTACAATAAGCAAAGTGTAGCTTTACATATACATTGGCAGTCATTGGTTGCTTGTAAAGCCCAGATGCAATATGTGGAGCTTTTTTACTTTTAGTAGCCAAGCAAAGCTTCCAAGTGCTCTCTTCTAAACAAGGAGAGGAAGATAAGACAATTGGGGTCTTGGGATTAGTCGCGTTTGTTGCCTTGTATTAGTGTGTGCATATAGAGAAGAACATAGCTTGCAAGGTTTAATAGTTGATTGAGGCTCACAAGTTATATATTTAGGCAATATAGTGATCGATATTTTCGAATTTTCAGGTTAGGAGTTCGAGTCGAAACATATGCAAAATAACTTGTTTGAGCGTAAAGCATGGTTTCAAGATAGGGAAGGGGATCGGAACAGGAAGTTCCACCGGTGTTGAGATACAGATCCACAACTTTATAGGTCAGCTATCTATCATTTAAACTGGATCTTACGTAGTGAGCGGTCAAACTTTTGAGGAACACGGTTGTGAACGGATTAAGAAAATCTATTCAAGGAAATGAAAGGTTTTAAATGAAGAATTGAAAAAAAAAGTTTTAAAGTATGTAAAATAAAATATTTTAATTAATATTTAAATGAAATAAGCAAAATTAAAATAATGATTTATCGATTTTATCGAATTGAAGGGCGCTGCTTAAATCTATCCCTGCTATGGGTGGGTATATCAAATATGTATGCTAGTGTGGGTATATATATGCATATAATATTTGTGTGCAAATACAAGAAACGCTTCCAGGCACTGTAGTTTAATTCCTGTATTAATTGGACAGAATTTATTGGAAATAAAATTGGAAAAATATGACATTTTAAGGATGTTGAGCACAATCAAATGAAATCGCCTAACTAAAATCAGTATATCGATAGAAATAGAGTTTGATATGTCGATATTATTTTTAATCTAAAATTAGAAGCTTAGTTGCACGACTGACGTAATATTTCTATTGATAGGGAAGTATTGATCTTTTACCAAATTGTAGAAGACGGATGAGTGTCTCTGGCTAAACGAATTTTTATAGTACACGCTGTACGATATTTTTCTGCGTACATGAAGGAATACCACATCAGCTGGATCACGTGATGCAGAGGTTTTATCGAGAAGAAAAAAATAAAATAAAAAAACAAAAAACAAAAAAACAAGGCCTTGTAAGATTGTCTGCATGTAATTTAATATGATCTGCTGTATTTTCAGATCGCGCACACACATATATATATATATATATATATATATTATATTACTGTCCTGAAAGCTGCGTGTATTTATGTACATATGCCTGCGTAATAGTGGTCCAATATCTTCTTCTAATGATTTGAAAATGAAATCATTTCTCTATGGTACACTTCACAGAAGAAGCAGCAATTAAAAAAAAAAGATTGGCCAATTAAATTGGTGTGACAGAGGCTCGGTGCAATGGCGTCACTCTCTGCCGGGGATCAAGATGTTCGATTCACATAACTAGCACATAAAAAATGGCCGATTTAAGTTATATAACAGAGGCTCGATATATTGGCACCATTCTTGGTTGGAGACAAGAGGTTTAAGTTCGATTCTCATGGATTCTGCGTACCTGGTTATTAACGTTTTCCATGAGTCTCCTTATAGGTATATTAGTATCCTCTGTGACCCGAAAAAAAATAATAATGATGTGGCTGATGATCTCTCACTCTCTTGTAATCATTATTTTCTATGTAATCTTCATATGCAGTGGATACATTTTTTATTTTTAAATTTAATGTAATTAAATGTGGCAAGATTTTCTTTATCTTTTCTACTTTCTGAGTGGACTGAATGTACCAAAACAACCTATGCTTTTAATTTTCTGAATCGGACCGATTACAAGGGCAAGCAAATATCCTCAAATTTTTATTGGAATTTTTAAGATAATGATATATCCAATATAAAAATTAAAATTAATAAGTAGTGGTATTATTACCTTTTATATTTCGGATTTTTTTTGCTATTTTCCGATATAGAATTATATACTCGACACTTATAAATAATTCCTCAAAGAATTTTAAATAAGTTGAAATTCGTAAAAATTTAATAGTGACAAGCTTTTTTTTTTTCAAAATTTCCTAAAGGTACATGACCTAGAGAAATATAAGAAGAAAAATTAAGCAATTTTTTTGCTCTCTCAACTCAAAAAGTCCCCAACAAAATCATATTATAAATGCAAAAAAAAAAAAAAAAAAAATCTCATACCAAACATGCCTTAATTAAAAACACCTCTCCCCTAATTCAATCGACCTACTTCTCCTGCTCCATCTCTCTCTTTCTTTAATTTTCTCTCTTCTAGAAAAAAAAGGGCATGCCTAATTAGAGAAAAATGGTAATGTACAAGTGTACAAGTGACATGACGAGGTCCCCCCACAAAATAAAGTAGCACCAAAGGGAAATTATAAACCACTTCCACTTGAATTTTCTCCATCGACTCCATTTTCCCAAGTAGTAATAATCAATTTCCTCCTCTCGAGCATGCATCGGGCGAGCACCACCCATCCACCCACTGTTGTGAGAAGCGCCCGGTCGGAATTAATTCAGGTGGAAAACGAGTCACACCGTCACCTGGCGAATGCCCACTTAAATCGGTCTCAACTTGGTACTATTTTACCCACGGTAGATAAGTAAAACTCAACCACTTAACCTCCAATTTGGTGCCACCATTTGTGGAAGAATGAAAAAAAAAAAGGCCCGGCTTCCATTGATAGTTTTCTTCTCTTCCTTCCTTTACTCTTTCCCCTTGCCTTTCCTCAATTGGAGGAGCACCATCTTTGACACCTTCAGCTTTGTGCCCATTGCATCTGATCAAGACCACCAAAGCAGCCCCTCCAATCAGAATTTTTTTGAGTTTTTCTCCTCCACAATGTTGTCCCTCTCTCCACCAAGAGCTATGATTGTGGCAAAAAACTGTGCCCTTTGCCACGCGGACACCGCTCGATATCTTCTGCTATCCTCTTTGCATCCATCGATGCGCCCAGGATTCCACGTTTCGTGAACCCTACAGCGTACAATCCGCAGTCCCCTTTCCAACCATTAGGGAACGGCTGTCTTGGAAACCCGTCTTTCTCCGAGAACATCTTCCCTTCCTACATATTGATTCATGGAGCTGATCTTTAGAACTCATACTTGTGCAGTTGATCAAGTAATTTAAAGTTATGGAAGTTTATGGTATGTACCTTAAGCCAAGAGGGCACATTGCTCCGATAACCCGTCGCCAAAACTACAGCATCAAAGTCCTCTACTTTTCCGTTGACGAATTCGATGGAATGTCGTTCCATACGCTTAATACCCGGACTTACCTGCATCAATAGTTGAACATATTTCAGTACTTACGATCACTCCGGGCACAAAATTTATGCATTGTTTCAACAAGCTGATGGAAACTATATGCGCATTAAGTGGAAGCTCCAGTCACACAGAAATAATAGTAACCAATTTTTTACATTCCCATCATCATTTATCTGAAATCAAGAAATCTAAAGTTCGATTCTTATCAGCAACATTTTTCATATATTCATTTATTCCATCTTCCTCATATTCCATTCTAAAATCACCGGCTGGTTTTACAACTGAAAAAATAGTAATGATAACTAAATTTTTCACTGTTTACCAAGCAAGATATGTTTGCAACAAAGGAAAAAAAAATCTGGTAGTTAGGTAAAACTGTTCATCAAATAATAAGAAAAGTGGAAAGCATGTTGTTACTATATTGGACGCATTTCATAATTGGATCCATCGAGATCTTAGTTGCAAAAGAGAGAAAAAGAAAAGAAGTGATGTGATATGGTATTGTAGAGCAAAGTACCTTAATGTCACCTCTTTTGATCTTAGCTAGTGTTCCCACATCCAACACTGGTGTCTTCCCGTACAAGTTCTTGAGCTCGAGCGGGCCCAGGGTGGGCCGGTGCAGACCGAATCGGGTTGTGTCCCCAAGCAAGATTCGGGACACGAGTAGCAGGAAACGATCGACAAGTCTCATGGGGAACCACTTGAGCAACCACATGGACAGCCCGAAAGTCGATATCCCCAGCATCTCTCGTGGTAGGACGTGAACCTTCAAAAAAACAAATTACCAAAAAAAAAAGTGTCACGTAAAAGGGTGGAACGTACCAAACCAAAGGTACTAAAAAGGAGAAAACCAGAGAGAAAAGATTGAGTTTGATGGGATGAATGGAAGCTGGCTTTTAGGGTTTGGTTGCTACGAGGGGCCATGTCAAGAGCCTCCCATATGCTCAACTGAAAAGGCTGTTTTCTCAAACCAAAAAAAAAAAAAAATCATAGGATGAAATTAAAAAAAATCTTATTAATATCGAAATTGGTTGTCATAAAATAAAAATCATAGGAGAAAAAAGTGAAACGGAGATCCCATACACAAATTATGAGAGACCCAATACTGCGCATGCTTGGACATCCCAAGAAAGTGAGAGAAAATAGTTTTTTGGAACTCCTTTTTGTGATGAAGTGTCTGCTTGGAACTTGAAGTCACTGCACACACATTCCAGGTAGGAAAAGGCTGTTCATCCATACTCAAGACCACAGAGATTCTCGAATTTTACTAATCTTGAGATCCATAAATCTGAAAATGATAGGAGGAAGGAAGGAAGGAAGGAATAAAAGGGTGTAGAATCGATCGAGAAGACATGCTAGTAGGTTTATTGGTAGGCTTTAGGGCATTTACGTGTTGCTTACAAAGTGGAGTCTTTTGCAAAACAACAAAGATGTCTAAAAAGGGCGTTGGGTAGAATTATTAAATTGCCAAAGAAAAAGCATGGTTTTGCCAATAAGAATGGGAGTGTGATTTACTCATCTAATCATCCTAAAATCTGCATCGAAGTGACAAAGAAAAAACAAAAACGCTATGAACTATGCTCTCTCTCTCTCTCTTTTCTTTACATCTGGCTTTCTTAAAAAAAATCATATTTCTCATGATGTATTCGATTGGAAAATTTACGAAAGCGGAGGCATGTAGGTGCACTTTAAGCGCCTCTGTTTGATGAGTCGACCAAGGCCGTGGGAAAACCGAAAAATTTAGAATCGAGGAAGACGAGGATGACATTAAAGATCTCCAATTAGGGTTGCACTGAGAGAGAATTTTTAAAGAAAGGGCAGGAAGAAAGAGTTCTTACTGTGTCTCTGACGACCAAGGAAGGCGTAGCATTATGATTGCAAAGATCCAAACAGACTTCCATCCCGGAATTCCCACACCCAACCACCAAAACCCTTTTCCCTCTAAACTCCTCCCCGCTCTTATACACGCTCGTGTGCCTTACCGGGCCATCGAACTCCTTCATCCCATCGATCTCGGGCACCACCGCCTCAGCATTCTCCCCGGTAGCCACCACCAGCCACCTGCAGACGTAGCGGGTGACCTTCTCCTTTGGCCCTGTGCTCGTCACGGTCCAGAGCCCATGAACCTGGTCGTACTCCGCCTTCAACACCGTCTCGTTGAACTGGGGCTGGATTTTGAAGTTCCGGGCATAGGACTCCAGGTAATCAATGAACTGCTGCTTGGTCGGGTATGTTGGGTATGTCGGCGGGAACCCCATGAGCGGGAGCTCGCAGAATTGCTTCGGCAGGTGGAGCCGGAGCCGGTCGTACGTCTTGAGCTGCCACAGAGATGCGATGCAATTCAATCTCTCAAGGATCACGCTCGAGATGCCCCGCTCACTGAGGCAAGCGGCGACGGCGAGCCCCGAGGGCCCTGCCCCGACTATAACCGGCCCCTGGACGTGGACGGGGTTCCTCCAGGAAGCAGGATCGCCCATCTTGTTGACGAAATACGGGTCGTGGAGCTGTTTCCCTTCTATTTCCCTCCACCAGTCCATCAAACAGCACAGCAGTAGCCTGGAAGATGAGCACCCTGAAGTGAACACTCTAAAAACTCAACCCTTCTTTTTGACTTATGTCTGTCCCCTCAACTGTCGACCTATTCCTTTCCTCGTCCCGATCGAACAAATGAATCCACGAGGTGTCCCGGAAGTCGAGGTCCGGAGACGGACGAGTTTGTTAAGAAGAGAGGAGCCGAAGACGATGAGGGGCGACCATGAGAGGCTGAAAAACGTGCTGCTCTTGGATGGTAGTTGAGGGAGATTCAATAGCCTGAGATATAGAAGCGATTCTGTCTCTCTTTCTTCTCACTTATCCAAGGAGAGATGATATATCGGAATGCCCTCTTGGGAGGAAAAATTTCTAAGTTTTCCCCCTGGAATTTTGGAGAGATCCTTATCCACTTGACGCTTGAACAAATTGAGAACGAGTTTTTATTTTTATTTTTTTTGTTGGGGGATGTTGAGAGTTGAGATTTGAAGGTATGGTTTCAATGGAGAGTTAAGCGGAGGGATGAGCGAAACTAAAGGGTTTAATCAGCATTCAAGTGAGAGAGAGGGAGAGGGAAGATGGTGATGTGTGCGTATTTATATCCCCTGGCCAATCGTAGAAGTATTGGAATTGAATATATATGTGTGTGTGTGTGTGTGGGTGGATGTGTTGGAAGGTGGGAAGAGAGGGCCGAGCAGTAAAAGGGTTAAAGTTAAATATACTTATAATATAAAAAAGTGATTTATATACACACAAAGAGACATATATACATATATATGTATTTATGTATACAAAGAGTGGCTGAGTAAAGGGAGAGAGTGATCTCTCTACTGGATTTACCATGCAACGGTTTTTTCTTAGTATTATAAACTATTGAAATTCAATTACTTTAAGATATTTTTATAGAATGAATTTAGAAATAATTGAATTTTATTTATTTATAACATTATATAAGTTAATACATGATATACTAGTTGCATACAAAAATTTCTCGAGTAAAAGGGTCAAACTTGTGTGATTGTGTTTACTTGCGGAGAATAAAGTAAAAGTGGGCACGCATAGATTTGGTACAGTTGTTTCGCTTTCCATCTGATATCATAAAATTTCGAGTTCATTCCTATTGATATGATTCTTCATTCACCTTTATATCCTTTTCTTTTGATCTCTTATAAGATTATGGGTGTCATGAACGTGATAGAGAAAAATGGTTTAGTATAATTGTATCATTCTTGAGACCATAATTCGATTATGATGAGTGGGACTTCCCGTATCCTTGCATTCCGAGGATGTTTTGTAATCCAGAGAAAGGTCATAAGACAGATGTTTCACGAGTGCTGGTGTTAGACAGACAAGCAAGCTTCGACTGCTACCCCACTTCTCACTTAACTTTCATTTTGAGTTGTGGCCACCAAAAAATGTTGAGTGGAATTGGTCAACTGGCCCTGACATGCTACCATCAATTTATCACGAAAGAACTAAAACTCTCTCAAAATTAATTAATCAATAATTTAAATGGTTAAGAACACAAGTATTATGAAAAAAATCCACATAAAATGAATCATAAAATTATCGATAATCAAGCAAAAATTGAACAATTAAACAAATCACCCGCGATTTCAATGGTTATTCGATGATTCATTCTTATCGCGATATTTTCGATTTTCACTTCTTTTGAGCAAAAACCTAACCGGATTACTTGGGATAAGTTCACTCCTACATGGTAGAAATCCTAGTAGGATGTTTAAGGATAAGTTTTGCTTTGATGGATAAATCAAGATTTTCCTTTTTTCTTTTTTTTGGCCCAAGACTAATTAAGATTTTTTTGTAATAAATAAAAATAAAACATGGGAAAATAGCAGACAAATTTTTTTTCTTTTCTGGAGATATTGAAAAGTGAAATTATAAATTACGGCTGGCAATGGGTTGGACCCGACAGCTTTTGGGCCTGGTGGTATTGTGAATTGTAACCCAGATGTCCTCCACGTTCTTTCTTCTTTTCAATTAAGAAATTTTACTGTTTTCAATAATTACTAACTTCCCCATATTTTTTTGAGCTGTGATTAACCGATGAAAATTTTTTAATAAATTAAATTACACATTATAAATATTTCATAATTTTAAATATTTTTATTTTATTTGTTTGACTAAAGTTATGCCCAAATTTTTTTCAATATATATTAAATGAACAGATTTAACGAAATTCAGCAATAGCATTCTGACTTGAAATTTTGTTGAAAACAAATTGTAGCCAAAAAATTTCATTTAATATGTAAATTTTCGTGTGAAAATTTATTTATTTTATACAAATATTGTGTAAAGGAACTTAGTTTGAATAATAGAAACCAAATATTTATTTATTCAGCCAAAGTGAAAAAAATTTATAGAAAATGTTGGTTATTCAGTTGAAAAAACATAATCTTTGTACATTTCATGAGAAAGTTCACAATATTGGAAATTCGATTTCCCTCTTGAGCACGTATCCCTCAATGAGATCATACACACATGCATATTTCACATGAATTTACCGGACTTAGGGTTTGTGGGGGTGTTTACGAGGTCGGGAAGAATAAATTTCTAATTATAAGAAAAAAATTGAATACCATCAGAAAAATGCGATTTAACAATTACGACGTGTAAATTTCTACTCGAAACCAAATATTTATTTTTTTAAAAAAAAGAAAAAATTAGTTGCTTTTATCCAGAAGTAGATTTAGCTTCTATGTCAAATGAATTTGACGGAATCATTTGGAAGAATAAATGTGGGTGATTATTTTGAAAAAATAAAAAAGAGGCAGAAGAAGAAGAAGGAGAAGGATCATTAGCCGAAATAAAGAGTGAGATGTGGAATGATGATTAAATCCATTGATAATATTGCTATTAGGTCAATGCACTATTTAATTAGTGGGTTTAGTTGCCTCTATTGGATATATTTAATTTAATGTATTCAAAATTTAGATAAAGAATGACTTTGATTGTTTAAATATTATAGATATAATTTTCTTATTTTATTCACCACTTTACTTATAAATAATTAAATTGGGTAATTCTCGATTCGTCCAATAAAAATTACGTTTTCCTTCTGTAAATTTTCAGATCGTGATATATCCATTTCCACTCATCAATACCCTCCTAAAAATCATCTAACAATCCTCCTAACTACTTGCAATCACATAGCTGCAATCTCTTTCCAACATCATATTTTGTGGGAGGTTGGTGCAATAACTGATCAGGCGATTAACTGATGAGATAAGATCGATAAAAAATTTCGCTTTCAAAAGGTATCATTTTTTTTGTCACTTAATATTTATTCTCACTTTTTTATATACTTTTATTCCTTCAAAGATATACATAATAACACGAGTCATTTATAAGGAGAAAGGTTTTCAGTGAAGCGGCCATCCATCCAATCAGAAATTGACATGTAATCAATAATTACAGAGTTATAATTATTAAATCCTAAAAAATCATAATAAATGGTAAATCCTAATTGAAAAATACACAAACGGTAAAAAATTATTAAAAAATCATAATAAATGGTAAATCATAATTATATAAATATATAAATGGTCAATTCTGATTTGGCAAATATATTACATTAGAACCGCTTAGGTGATATGTTCGCTCCGGTGAAGACTTTTTCATTTACGAGGGGTGGAACATATTTTATTGCTTCAAGGACATGTCCAATGAAGAACATGTGAAAGATGTTAAAAGAAAACAAAAAGACCAAATGGAGAGAAGTGTTCTATTTGAACCGGAATTCCTCGATTAATTAACCATTATGTGTCGAGTGACTGATGGTTCCTCGGAGAAAAGTCAATTCACTCACTCAGCAAATTATAAAAAAGTCAACGAGGCCCGAGACATCGTCACTAGTTTTCAACCCTTCTTTTTTAATGAATTCAGTCGTGCACGAGCAAACATGATTGATACAACGACATCATCTTTAATTTAAAATTCACATGTCCCGGGGTCCGATCCTCATTAATTTGTCAAATTTCTCGTACCTATGTGTTCTTATTTTACTTACATCATCTTTCAGATCCGTGGATCTTTTTTATGATCGAAAAATTAATTGGTTTGTGCAACGTGAGTAAGAGAATGCACCGGCGCCCATTGATCACCACTAAACATTCTATGGATAGACCATTCATCCACTAATTAAGTGTCCGTGCCATAAGAAGCTTAAATAAAATTATCTCCTTTTTCTATGTGATAATGCTTCGTTCTAGTTGCGCATAAAATCTCATAGTAATCGATTTCGATCGATCGATGACTAAGCTTAGGTAACGAGCACATTGTAATCGGATCGACATATCGTCTTCCTCCTCTGATTTGATCACATAACTCTGTCACTCATCACTTACATATCTTCGAAACCGTAAGCTTCACGAGATTTTCCTTTTCCTGGATTACGAGCGATCAGTGGCAGATCACTTTTCATAAGCGAGTGGATTACTATGTGAACTGGGAACACGGCGGTCTTGAAGGGTTATCTTCGCTTTCAAACATAAGAAACAAAGAAAATGGGTGTAGATTCCGAAAAGAAAAATTCTTATGTGCAAATGAGTATATTATGTGATATATGTCACAAACCAATCAATATTTAACACACAATTAAAAATATAAATATCTTACATATTATATTTACTATGCTAATATATGTTAAATGCTCATTAATTTACGACACATTTTTTTAGTATGCAGTCTCCGGTATTCAAAGGCTTGTTAGATGTTGACTGGGCAGGTGTAGGCTCGCATGTCAATCCACTTTTGGTTACTGCGCTCTTCTTGGTCCTCGTTGCATATCGTGGAGTGTGGAGTGTGAAGAAGCAACCCACGGTTGCTCGATCGACAGCTGGGGCGGAATATCGAGCTCTGACTTCTACAGTAGTTGAAGTTCCATGGATTTCTTATATTCTTGGTTACATGGGTGTCCCTGAATCTCAGTATTATATTTGAAGAGTAATCTCGTCTTTCATACTGAAACTAAACACATTGTGATAGACTATCATTTTATTCAGAAAAAGGTGATCCTTAATTTCGTTATTACTCGTTGGTTTCTTTATTATTATCCCAGGTTGCAGATATTTTCACCAGGCCTCTATCCCAGGACTTGTTCGGTTCCTTTGAAAACAAACTCGGCCTTTGATCTCTTCCGACCGGTTTGAGAGGGAGTATTGACGACTATGAAAATCATGGTACAAATCAAGGTAGCATAAATCAAGGCGAACAAGAAAAGAACAAATATAATAAAGAATTATTGTTGGATTGCTTTTCCTATTGCAAATTTCCTCTTGAGCAAATGCGCCTCTGTGTGAATTATGTAATGAAACGACGAGCATTCATACCAAAAGGACCGGATATGTATCACGATATTGTAGATAGGGAAAATTCATAATGGGAGAATTTTACCTCCTCATTGGGTCAGTCCTGTTCGAATTGAACTAGTCGGGATCTGTTTGATTTCTTCATACCAAATGGTATGCACCGAGAACAAATACCATGATCTTCTCATATAATACACTGGGTTTCAATCCTATTCGAGCTAAACTAGTCAAGGTCTATTTGATTTCTTGATGTCGGATGTCATGCACCGAAAAAGGATTCCATGATTTTCTCATATAATACATTGGATTCCAATGCATAGTTTACACGGCAACTGACCAATTGGTTGCACGATAGGATCCAGGAACCATGGAATTCTTCGGATACACGGACCGATCATTCGCAGTGACAGAATAAGGCGGTCTAATGATTAGCACAGGGTGTGATAGCCGATATTGTACAATAACACCGAGAAATTAACTACAGATTAAAAATCCATGCCATCATTCTATTGCTCATGGGAGGATCCTAAATTTTGTTTTTTTAGGGAAAAAAAAAAAGAAGAGAAGAGGAGGAGGAAAAAGGGAGTGCAGGAAATGAATGGCTTTCACATATGTTTCCAATATCCCAAACCAAGTTGTGAACAATAAAAGGAGAGCACCTCAATGATGACTCCAGGACTCAATAGGGTAAATCAAATGATATCAAATCTTGCCTCCCCCTTTCATTTTGGGAGCCACCAGTATAGTGGAGGAGCTGATTGAAGGAAAAACAACCCAAGCCCGTCCGGATCCTGAGCAGTCCAAGTTCGAACAGCATCAATCTGTTAAGAGATAGAACCCTTCTGGTTATAAGTTCTCATCCTTTACAATATTTGAGTTTCAAACTTTCTTGAGGGGAACGGACATTAGACTATTTAAACAAACTCGTATTGATCTTGTAGCTCTCAGTTTTTGGTGAGAGTATCTTTTCTGGCTTCATCATGCCATCTGTTTATGGACCGTACGAATATTCTAATATCGTGCCCATAACAGACGAGCCATATGAGAGCACATACATAATTAGCATCCGATACGATCTACCAGTGAAAAGACCGTAAACCCTATGACGTAGGAGAATATATAACAATCGAGAGCACTAACGATGAACTCTGATACGACTGTCCACGTGACGTTGTCATAATGCCGGCAACAACATCATGTTCAAGATCGGTCATCGAGTGGAGTCGAGACTTTTTCATGGGTACACGGGAACCGAGAACAATCATTTGAGTTTGAGCTTTGGGGAGATTCACAAACAGTCCTTACAGAAATTTGGGAGCAAGTTGGGATACGGAATAGGTCGGTAGGGACAGCCAAACTAGCTCGGCACGGCGTGCAAAGGAAAAAAGGATAGGGATCATATGAAGGGATCCATGGAGACAGCTATGTTTGAAGTGCTCCTTTTTCTTTTCTTTTTTTTTTTTTCTCCTTTTCCCTTTTTTTGTTTTAATTTTAAATATTCTGATAACCAAATATATAAGCGTATATAGTAAAATTGGGTTGTACCAAACTCCTAGTAGTCTTGATACCTCACTTCGTTTTTCAAGTTCCTTTTGATGGCAAATCCGGTGTAAGATCGTCATCGGGATGCCAATGGGGCCATGTTTTCGTAGTCATGGTGGGGCCTCGACTTTTTCGGTCCAAGCTTCGCAAAATGGCTAAGAACCATTTGAACGGAGAAAAGATCGACCGTCGACGAATCAAATTTTTTTTTTAAGTACAAACCTTATACTTATATGCGTGCAATATTTCATAGCAATACTCCATCTACTCCTAAGGAGCACCCCAAGTCTCCTCGAACCTGAAAGTGCACGAATGGAGAGAACCTCCCCGGCACGTAACATACATCTTAAAACCGGCCTTTCTGTTCGAGGCTGATGATTTATGATGATGTACTTGACAATCCGATCATGATATTATACGTGTTTATAATATATGTAGGAATCTATGAACACTCAAATCGTGAGTGTGGAGTACAAAGCAATGAACATTCTCTCTAACACAGACACAAAACATCAACCACAAGCCCCCATAAATTCTTTAAAATTGGGTCGGGGGATCGATGTAGGAAGGTTGAGACAATAATTAGGGCATGTTTGGGGTGATTGAGATGGACCCCTGTTTTGATAATGCCCGAATGCTTGAAAGATGCTTCCCAGCATTTCTAAGCCACACTTGGGCTCAAAGGTGACACGTATAGGAATTGGACAGTGGGGAGGTGGAGGGTGGCTCTCTGCCAATTTGACATTATAACAGCAACACACACACAAACATACACATCCATATGTGTGTGTACCAGCTTTTAATTTAAGACCCTACCTAAACTTTTGGTGGAGAACATTCGCAGCTCCTACACGTACTTTAAGGATGTGTGTTTGTGTGTGTGTGTGTGAGAGAGAGAGAGAGAGATTTGATTTGATTTGTTTCAAGTACATTTGAACTACATGTGTAATGTGAGCTTTATATGTTAATTAAAGGAACTACCTGATTTTCCTAATCAAAGACCATTCTCATCCACCCAAAGACGATAATATATACAGATAAAAAAAGGGGTTCGGTGTAGTGACATTGCTCTTGATCTCATTTGACACCGCATCATTCTCGACCCGAGATAAATGGATTTTTAGTTTGATTCTCACCTACAGGACTCGACGTATCCTTTTATTCTCCCATTTATTCTGTCTATTTTCAGGTTCATATGTCACCTCTTTAATTAGAATAAAAGAAGAGTTTGCAAATGAGAAATTTTTAGGAGATCGTATCTCATTACATGGTGTGAGAAAACACCTAATCAAATTGTAACAAATAATTTCACATCACATTATATATATATATATATATATCCTTCTAATGCCACTTCTAATACCAACAGATAAATATAAATTTATGAATGTATGTATAGATTAGGGCAAGTGTGCATTTTTGTATATGTACTCATACTCACACACACACACACATATACACACACATACGAGTCCCAGATCTAGATGAACAATGTTGAAGAATGGAATTGGAAATAGCGAAAGGAAAATTGATGTGATTATTTCTGCAGAAGGGAAACAGAAAGATACCTGCACAAGTTCCGTCATCATCATGTATGGTTTGAATTGTTTTTATTCATTGACTTGTGATGCTCATAATTACATGGACATTTAGGATCAAGTATCCTTTTTCTTTCTTGGACAAGGGAGACCGATCGCTAATACAGTTATACGAAATAAAAAAATAAAATAACACATAACTTTTACGGTGAGAATCGAATTTAGAACATCTTAACTGTGAGTCAAAATCTTGTTCAACTTCTCTAAGATCACATCCTCGAAGAAGTATCTTTTACAAGACACGACGACTGTTGAAAATTCTATGATCCAATCATTCGATCATTTAATATGTGAAAAATATAATTATAAACTGCTAATTCTTTTTTAATATGTATTATTAATTGTATAAAGCGCTTGATTAAATTGCTGAATTCTGCAGCAGGATCGTAGAATTATAAATAGCTATAATGAAAGTGCTTGAAGAATTGGATTCTTTCCCAACCCAATGAAATCCCAGTAGACCCTACTCCTAGGATTAGGCTTTTTTTATATACACTTACACACACATATATATATGTGTGTGTATGTATACTAAACTACAATTTACATGCATGCGAGTGATTTAAAATTTGACTTAGAGAATTAACAAATTAAGTTCAAAGTACGCCAGTATCAGAAACTCAATCAAAAGGGCAGAGAGAATGTGGGGAAATCATTGAAGAATCATGAATTAATAATTGTGGAAATTAATTCGGAGCCGAAAGTTTAAAAGATGAAATATAAAATTACACAAATGAGGTTTGGAGCAAAAACCTAGAATTAAGAGGTCATCGATTGGATTTTCTCAGTAGAAAACGCAGTAAAAAATCTATAAATATTGATTTGATTTTCATCAGTGAAAATTTTTGTACTCTTTGATTTCCAGCTTTCTCTTATATATACATATCTCTAAAAATCAATAAATCTCCTTTATGGTTGAAAAATTAAAATGAAAAGAGAGAGAACCACATAAGAAAGCATAATATGTGGTAAAATTTTGTAGTCCGTTGGTTGGATCGTTAGGTAGGTGTTGAAATTTTTTTCTTTAATTTAAATAGTTGATTATGAACTGTTAAATTAAACTGTGAAATGGTCCACTTGGACAATATAATTTCCATGTATATACAAATAAGTGCCATTATCGAATCACTAATAACTTATTTGTATTGAGATATTAAGAGGGGAGGCGAGGAATTCGGAAGATACAATGTCCCTTCAAATCTCTTATTTGAATATTATTATTAGAGAGATTATAGAAGAATAATAAGTTAATTTGACTATGCTATGCTTTTCAATATAGACAAACACTCTCACTGTGGAAAAAATCTTCGACATTCCCACCTCACAATGATATGATGAGGAAGAATCAATCAAAATATGTTGATTAGTAAAAATTATGACAACTGCTCGAGTGATTAACATTAATTTACTTGTTTGTCACATTTTGATTAATGTTTCCTCACGTCACGCGGTGAGGTAGAATTATCTAAGAATTTCTCCTCACTATGGGGCCTTTTTGTCTTAAAATTTTTAATATCTCCTCATCCCTCCCAATTCCCCAAATTGGAGAAATAGAAAAAAAAAAACAGAGAGATTTTGAGGGATTTGGAAAGATCTAAAAAATTTTACAGAACAAGAGTTTGTACTATCCCTTCAAAACCCTCCCATTTAAAAAAGTGATGAGGATGGTGACGGTTTAGTAGTTTAGAACTAACTTCCGTGCAGCTTGCTAAAGTTAAGGTTATAGATGCGAATCTTCTTTGCACAATATATGCTAGAAGGTCCCTTTGTGTTAGGCCTTAACGGACACCGCTTTTTTGGATTATATCAGGCTCTTAATTGTGCTATGTTGACTGGAATAGAGCTAGTAATGATTATTCAATTCGCTTAATATACTCAATGATTGGACATGAAAATCTAAACATTGCGTAACGGAATGATTAGATCATCACTACTATGGATACTATTCTTTTAATTATTAAGGGAAAAATAGAATGGTAATATTCAATAATAGGCAAAATGATGAAGGAAGGTAGATAGGTAGGTAGGTAGATTAGACCCGAAAATTTTCCTATATTTGGGAACATTCCCTTGTCCATTTCACTTTGGAAACTCTAGATTCGACTTGGCCTACCTAGCCTACTCCTCCTACTCTAATTCTTTAAACTCTCTTTCTTTTTCATTTCTTTTATTTTTATTTTTACTTTGTCACCCTCGTGAGTTTTCATATAAATTAATTTATTAGGGCTTAGGCCACGCTACAGAAGGATTTTTTTCATAATTACGAAAAAAATGAATAAATTTTAATTTAAGTTAATTTCGAATTATGTAATTTTTTGATAAATCAAATACGAAGGATAAGTAATTAAAATGGTACAGAGAAAATATTTGTTCTCATATTTTCTCTGTATCATTATTAATATATAATGGTACAGAGAAAGTGACAGTGGAGAAATATTATGTAATTATATTAATAAGTTTACCATATCACTCTTATTTTTCTTAATCTAACGGTAATTAAAGTTTAATTTTGTGCGTCTATATGCAACTTGCAAATGTGAAAAGACACCAAGAAATGACATATTTCCATATATAATTCTAGATGTTGATTCGTACCACGCTTAATTTTTGTTATTTAATAAGATTAGCAAAGAAACTGAAATCATAAAAAATATAGTTTTAATCGCAATTAATATCCGGAGTATATATTTTTGATAAATCGAGTATGAAAAGTAAGTGACAAATTTAGGAAAAGATGATTAATTTTTAGTATACAGTGAAGAGAATAAAGAGAAATCAGTAGAAATGTAAGTGAAAAAGAGAAAACGGTGAATGATTAGGTAATTATATATCAGTAAATTTACCATCACACTCTTAATTTTTATTAATCTAACAGTTATTAGAAATGGAGTTTTACATTTTCATTCACAGGTAAGTATTTTGATATATAATATAGATATATATTTTATGTATACAGGTAACTTAGAAATGCAAAAATAAAAAAATTAAAAAAAAAAACCTAAAGAGGTGAGGTGTTCTTACAGAATTAGTGGTTAAGTTCCTACTGGGAATTAGTGGTTAAGTAAAAGAAGAGGATTCTACGCCTATTCGAAACAATTTTCCTTTTTTTAACTGTTAATAATTATTTTTAAAATTTTTACATTAAGTAGAAACAGTTCAATTTTTGCTCTTGAACCCATTTTTTACCTGAATTCTACTGCATAAAAAAATTCTCTCTTTTATGAAGATTATTTCTCAAAATTCCTTAATCTTATTTTTAAAATTTTATTTCCTGAAAATTCAAAATAACAAGTCAATTTCTTCACATAATAGGTGACTTAGGAATAAAATAAAATAAATAGGCGACTATTTTCTTTTTTTTTTTAGCCAAGAACAAAAGGCTCGAATTTATTTAATTTTTAAATAAAAAAAAGACCATTTTAAATGAAGTTTTGATTGACCCCCTGAATTTGGAAGCCCAAACAGACCAATGACTTGGGCTTCCTTCGCATTGCAGGGATCATAGATCTAACTTTTGTAGGCCTTCAACTTTTGATTTTAATATATTACTCCTTTTTCTTTTGAAAACCCACCGTCTGATATCTAAAATTCTATCAGATGCCATAACAGTTCAAGATAAGATCGGGTCGATCTGCTGAAATCTTCTTGTCGTTGATTTTATCCATTCGCAGGATACGAATTCTGAGATCTTACTCAAGGAGTAGACGCACCAAACCAACCTTGATCGATGATAAAACTTCATCTTCCTTTTATATGTGCAAAATATGTAAAAGAAGAGATAAGCTCGACAATGGTTGTGGGCGTAGCACATAGGTATTTTAACATAAAATTCCATTTCACATCCGAATTCTTCCGATTACTATATTGGAATCTGATTATTATTATTTTTAAATTTTGCACATCAATTATTTTTCCTTTACAATGTAAACCCATAATAAAATAAGTTATTATTTTTATAAAATCTATCTATTTTTTATAATTTATTATGCAAATATTATTAATTTTTATACAATTTAAAACATTGGAGAATACGAAAAGAAAATTATTTAAGTTTACCTATAATTACCCCATTTTTCCTCAGTGCTACTTTAAAAAGATGGGAGAAAGAGAATTACTCGACAAAATAATTGTTAAATAATAATAATAATAATAATAATAATAATAATAATAATAATAATAATAATAATAATCTCAATCGCAAATGCTTTATGCCGTGAACAAGATTTATCATAGTCTCAAAGACAATTTTTTCTACAATTATCGGCTAAATCTCATCATTGTACATTTAGATTACAATAGTAACATTTCCAAAAAGTTATCTATCCATTCGGTAGAAAGTATTTTACAAAATAACGTAATCACGCGACAACACCTGCATATTGATACCAATCAATAAAAGTTCAGTTATTTTTATAATTTATTTTTATTTTAGATTTTTATTAAAAAATTCTAAAAACAATCGAATATTATTGGTCGATAATTGCTGTGCAAGTACCGTCACGTACTAATACCGTGAGAGAAGATACTTTCTCCCAGTCCTGAGTGTGTTTGTGGTACAACTTAGCCCTGTTATATTTAATAAATGTATATTGCATGTGCCCACTTTTTTTTTCAAGAATTAAATATAAAATTAGATGTGCCTACTTTGCCCAAAAGAACATTGTTATTTTACTACAAATAATATGTGCCTTTTTATCTAATCAACAACTTTTGAATGCTTGAACATAAATAATCAGAAACTATGGATGCATGAACTTATCCATACTAAACAATAATTTTGCTCTGACCATTGAAATTGAATGCTTTATTTTCTACCCTCCATATATGTAATCATGTGATATATATATACACACACATATATATGCACAGATAATCCATTCGACTCGGTGATGCATCGTAATCAGTTGTCCCATCACCCGTGTACGGATGAAAGAATAGTCATCTTGTGATCTATTGTGGAAAGCGGTGCTTAAGGGTACATGACAAGTATGTTTTATGTTGTAATTTGACATTAACGTGAGTAAGGAAATCACAATGATATAAAAGAGTGACCTATTATGGAAAGCGGTGCTTAAGGGTACATGACAAGTATGTTTTATGTTGTAATTTGACATTAACATGAGTAAGGAAATCACAATGATATAAAAGAGTGACAACACTGCCCTGGGTTGGATATGGACTAATCTCTTGAGAAAATTCCATACAAAATGAGAGTATGTCACGTGATAATACCGACGTTGTATCATAAACCAATAGGATTAGTTATTTCTATGTTTGTTTATTTTAGGATTTTATCAAAGAAGTCTTAAAACAGCTGAATTTTATTGGTTTATGACACCACGTTAGCACTAACACGTGGGGTACTCGCTACGCTCAATACTCTATCCAACTTCTTATAGACAATGAAAACTAGTTATTGTATCAGAACAAGTTACCATATCTGCTCACATCTAACCATGTATGGTGTAGAACTTGCTACCAGTAAACCAAAGGAAATTATGCCTCGTGATCAGTTGTCCTCTGGCTTGAGCACAAATGAAAAAATATTTGATTGGAGATCGGTTAAGTGCACGTGATAAGCATATGTCATGTTATCACATGATGGTAGGTGCAGAGAATTATAATCATATCAGAATATATAAATAAAAATTTCTGTAAATATAAGATAGAAGACATCATGATCTAATTAGTTTAAACTTTTAATTCGAATATCGAATCCAATGTCTTACGAATCCAATGAAACTGATGGTACAATAAGATGAATTCTTAATTAAAATAGGCAATACCGACAATCCCATAGTTTAGAATTCTTAACACAGGAAAGATTGCATGTGACAATCTCCATTGAATTGATAAGAGGCGTGTGGCAAAAATCATTAACCTAGTAAATGGTCTGTTCCTTAATCATTGTTTTGGACTTTTTTTTAGTCAATAAATCACGAATTAAGAGCAGCAAAGTTGGCCATATGGTGAGTAGGGTCATGATAATGGTGCTTCCATCATACATATAATTAAGAATAATTGAAGAGATAATAAAGTTCGGCCATACCTTAAAACTTTCAATTGAATTTAAGCAACATATCTTTATAGAGGATCCATAGGAAGGTCTTTTTTTAATCTCTCTAAAGAACTGTACTTAACGGTTTCACCACGTGACAGTGTTTACACGCTAATACTAACAGATCAGATTCAATTGCTTTTGAGATTGTTTGTTTTTTAGGATTTCATAAAAAAAAATATATAAACAATAGTTGAATTTTATTAGTTAGTATCGCCACGTAAACACTATCACGTGATAATAGCATTAGACAAAAAAAATTGCTCCCACACCCCCATAGATTATCTCATGAAAAGTAGCCACTAGGTTGTTCTACTCAATACAACTTTCCCTTTTTCCGGTTATCGAAAAAACTCGTGTGTTAGAATGAAATAAGAAGAAAATTGAAATCAAGGGTGGAAGAAAGTTTCATTGATAAAAATTAACCCATGACCAGCCCCAAATTAAGAACGATATCGATTATATCAAACTCATTTTTTCTATAAGAACTTTTTTGGTGTTGTCTATAAATTCAACGAGCTCAAACTAATTCAAGTAATAATAAAATTCTCCCAGCCATGCACATTTTAGGGGAATCCATGGCAAGATTATCGGTACTGAAAACTTGCATATCATCTTGATGAAATTCTTGCACGAAATCTAGCAATCAAGATCTCCTTTATAATTCCTCATTTACCTATTTTGAAGTACACATTTTTTAGAGTATTTTCTCTCATTTTTTGGGAAATTTTTCTCGGTGCATACCACTTGGTATTTGAAAACCCAATTGGACCCTGACTATTCGAAGTTAAGCTAAGTTGACCCATTAAGAGATAAAACTCTCCTAATAGAAATTTTCTTCATTTACAAAAGTTGAACCTGAGGCATTCCTTTAGAGAAAGAAATATCTTACTATTTCAATAAGCTCGTGTTGATTTTTCAGACAATTTTTCATTGGCTGGTCTATTGGAAGAATTGAAGTAGGCAAAGGAAAAAGAAGTTAAAAAAAAAAAAAGAGAAAGTAAAGGTAATTATGAGCTAAATCAGTCTAACCCTACTATATATTGCATTCTAGATGCATGTGAAACTAGCTAAATTATGGCCAAAATCGCTTTAGGAAATCGTAACCCGCATGCGCATGTAAGTGCTACTTTTCACCGTGCACACTCGTATTCGTTAACTCTGGAATAAATTCGAGATGAGTTGATATCCACCGAAGGAGTAAAATTCTTCCGATCATGAATTTTTTCTATTTATGGAACTCAAACTTGATACCTTACCCAAGGAAAATGAATGATAAATCACCTCTATCAGTCCACCTTGATGTGTGAGTGCTTGTTGCATTGTAAAAAGTACTGCATTTGCACTGAGATTGGCTGACCATTGAGTGTCATTTTGATTGAGCTGGCATAATTAAGCATATATAATATTACTAAATAAGGAGATAATTATGAATGCAGGATTCTCCAAACATCAGAACTGACAATTAAAAACAGACTAATTAGCACAAAACATTTGCCTTTTAATCATCATTAAGGTTAAGTGGTATCATGGGAAAAGTCAAAAGCAAACCGACTATGTAGGGTGGAGGCATACTCGTGAAAGAGTTCATAGCACTCAACACATAAAATAATATACATAACGTTAGGGCACAATAGGGAACATCAACTTTTTTTTTTTCACGTATACTAATTGATATTGAGAAATTCAATGAATCCTCATGGTCGAGTCAGTTAGACCCATTAAAGAGAGGGAACAGTAACTCCAATTCAATGTGAAGATTATGCATATAAAGGATAGACACACACAAAGAGAGACGGAATTTTCTAGTTCTACATCCCGGCATCAAAAACCCTGTGGGCCTCTAAATAATCCCATACAAGTTGGGTCGATCTACTAAACGGTAGGACTCTTCAAATATAAGTTTTCTCTATTCACAGAGACCCGAACCTAAAACTTTTACTTAAGAGAACTGAGTGTTGAACCGTTTGAACCACAACTCGTGTTGGTAGTAGAATGGATAAGTAAGAAAAACAAATCATACAATTATCTGGCAAGGGTAACCTTTTTCAAGTTCTATTAATTTCATCCTTCCCTGTACATAGCCCTTTTTAAACCTTTAATCCTACAAGTCTCCCTTGCAATCGCAAAAGATAGCCACCAGAGGTAAATGGTTCATGACATCGAGAATAATCTATATATATTTTTGTGCACGCGTCTGTGTGTATATAACTTTTTGAAGAATATATATGTGTATTTCCTTTCTATGCCTACTTCGACTTTTGTGGATACATACATACATATATATATATATATATATATATATCATAGGGTTGGATAACATTAGAAAATTGATGTTCACATAATCGAGGAAATGTACTTGCATTCTTGGCTAAGCAATAAGTCTCTATTAATTCTCCATATACGAAAGCTAATAGCCGAAAGCAGACTTGAAAAGGTTCCCTACTAAAGAGTGATTAAAGGACTAATGACTTACCACCGAAGTCGGTGATCTAGTGGACTCCTTACTCACCTTCATACAATTTGGTGAGATCGATATTTCATGTTGGAGTCCCCTCTGAGTAAAATCGGTAAAACTGACTATTGAACTTGGATCTTGGCAGGCTCGGGATTCTTGAAATATGTTAGACTTTTGGTGGTACGATATTAATGAGGTCAGTGATATAACATCAATTGTTCAGTTCGTCTGATGTATTTGTGGTTGAATACTAAAATCCGAACATTACGCAGTGGGATTGACTGAATCATAAATACTTCTACCATCCTTTTCTAATTATTCAAAATGCTCGCGACGTGCGCCATCAATAAATTATATGTATGAACTCACTAATTTTATACTTACCTTTGATTTGCAATTGTTTTTCGATGGAGGTTTGGCTTTTCTAATGCTAACATGTATCGAAATAATGAGCCATCATTGATACCGATACATCTGAGATTGCAAAATATTAAGGGCATCCTCTATTTTCATTAGATTGAAAGTGGATTGAAGGATCTACCATAGTGTACATAGAGGTCCATGACTTTACCAAGCTAAAGATGCAAAGCTAGTTGGGTCCCTCTCTCTCTCTCTCTCTTTATACCCTAAAAATGATTGCAAAGCTCGATGAATTAAATAACTTACAAACAAACGATCAATAAAACTCAGTTCAGATAGTTCGACGCCTACTTTCATCAAGCAAAAAATCGAATTTGAATCTTATAAATATTGAAAGTTCACAATTGAGAAAGTTATACTTATCAGTAGACCGATCCAACTCAATCGAAAATAGTCGATATTCATTAGATTTTTGAATATCGGAGGGTAACAGCAAGAAAAAAAAGTAATAGATTACAAACAATGGCTTTTTAATGCCTTTTTTCTCGTACAAAGCCATAACATCCACACTCCATCAAGTATCATTTTGCACAAGATGGTGGATCTTTCCGAAAACGACACGCAGATAAGGAAAAAATTAATTAAAAAAAAAACTTGTATTATACTTTACTTAAAATATATTTAACATTGCCATGATGTACTCTTTTTTGGATCAATTTGCCATAATGCACTGGTTGCAACAATCCCCTTAGAAGAACAGGTTTTACCGACATGTTGGTTAATGTAGTTCAACATCTCTTTCTCTTAAATAAGGTCTCAATTCGAATTTTACAAATGAAAAAAATTTATAGTTACGAGAATTTTACACTCTGGTAGTCTGACCAGTTCAAATTTGAAGGGATTGGGATTCATTGTGTACACACACCAAAGAGCAAGAGTTGTTTAGTTTTGATTAAAAAAACCAATTAAATTTAACACGAGCTGATATGAAAGCGAGAGGACGATCTCGATTTCGAAGTTATTGTCCCGGATAAATAATAATCGCATCGTTCCGACGGAATAAATCTTTTGGAATAAATTTGCGGTGAATATCTTAAATTTTAGAAAACTAGTCATATGGAAATCGATGGCGTTCTTGGATATACAAATGAGAAAATAAATAATGTCAAGAGAAAAAGGAAAAATAATTAGGTAAATTCTTAAACTAAGCAGAAAATTAAAATGATTTTAACACAACTATAGGATCATTTCTTCCACTCTCTCTCCCAAAAATAAGCACATCGATTAGACACAGAATCAGTGTGGGTCAAGCACTCAACCCTTTGAAACCTTTTCTTGTTCTTTTTCCTTTGGCCCTTCCTCCTCTTTTATTTTCTGTCGTTTTATTCGGTTACTAAAAGCAGGAAAAAGAGATCGACGAAAGGGCAGATGTAGTTCAGTTGACGATAACTGAATTCAGAATGTCTCGATCTCAAACAGAAAATAATGTCAACTGCACCGATCCCGGTTTCTCTCTTTGTTTTTTTCTTTCCACCTTGGAGGAGCTAATGACAGTTTTTATAATAATGGCATGATGGCCCAAGCTTAAGCCTTGATTTGACAGTCGTGGGGACTTAGCTATTTGCATGATTTAATAAAAGCTCATGCCCAGAACCCCTTTTTTTCCATCCAATCTCGGAGAATAAAAATCGCTTGATTAATATTCATTTAGTATCTTCTTTATCTTCTGGTGTTCACATTGATTTATCAGTATCACTGATGCGGTCAATGACGACAATATTTGAACTCGGGGTTCCAACGTGGAAGTTATCGCAGATCGAAATTCTACGAGAAAGGTGCAGTGTTGTACTCGTAACTTTCACGGTCCTCAGGTAATAGTTGTCAAAGGATTGATGAAGGAGACATCCAACAGGCTCATTGAGTTGATCGGTCGATCGTCCCGCTACTCTAAATGGCATGCACGGACCCTGGTTCGCATGTTGCAATCATACGAACATCGACTGGGGATTCCGATGCACGAGAAAGTTAAGTTCAGATATGACGGTCCAGATTGACTGTCTGATCCTTACATCATAGATGGTTGTGAGGGAGAAAGTACAAGAATTTATTGAAGGATTAAGCGATCGAAAAACTGATATCCCAAGAGATCTGGAACATGTATAGACTCTACGTGCAGCAGACTCGGCAAGGCTTACTTGGTGTAGTAAGAGTTGAATCCCTTTACAGGGAAGATCTACAAAACATCCATATAAAAAGTATTATGTACCATAATTTTTTAAGTAAATATGAGTCCAACCTACTTATAAGATCGTATAAATTTTACGTTGTATCAGAATCAGTTACTGAGTGGACGCTTTTCTCTAGGCCAGATTGTATAGCTCTGGATGAAACATGCGTGGCTAGAGTGTGGAATTCATGGAATTAAGTCCGGGGTCAGAAGAGAAAACCCGTCTTGTAATCAGTTGCCCCTACTTACCTGAGTACGAAAAGAAAAACACCAGAATTGAGATAAGTTGTTGAGCGTGGGAAAAAGAGGAGGAGAAGAAGAAGAAGAAGCAAATGGAAATTGAAGAAGCAGAAAACTTACTCGACGGAAAAAGCAAAGAAAGGAAATGTCCAATCGGGATCATTGTAAGCTAATCATCGCTTTCTTTTCAATATGCATCATTCCATATTAAGAGATTCGGGAAACACTACACGATTCGGTTTAATCGAATTAATTTTAAAACTTTTCTATCATAAATTTTTTTTATTTATAAAACTCGAGATTTTAGTTAAAGAGAAAAAACCGTTCAACCACCTCAACGAACTCACTCTGTATAATATGATATAAGGGGCTCCTTGGACCTGCACCTTGACAATCACTGCTCCTTGGACTGTACCAGACCATTGGCAAGATTACGCTGAGGGGACCAGCGTTAGTGTTGTTTGTTCAATTTATTTGATATGTTTGGATTAAATAGAAAAGTCGAATATTATATAATGGAATGATCGGAATACCACTACTACTGTTGTCCTCCTTTAATTTAATAAAAGAAAAGCTCTCCACCATAAGTAAAAGTGAATGAAAAACTATAGCTTAGCTTCCGGTCGAGTTGAGGAGCCGTCGCCAAACAACCGGAAGGTAGCCGGACCGGATCGCTCGATCCCATTTCACGGGGATCAACCTTTTGACTATTGCAATATTATTATTAAGTAATAAATAATGAATTATATCATCATCTGACATATTAACCTTTTAGAGTAAAATGGTTATGAGGACTTCTAATTCTATTATGATATCAAAGCAGGTCAATCTGGACAAGTCCACTACCATCATCAACTAAAGTCCGTATTTTTAAATAACGTGCATAGATCACGTGTCATGCCTCCATAGAGAAGAAAAGAAACCGGAGAGCTTTTGGGCGTAAAATAAACTCCTTTTATTTGTTGCGATGCAACCCGATGATGAAGGATGATTCAACCGATCAATTCGTCATTGCAAGATGGCATTAGAGTCCCGGTTCAAGTCACCAGCCACGCAATAACCCCGGTTTTTACTGATTCCACGCGACAGGCCTTCAAAAACTAATACAGTCCATGCATGAGAGGAAATATCAAGTCAAACGATTATGACGACTCTTAACTCTATTGATTATGATACCGAATCTCTTTGAGGGTATTAGGATATTATCGCATACTGCATGAGTGATCGCTAATTTTTACGGAGACAATAACATTTTTTTGTCTAGAAATATCGAGGCACGATTTCGATACAAGATATAATAGAAGCTGACAGTAACAGTAGCCATCGATTGCAGCCAGAAAATCTAAGCAGCAAAGCTTTTCCACATGGTGTGTTTCTTTGGAGCCCATTTCGAATCATATCGTCCCTCTTACCATATCCAATAAAAAAAATGTACGATCAAAGTTTTAGTAAAATTAAATTCGACAAAAAATGAAAAGGAAAAAAAAATCCTCGAAATAACCGTTCGACAGTTTAATGAAACGGGTCACGACCAACGATACAGATTAAAGAGAGGGAGCGAATTTAACGCACTGGAATCGTTTTTCTCACCGGTGGAACAGCCCGATGACTGTAGAATTTTCGGGGAAGGGAAAGGGGGAAAAGATCAAACCGCCCCACCAATCAGGTAATGGCAAATTGAAATGGCTGCAGATTGAAGGGACGGGGCTTTCAGGTTCTGTTTGTACGAACGTCAGCCCAACATTGTCCCATAATTTTTTTCTTTTTCCAGAGGATTGATGTCCCTTCAATTATGGAAGGAGACCACATTGCCCCCACAAAAGATTTACCAACAATCTTCCTCCTTTCTTTTCGGGGATGCGTTGAATTGTATTTAAAAGTCTAATGAATTTATATAAATTCGAGTCGATTCAGTTTTTTAGATATAAAACTGGATAATGACGGGTAATTTTAAGTGTCTATTTGTTTGTTTGTTTTTATATTTGAGCTATTTATGTTTGAACATGAATAATTCAATCTTGTAGAACCGATTTCCAACAGTTTTAGTCTAATGTTATTGCTTTGCGGATGCGGATTTCACCGATTCGGACTAAAACATATAGGATTCGACTGTCAAAAACAGTAAACATATAGGACTTTCAGTTTAAATTTTTTCCGATATAAAGCTATTCCAAATGGTTAGAGCAGGTTCGGTTTTCTACTGATACGGATTAACTAAGTCAGCCCACTGACGGTGAAACTCTACCAATTACGAGTTTACTCTATTCACAAGATACATCATTTCACCGTCGACCAAATTAAATAAAACATCATTGGTTCGACTCGGTTTTAACTAATCTGAAGAGATCAGATTGCATTTGACAGTGGGTTCTATTCGAGATAATTTAGGTACAACTAGCCATGGACCCTTTTTTATTTATTTTTTATTTTTTAAAGAGATATAAACAGTTTCTTTTTTGTTTTTGAAAAGAAATATAAACAGTGTTGGGCCGGTTTGGAATTAATCATGGGAGCCAGGCCCACAAATGTTGGGCCCAGTGGAAGTGGAAGGGATGGCGAAATTAAACATAAAGACTTTTTTAGGTAATGAAGGTCGGTTGATACTACCACCAAGAGCAGTGGCCTGCTAACACGGAGCGATTAGCCTGGTGGTAAGGAGAAAGTGAGGTGTCGTTTGCACCCACTATTCAAATCATCTCGAGGTCAGCCTGCACCACTGAGTTGACTCTACCACTGTGAGCTTGTAGGCGTGTGTACATTGATGTAAGGATTAGTCGGACGAAGTTTAGATATTCGTGATATCATAAAAAAGAGCAGCAGTCTATCGGGACTCTTAAGGTTTGAGTATGCCTCTAAACAAAATTACTAGAATATAAGAGAATTTTTTAGCACAGATTTCAGTAGATACTGACTTTTTGAACTGTGCTAGGCTTTTGTTGATGGGTGCTACGTTAATGGGCAAGTTTCGATACTGGTTGTTCAATTCGTCTAATGTGTCGTGATTGATAGCGGAAGCCAAGATATCACGTAACGAGAATGGCTGGATGACAGCTATTGTTACCCCCCTACTCTATCGACAAAAGAAAAGGTCGATGAGTACTATTTAATGGGGCCCACACTTCTCTGTGATGGTCAAGAGCACATCTTGGATGAGCATCACTCATAAATAGTATATGGTAACAACGGATCAAAATCGATTGAAGTGCAGAATCAATCCACTATAATCTCATATCTTCTACTTAAATCGACTCTAATCAGGTACTACTAACTAACATTGACTCAGTCTTGCTATACCCTCCTAATAAACCAATATGATTTGGGCTTGAGCTTGATTTAACACAATAAGGAGTAAAACTCTCTCAATCATATATTATACCCATTCACATTATTCAAATAAGAGAACTTTATGAGGAGAGATTCGATATGTTATACACATGGCAAGTTTACTGCGTAAATCACCGTTCAGATCTTTACACGTGTAAACTTTATTCCCGAAAATTATGAGAACTTCACAGTGTTAAGATCCGAAAGAGATCTTCTATGCAATAAATCGGTTGTATATTGCACTGAATATCCACTCCAACGTTAGGGGAAGACTCAATACTTGAAGCACAGCCCAACGGTCTTATTTATTTTTCTTTTTTTTTTTCCAAATCCAAAAGCCCATTAAAACAATTGTGGTTCTTTTCTAGATAGGCCCGGCCCGGCAACGACAAGTACACCCATGGCTCCCGGACCTATAAATTAATTTATTTTCATTTAACTTATTAACACATTACATTCACAATAACATATTTTTAATTAATATTTCTCATTTTTAAATATTTTACATTTAATTGAAAAAATAATCCAAAAAGCCATACCAAAAGAGATCGATTTCCATGACAATAAATAACTTGTTTGCACGTTATGATACCAACCAATAAAATTCAAGTAATTCTACTGTTGTTTTTGGATTTTAGATTTTATTTAAAAAAAACTTAAAAAAATCAAATTTTAATTAATTGGTATTACTACATAAACAATATACATAACGCAAGATACCTTCAACAGGAGAAGAATGAATGAATACTACACATATGGTTCATGAATTAAAGCCACAATGATCGTAAATAATAAAACCTGATACCGAGATCAGATACGATCAGCAAATATTGACTATATAACTGAGATCGACTCTGCAGCATTTGCAAAACTTTCGGTTTTACTTTCACGCACTGTGTCGAATGCAGTCGAGCAAGAAAAAAACTGATGAAGATTGCTGAAAGAAATTTGGAACAAGAAGCTTACGAGATCAACCACTGCCCCCAGTTGCCTTAAAACCTCTGCGAGCACTTCCGGCTGAGGAAGCTGAAAATTTGCTGCAGATTCCATGGAAAGAAGACAAGCAGTTCTTAATCGTCCGAGAAGATGAAGCACATCACAGTACCAAAAAAAAGGCTGTGCCAGAGATATATATGGTGGTCAAGGCATACACACAGTCCTTTACCTTATTGAACAGACACCGGGCGGCCACAGCCGAGGCTTAAAGGCTCGGGATGATGGTGATAAAGACAATACAGAGGCAGTTCTCTCCTTTTATACAGCTGTGAGCTGGTCCGAGAAGTCAAGGGCCCCCGGGAAAACTGTGGTGAATGCTAACCCTTTCCTTCTTACACAGCCAACAGCAAAAGCCAAGCAGCCGAAAAGAACAACTCTGGTGAATATACAAAAATGCGATCCATTGTCCCTTCTTGTACAGGCGTTTATGCAGCCACCCGGACTGACAACCGTTGACCCACCTGAATCTGGCACTTCCTCGTGCAAGGCCTTCGACGAGGAGTTTTGGACTTCGAGATCTATTCCACCGGGAAGTGGTGGAATCTACACCCTTCTGGTTAGACAAGTTCTCGGAAACCTCTTCAAGGTTCTCTTGGTTGAGCCCATGAAGAGTCCAGGAGTGGTACAGAACTTCCATTTCCATAATGCAGTGGTTGGAAGATTAGCACCCATAAACCTCTACTTCTCTACCGAAACTTCAATCATGTTATTCTTCTTAGCTAGCATCATTATTCAATAAATATGTCAGATTCCTACAACGAATGGGACTCCAAACAGAGAGAAGATTTGGTTCGCTGTCTCCTCAGATTGAAGAACCGATTTCAGAATACCTCTACGAAACCCATGCACACAGCATGAGTCTTAGGACATTGAGTTGGTTTTCTGTCCTGCACCAAGATGTTATTTCTTATTAGCATCAGTTGCAGTTGCTAATTCAAAGTCATTGAGAACAAAGTGAATGTGTCCTTGCTGACCCGTTGATACATGAATCAGTCTTGGAATTCTGAGATGTCTGAACAGCTAAGTTGTCGAGGAATATGAAAAACTGAACCTCACCTCTGCTCTAAGGATCAGACATTAGAACTGCATCCTCATAATTTCCAGCATGGAAAGGCTCCAAGGAACCCCATGTTTTCCCGACTTTCAATTTGACCTGCAAGGGAACTAAAGAGGCAAAAAGAAAATCTCAACAATGGAAGTTAAAGCTTCTCATCTATTTGACATAAAGAATCCCAAGACGACTGAAAATAAGGCAACAAATAGGAATCAAAAGAACTTAAACCATATCGAGTACAAGAAAACAAATACTACCTCGAAGAGAGGCAGCATTTTCCATGCTCAGTTGCAACAGCTGTGCCCCCTCTTTTATCACCCTGGGGTCAACTTCCAGCACTAGTTCATCGTGCACCTACATAGATATGACCGAGTGTAAGATTTTTCACATGCTTTCTTCAAAATCACTCCACAAGATCCAGAATATACGGGAATATTATTGCAGAGACGCATTAAAGGGGGGAATAAAACAGAGATGTGTACCTGCAAAAGAATGCGACAGCAACCCTTCAGCATGTAAAACTTGTCAACAAGCTGAGAAGTAGATTCAGACTCGACAGTCCCTCCGACGATCACAGCATGAATATTGATCATTGCTATCTTGATTATGTCAGCTGCAGAGCCCTGAGGTGAACAGATGCAGTATATATAGAAAACCACAAGAACTCTCTAACATTATTTGAACCTAAGGAATTGAGACCTCATACCTGGCATATGGAATTGACCGCCTGTCGTTGAGCCTTTGATTTTTCTTTGGAGTTTCCAAATTTTATTTTTGAGAGGAAACGTTTCCTTCCTCCAAGGGTCTCTACATACCTGAACCACAAAGATTGAAGATTAAAGACAAAAGAAAAATATCACTAAGAGAATGAAATTGAAAATACTTGCAGCTACAAATAAATAACCATGATTTAAGTATCATCAGGTGATAAGCAAGTCAAAGAATGATGAAAGCAAGAAATATTGTGCGAATAATAACCGAACCAGTTGACACTTGAAGTTTCTTCCAATGAATGGGACAAGGAAAAACATTGAGAAATTCCTACCCCCTCTCTCGGCAAGAAGAAACAGCCCCTTGGAGCCAAGAGTCAACTCCAGGAAAGCACCTTTTAAAGCTCTGAATCTTCTCCCTGGCTTCATCCGGACTGCAATTCAATTGCTCAGCCAAGGATTTGGCACCCATTCCATAAAGAATGCCGTAAACCATTCGCTTGGTCTGATCCCGTTCATGGGAGCTCACTGAATCTTCCACCTTTCCAGTCCATCTTGCTGCAATCATAGTAAAAACATCCCCAAGAGGCTTGCTTAGAAGTTCGATCAGAGCAGAATCTCCTGAGAAATGTGCCATCAGACGCAGTTCTATCTGGGAATAATCAGCTGTCAGCAAAACCCAGTTCTCCTGCAATGGTTGTCCAGCACAGACTGTGAAACAAAAAGTATATTTGGATCCAAGAGGAATAGAAGTTAAGCAAGAAAGGAATTATCATGAACATATTAGAACTATAGTTTGAATACAAACAAATTCTAGTAAGTTTTGCCACAGCTAGAAAAAGAAAGCAGTTGACTGTCAATCTTCGAGGCATTCGAGAAGAGGAGACATCGTTCTTTTTTTGGATAATAAAGGATGCCACTTGCTTAGAGAAGCTTCTTGTGACAAGCTCATAGCAAGACTTTTCATAGGAAATCAATTTTAAATGCTATGATTCTGCACACCAGGTAGACTATTCCATAAACTTCACCTGCTGACACATAAATGACAAATACCTGAGTAGGAATTATGAAATCACGAGCATTAACTTTGCAATAATCAGCACCAGCGTCATCTCCATTCTTTTCCTTGTCCAACTTGAAATCAACCATATGCTCAACACACTAGAGAAAACACGATTAAATTATCCATATTATTTTACTTTTGTTAAACAGAAAAAAAAAAAAAAAAAAAAAAAAAAAAAAAAAAGAAGTTGATTCTATCTTGATTATATTCAGCATCAGGGGATGGGAGGTGTCTTATAGACCTGAAGATTAGGCTCCTCCATAGAAATCCGTCCAGTTGCTGTTGATGTCTGCAGCCAGTGACCATGGATGATATATCTCTGTGTCCTCACAGATAGCCTTGCCATTGAACAAATTGATCCCAACGTACAATTCAAAAGCTTTGAAAGTGTCCGATGCTCCTTGATGACTGGAATGATGGGATGCTCATACCTGGATCAAATTCAAACTCGCTTAATATTGCGCAAATTTCGTAAAGTGATATCCCTGTGATTGAATATAATGATATGAATAGATTAAAATTTCAAGAAGGGAAGCTTTGCATCAAACCTTTGTACCAGAAATTGAAACTGTAAGAGGTCTTTCCATACCTTAGAAGATCTAAACAATGCTTGTTGGTACTTGGATGTTGCTTTCCTTTCTCACCGCCGTCTGGTATGGGCAATTTCAAGTGCCCATAAAGGACATTAGCAATATCTGCTGTGTTATAAAGCGAGAACTTAATGCCTGCCAAACTGTAAGCTTCCTTCTCAAGGTGCCTCAGCTTTTTCCCTAGAACATTGCGTGCTTGAAGGCATCCCTCCATGTCAACACCTATACCCCATAGCTCCATTTCTGCAACTACATTGACCTAACATGCAAAGAACCAATGGATTCAATAAAACATGTGGCCTCTACATCTTGCCCAGCAAAGAAAGAAAATACTGCATTTACTATTTGCATCAAACTCATATCTTTACAATCAATATCCCTTAAACTTCTACCATCATATTCATTTGAAGTGCACAAACACAGCTGCCAACATGACCAGCAATTTGCTGTTAGGAACTTATCAACGAGGATTTGCTGTATAAACAGCTTTCAAATTTCAGTTTGCTCTGTTACACCATATTTGACACCTTAACAGAAATTCTTCAAAGTTGGATACAAGTGCCAGATGATAATATTCTTCCTAAAATGTATTGAGCAGACCAAGTAAAAAAACCCTACCAAAGGAAGTTCAATTTTCGTAAGTGCTTCAAATAGCTTTTCATGGAAAAGTAATTTCCAGAGAACAGAAGACAGTGCTCGCGTCTGTGCAACCCGACGACAGCAACCATCACGTGCAGCTTTTCTCGTTTGATTCCTCCACCTACCACATCGATGAGCAGCTGCTGCAGCTTCACTGGATAACCTCTTCTTTACTTCCTGTTTCACCAATGCCTTAACACTTCAGAAACTTGTGAATATTATGTAAAAGCGCATCATAAAAGGTGGATTAAAGTTGTTAAGTGCTCTCCATGCACTTATCAAGGAGTACTAATTTGTATCAGGAGTGATAAAGTTTTCCAATAGATCCGAGCTTTGCAAATGCATGTATTCTGTTAAAGTATACCAATAACACGCACATCAATTTCAGATGACCCCAGGAACACCTGTAAAGCCATAGAAATTGCAACATAGAACAAAATTTTCCTTAAATTGGAAATGCCTTGAATGCTTAAGTACCTTTTCAAGGTTCGGGTCAGAGCTCCTCTCTTCATCGGGCCACAGAATCCATGCCACTACGGACATGTCAATTCCCTCTTTAACATTAACAGATGGCAATGGTACGTAACAAGAATCAACAAGTTGGAGACCCATATCTTTTCTTGCATCATTAGTCAACCCTATTTTCTGGATAGAAATTGCACAGTTTCGTAACACCTGAATCTGAACTTTCAAATTCCAAGTAAATTTTCTGACCCCTTCTTTCCCCATTATTTCACCAATCCTTCTCCATCGAACATTGACAGAATCTGACCACTCAGGAAGCCAACTACTTTCTGTATCAGGGGATGAACCTATTGACACCTTATTACTTTTTCTCTTACAGAATAGATCCCTCGGAACATTGAAATAGTACACTGGTGAATTTTCCCAACATATTGCAAAGCCATGAATCTCAAACTGGCCACAAGCGTCCATCTGTTTTCGCTTGCTATAATGTAAATCAAAATAGAATTCCTTGACAGCATCCCAGAGATCCAAAAAAGTATCGAACCCACCAGGAATATTTACTGGTCTAGTTGGGCCTTTATCAGGATCCCAGTCCTTAAACAAAGGATGAATGCTTTCTCTGCTCAACAGCGCCTTTGCATTCTGATCGTGATTGCAACTGAACATCGTGTTTTCAACACCAGACCTTTCTAGTGGTACAGAAAGGACAACATCGGAATCCTTTCCATAAGAAACAAGAAGAGGCACTTCAGTTTGTTCAGAAGTTTTCTCAACTCTATCTGGAGGAACGCCAGCTAAGTCCAATGCTGCTGAAGACACCAAAGGAACAGTATATTCCTTTATAGACACCTCCTGATTTACAGTTCTATCGGATTTCTTGCTCTCTTCCACGGATTGCAACATCGAAACATTCTCCAAAGAATTTGACGTATACATTTTACCAGTGATCCCCACTACTCCTGTGTGGTTGCCATCTGGAGCTGATAACTCTGGTCGAGAGAACTGTGTAATATCAAGTCCAAGAGATTGGTATGCAGAAAATGCAGCAATCCTCGCCTCTTCAGCTTTATCAAGAACCATCTTGCGTGCCCCATTCTTTATCTTCTTGGCAACTCCTAATTGCATGCGTCTTTGGGCTGACGTTTCTATGTAATTAATCCGAACAGCCAAAATCAGAAAAGTGAAACAAAAGGAAAGAGAGCTAACAGAACAGCTGTATGTTATCAGGAACCAAAAAGAAGAGTAGACTGGTTCTTGAAATTTTATGTCAGAAAGCTGAAAGCATAAAATAATGTTGCGTTTCTACAACCTGAGTGAATGTGTATATATCCAGGCTAAACATGCTAGAAATAAAAGATGAGAAAGTCACACTTCATAAATGTTATCAATATGAGCATCCCTTTGTATCTCTAACCTAAACATAGAGCTAAAAATATACACCACTCACCTTCAGCAGCCCATGATGAAGATTCAAAAAGAGCTTTGACTAATTCAGCAATGGAAGCTTCTGCAATTGCTAAAGGTGTGCGCAAGCCGGCCTTATAAAGTGCTCTAGCTCGAGAACCCTGAAAAATCAGATTGATAAAGCTGGATACTTTCACAAACTGACAATACAAACATGCTCTGAAGAGAAAGCACTTGAAGACAATAAGAAACGTACCTTGACATATGGAATGTTTGTAAGCTCTACAATCTCTGCTCTTACTCCAAAAGAAACACGATTTTGAAATTTACCAACTAAGCCTTCTAAATCATGCCACCCAAGCCTCTCACAGAATACAGAAACCATAGATGCAAATCTACCGGCATTTTCTTGTAAAGCTTGAACCATGCCTCGGGCTACTTTAAAAGCTTCACAAACCTCAGCAACTGGAACTTCCTTCATTGCCAACAAGTAACAACATAAGCAGCAATCAGACTGGAAGTGGATTTATATTACATACTGAACTCCCTTAGAACAGATAAAATTAATGATGGAGGTACACAAAACCAACTCTCAACTGCGAAATCCATATAATATGAGCACAAATAGTGCAAGGAATCTTACACTGATCACAGAATTGTCATTACCATGAAATTAAATACAGAATATAAACACATGCATATGGAAGATACCTGAACTAGTCTAGCTAAGATGAGAGCAACATAAAATCGTCTGCATACTCGTAGGGCTTGCTCATCTGAAAGCATATTACTTCCTGTGATCCCAGAGTACCTTTGTAGTTTACTGTGCCATCCTTTTGCATTACCTCTGGATCTATCAGCAGTTTGCATAGGAGCACCATGTGCCATTCGCATCAAGAATGGTTCTGTTACTCCAACTCGATTACCAACTGACTGCATTTCACAAGTTTCCAGGAAACTCATATGCATGAAAGATACAAAAGACGAAATCACAGACCATTAGCTTTTTATCTAAAAATCTTACACATGCAAGACATGCTAATAAGTTATATCTACCAAAATCTTAGTTCGCATGTACATATCTACGTTGCTTCATCACTACCTATTTAAAAAGTTTGATACGAACAAATGAGTGCATGTCTCCAGAAGCAATACCTGGTCAATAAAAGACAATTCCATGAACCTTTGGTAATAAAGTTCCCAGTCTGGCTCAATCTCAACATTGGTTGGAGTTACCAAGTAGACTAAGTGCAGATCAGATGCAAGCACAAAACCTTCTCTTGCTCTTGAAAGATCCTCAAGGACAATCTAAGGGAAAAAAATTAAGATTTCTTAAACAACTTGGGACCAGTCATTGCCTTACCACCTCATGTTGTTAAAAGGAAATCCAACAATATAGCCAAAAAAATTCCCATCGAATTGATATATGAGTAAATTTCTTGAATATCGCATTTCTATCAACTGGAATGCACTAGCCGAAAAATATGATTAATGCAATGAAAAAGCACACAAGTATTACAAGGGATTCATCTGGGGAGAGAGAACTGCCAAAAGCAGCCCGTCCAAGTGGAGTAGTGCTGTATAATTTGGTATCCTCATTCCATTCAAGGAATTTTCTGTGACACAACCAGCGGAGAGAATCCTGTGCTGATCTTACCACATCTTGAAATGGTTTGGTAGAATTGAGAAGAGTACACCTGACGTAGCGATGAATATCATTAGCAGTTTGAACAATCCCACCAGCAACAACTTCTAATATAGCATGAATCATTCCATTCTTGTCTTCAGATAGACATGAATTCAGCGGTGGACAGCTCTCGTTAAGAAGACCCATGATTCTTTTGATCTCTTCAGGTCTACATATCATTATCTGGATAGGTGAAAATATATGTTTTGTACGAAATCAAGTCAGACCATTGCAAATATAAGACAGGTTATCTCAATAAACTATAGGCTCTAACATGAAACTGCAGAAAATATAGAACAAATCAAATATCATATCCAAAATACACAAATAAATAGATACTAGAACATACACTTTCACCCTTAGAATCTATCCCAGTCCGACCAGCTCGACCAGCCATCTGCTTGTACCTTGTTCCATCAATAAAATCACGACCAATTCTGGGTTGCCGGAAAATAACTCTCCTAGCAGGTAGGTTAACCCCAGCAGCTAAGGTGGAGGTAGCAGTCAAAACACGTATAAGCCCTCTACGGTAGCAGGCTTCCACAACCTCTCTTTCCTCAACCTGGAGATAGACTAAAATAGAATCTCATACGGAAAGCTGGCAATATTAGACAGATAACTATGCATATCTTAATGCACATTACAACAGAAGGGAGAAAACAACACGAGAAATTCCTGGACAAGCAAGAATATTACTATTTCAAAAAACCAAATAAGTATGCATATCTTAATGCACATTACAACAGAAGGGAGAAAACAACATGAGAAACTCCTGGACAAGCAAGAATATTACTATTTCAAAAAACCAAATAAATTGCGTCTAAGAAAAGAGACATACCGTTAGTCCAGCATGGTGATAAGCTACACCAGAAGGAAGAGTTTCTTCTAATACAGGATCTAACCCAGCAGAGGACCTTCGCAAAGCATCAAGAGCTGAAATGATACTTGAAAATTCAGTATCATCATTCTGAAGGTTAACAGAGAATTTCTTCAGGAATTTGGAAACGTGTCGAGCTGTTGACTCGCATCCTTTACGGCTTGAGCAGAATATTAACACCGAATGACCATCTTGAACGACCTAAAATGGATACTCTTTTAACTCAATCTTTACAATATACAGAGTGAGGTCCAAAGTAAATCAAAGCAAAGACTTTCAACCTCATTGCACAGTTCCACAATATGATCTGGATCTTTACCACCAATGTCGGCTCCTTTTGAGATTGTTCTCATGATGTCCATGCTTTTGTTATATATAGTGTTGCCAACCTTAATATACTCCTCCAATGGAACAGGCCGAAATTCAGTCTGATATAATGCAGCCTGCACACAAATTTTTGAAGCTTATATGCAGCAAAACTGGACGTTATCAAAGCTGATGCTAAATAAAGTGCCTAAAAGTTTCCAGTTGCAACCCCAAAAATCATCCTGATGCATCAATTTAGGTACAACAAAAGAAAAATGTCAAATTTCAAGGTTTATGGAAGACATATTACACAACCTATTTGAGAATAACTGTAATTGGGGCAAATTCAAACTTTAACATCTTTAACCAACTTCTGTCATGATGCATAGTTTATCTGTCAAGAATGGTCAAAAAGAGGCTAAGATATCTAGATGGCTATGCCATCATTTACTTGAACAAGGTTTCAATACATCCAACAATTATTAAATATGGAATAACTTCAGATTGTAGATAAATGCATAGCTCAAGCTCCATTACATTTCAATAGACACATACGAAATCTGGTCAGGTATACAAATGATTTCTCCTCTCATAGGAAAAAGGAAAGCAATGGTAACGACTCTAACCTGAAGCCAATCTGCAACGGCCACGACATTTGGCATGGTTGCACTCATCCCAACAATTTGTAAGCCCCGAGTAGAGTCTCCCTTAGCACTGCTACTACCAGAACTTTCACCACTGCTTGTATCTGAGTTGCCTTCTCCAGCAGCATAACGAAGCTTGGTCAACATAAGTTCCAACAGGTAACCCCTATGTTGGTCCCCAACCTGTTGAGCATGAAACTGTTGAGTTCATTCAAAGAACAAAATGAAAGAAAGGACCATTCAATAAAGAAGAAAGCTACAAAGTGCTTATAAATAAGAATGCCTTGTGACATCCATATCCACATACCATGTGCAGTTCATCTATCACTATAATTCCAATTTCTGATAGACGACCCTCTTCGAGCAACCTGTTTATTAACGAGTTTGCCTTTTCTATAGTGCAAACTGCTATAGAGGTATCCTTTGGAAGCGTTCCACCACCTTGATTTCCATAGTAGCTGCGAACATGCTTACCAAGTGGTTCCAAAAGGACTTCAAGGTGCTCTGCCTACATGATTATATAAAAAAAGAGAAGGTCAGTGCATAAAAGAGAAGCAAATCAAGAAAAGGTAGCCAGAAAGAAGAAAAAGAACCTTCTCAGTGCAAATTGATACATAGGGAAGTACAAGAATTGCCATTTTTTCAGTTGATAAGACCCGCCGAAGCATTAATATTTCTGCAACAAAACTTTTACCAGCACTGTGGCATGGCGAGCATTAGACAACAAAGTATATGAGCTTTCCAGAGGAAAACCAACCGAAATAACATGCTCTTTCTGATAAATATATAAATATATATATGTATATGTATATAAAGCACAAAGAGAGAGTAAGGCAGAAAGCTACTTAACTAAGTGCTTAAAAGTTTAGAAGTTTGCAGCAGGTCAGTTCATGAAAAATACACACACACACACACAAAAACAAGAACAAGAGGAAAATTAAGGATAAGAAGATATTTTTGAGAGATTTGGTGCCTCAAATAGTCAAAAAATACATTTAATTTGGCCATTCTGATTTTTTCGGTATGCATCGCTTGGTGTGGGATCTGAGTAAAGTCAGCCATTCTTATTTACATATTGATTAAGTGGTCTTTGGCTTAACGGCCAAGTAGATCACTCCTCATCTTTCATTTCCCTCCCATCTGTTCGTTTTTTCAATATAATAAACTTCTAACCAATTTTTTAACACAACCAATTTAAGTACCATCATACCATTGAAACCCAATTACCGCGAATTGTTTACGTCCATGAATAGCATATACAAATAGGATTTTTGGGTTTCCGTGATGAAGCCATGAATTTGTTCATAAATCAACTCATATTTAAAGGCAAATTTATTTGAAATTCTGTTTGAGGAAAAAAAAAAGGCATGAATATCAGTCTACGATCTTCGTGTTGGCTTCAAGTTTTGACTAATAAATAGACAATTGAGGAATCAAAGCCCATAAATAGATTCTTCCATTTATGACCAACAACCAAGAAAGAATGGGAAGATAAGAGGCGCAAATAATTGAAAGAGGCAACAAAGAAAAACAATGAGAGAGTGATTGTTCCATTCATTTGAGTCAATATGATGGTCATTAAAGTCATTTCTTGAGGAGCAAGCTCATTCCTTGTTATGAGCCTCAGCACACACTCTTGGACGTATCCTACTCCGCAAGTCTCTACTGGACTTTTTATGCTTTCCTTTTGCTATGCTCTTCTAATCTTTATCCGGCTACCAACAAACCTATATTCATTTTTTGAGCTCAAGCTAGTGAAGTCTCTTTTTTCCATCGCAAGGCATTCGAGCCCTTACAAGATCCCCACATCTAACAATCATCTCAAGAAATCAGATTTAGCACTCTCATCCAATTCTTCCACTCAAGGGATTGTTCAATTTTTCAATTGGAGACTAAGCTACGTGGCACACTCTCCCAAGCATCACATGGCCGCCAGAAAATTAGTGCAATAAATATAGATCTTTTAAACTGTTAAGTTTTAAAAAAGATCTATGTAAATCTGCACTTGCTTTTACTAAACACTTAAAACCTGACATTTTTAACATTTTGATTAATAGTAAATGAACTGGAATATTTTCATTCCAAATATCATGGTAAGCTTTAACCTGTCAAGTATAACATCAAACTGCCTTAGTATAAATATTGAAGCAGCTATTACGAAACAACACATGACTTATAGACCACATATGACTTAGACCAAAGTCAGATACTCATAGGTGCAAAAAACGTTAGTTTCAAATTTTAAAGGACCTGAAATTAGTAAAGCAAAAATCGGTTCTGAAATGTATCTCAGCATACAGAAAGCATGCATGCACATAAATGCATGATACAACATCTTATCTGTTGATAGCATAAGATCTTTGAAATACCTCGTGGAAGCACAATACACAAGATTCTTTTTCTGTAGAACACCTTCGACCTGAAGACAGTCAACCTGAAAAAGAAAGTTAATGCACAACTCTATTGAACAATCTAAATTCAATATTACTGAGATCATCTTCAAAATAGAATGATATACAAGGACTGTCTAAACAAATACTAGCCTCTGTCCGAAGCAACAATCTCAACAGCGTGATTCTTAAAAGACTAGAATATCAAAGCAATAACATTACTGGTTAAAGGGAAAAATTCTCTCAACTAAAGAATGAAGGAATAAAGGTACTCAAGGTTTAACAAATAGAGGCATTATGCTTCCAATAAAAACATGCTAGTATTTCCTAGATTAGTCTATTATTTAGATATTAACCGATCATCCCGACCAACAATATCTATAACAGATAAAACTTGGCTAAAACAGTCCTGGATGAGATTAACATGTAAAATGGAAGAAATTCATCAACTTGACCACAAAGTTTCCCACCTAGCACTAGTATTCTGAGTACAAGAAACAATAGAAACTTGTTTAAATTGCTACTGCCTAAAATACCTGCCATTGGTACAACTTCTGTATGCCCTTCTTGCCATATATTTTGCATATCTCAGATGGAAGCCAGCTGCTTAGATCTAACCAATCTTTACTCTGCAGAAAACTTGAAGGAGTACATGTTTCATCATTTCCATGTTTACCAATCAAATTCCTCAGTACATTAACTGGTGTATCAGTTATTTGTTGACTAAATATATCTGATTTTGTTTCCGTTGCATGTACAGCTATAGCCATTTCTTGCTTCTCATGCACCTCTTCAATTTTTGGTGCATTAGTGCAATGAGTTAATGTACTTCTAGTCCGAAGACCTCTTCGTCCCACCAAATTACAATCAGATTCTTCACTTAGTCTTGAATTGACAGCTGTTGTTTTATCCAAATTGCTATGATGACCAGCAACCATATTCAAGTTTCTATCCTCACAAGAGAAATCAAAATGCTTCACTGGCAAAGGGGACCCTGTTTTGTCCAACTCCTTGGCGTACTTATCTCCCAATGCCAACTTGCTCATTTCTGCAAAATGAACTCTACTGTCACTGTCATGCAGTGCTCCCTCTTTTTTATCGTCATTGATACTTCTCAAGTGGCTTGTGCTCTCGGTGTCAGCGTGATAAACAGAACCATTGACAGGGGCACGCAAACCATCAGCAAATTTAACTGCTTCACTCCAGAAACCTTCTCCAGGTGAAAACATGGAACTCCCACATGTTGATCTCGGGGTCTTGTCTGTGAATGATTTGACAATCAGTGAGCTAGGTGTGAAGCAGCAGGCCGTTGCGGCAGTTGATACAGTTGCTTTTTCCGAATCCCTTAAACTCGGTGGAATCTCAACAGGATCATCACCTATAGGTTCCTGCAACAGTGCAAATGTAAAGAAAGTGATAACTACACTCTATTCAAGAAGTTAATTTCAAAACATTTCAGTAGTTTTTACCTCTGTAGTAAAGTTCCCAAACTTCCTGGTTTCTGAATCCAACACCATTTGCTCAATATTTTTCTCTTCAGAAGAAATTGCCCCATCTCTTATATCCGATGGAAAAGTCATCTGATGCCTCTTATTTGACTTCTGAGTCTCCTTCTCAACAAAGGATGGGCTGCCATCTCTTTTACGATTCTGAGAATTAACCTCTGTCGGCTTATTTGGTCGAAGTTCGCTGCATACGTTTACTGATTATGAGCTCAAAAGAATTTTTTCCCCAAAGATGAAAATTAAACTCAAGACTTTCTGCAACTTATTTTCAATTTTACCAATTGCCTGGCTAAACTTTATCTGCAGCATAAATTGGATAAATGAGAGAGGAATCCATTACTCATTTACAAATACCTGCAATACAAGGACAAAAATTCATTTGCAAATTTTCTGAGTTCAGGGTTTTCTGTGCCCCTTGCAGACAAGTACTCCTCTGATGGACCTTCATCAACAGCAATTTGCAATGGGACATCATTCTGAACTGCTTCAGTACAACCAGACAGGACTTCTTGTTCTGATGATACAATCTGCGTATTTTCAGTTGTTGATAGTTCTTCAGTATCCAAACCCAACTTTCTTCTAACCAACTCCTGATCATGAGGCAAATGTTCAGCCAAAGAAGACTGCTTCACTATAAATGCAGCATCCTGTGAGCTTTTTAAATAATTGTCTAAAGTTCCTTTAGCACCAGGAGAACCTCCAGTTCCTGCAGTTTCAACGTTCTCTGTCCTCTGTGATTTTAAACTGGGTGATGCAGATTTCCGCTTCTTTGAAACAAAAAACTGCACAATTTTGGTCATAACAAATGGTCATCTGTCAATATGTGAACGAGTTCAAGTTTCAAACTTGCACCTCAAAAATTCATTAGGTAGGTAAATAGCCGACATTCCAACCCAACCCAGCCCCCACCAACCACCCCCCCAACACACACACACCAAAGTAGAACATATTTATGTAACGATCATTCTTTCTAGTCACAAGCTGCATAAAATTCTTATTCCGAAACAGTTGGCTCATAGATTCTAGAATTACCTAACGGTAAATTGGCATTCAAACCATGAAAACAAGCGCCACAATTCGTGAGAAGTTTACTCGAGATGAGAATGACAATTCACTATTTGAATAACATAAATGGAACAGTCAGTGACAGTGGCAGGGAAGTTCAGTCGAGGTACAAAATGAAATAAAATAAAACAAGAATTCAAAGGTAAGAACTTCTGTTCTTTCATTCATTGTTCTTCCATAACAGACAGATCGCGGAAACGTTCCAAATACCGAACGAACTCAATCGTCATAGCAGCAAGAATAACTTGCAAGAATTCTGAAGTTACAGGATTCAATCGGGAAGTTAGCTGGAGAGAGAATAGAACCATGATTCCTATCAGAAAGAAGGAGCCCTCTATAGAGAAAATGTGAAGAGAGGGGACCTGGTCGATGCGCGACCGGGAGTCAGCCATGCCCGAAAGCTTCTAGGCGCCTCCTTCCTTCCACCCAAGGCCCCGACTAGGAAACCCTAACGCTCCGCCGGCGCGGCGTCGCCGGAAGAGCTCGAGCAGATTCGTCGAAAGTAGAAGTGTATTTGCAATTCCCGACGGGCGCGCCCTTCGGAGCCAAAGCGCTTCTTCAGTTCAGTCAGGCATCCGCGATTCGGTTGATTTCAAAAATATCGAGGACAATCTTTGCAGGGATACCCCTGAATTTAGGGCTTATTTACTCATTGACCCTCGAACTTAAACTTTATTCATATATTCTCGAGGAGTAAACTAACAATTCATCCTGGGTCCTTGAGTAATTTTCTGTTACCCTTGCTAGCCCGAGTGATTGAATTTATGTCACTTTGGTCCTTATTTGGAGATTTTGTATCAATCATACCCTTTTGATGCATCATTTGGGTCCTTCATGTAGTCAGTCAGTTTTTGATGTTATCATTTACGTCCCCCTTAGATCTTTCATGTTAGTAGTTAGGTCCTTAAGTCCTTAGTATTCAGTCCATCGTAACGTTCCACTTTTTAAGAGTTTCTTTTTTATTAAAAAAATATTTATTTATCCCTTCAAAGAGCAAGACACTTCATCACTTTTAGAAAAATATTTTCACAAAAAAAAAAAAGATCTTCACCTGCATTTTTGCTTACATTTTAACTAAGATAATAGAATGAGAGAAGCAATAGTGACCGTTATCCACCCTTTTACATAACGTTAAGAATTTTTGTGTTCAACTGTGAATATATCAAATAAATTAAATAGCAAGTACTAATATTGGTCTCGATGAATGTGACAACTATCAAGGGTCTAGTATGATCTAAGAAACTAGCGTCCGGCAACGCACGGTCTTACTATCCAACCGGCTTAGAGTGAGATTCCATCTCATAACATCGACTTTACCAAATCGCATTAAAGTGAATTTTAAACTAATAAATCACCACCCTTAACCTTTTCATGTGCAGCCTAATCTCTATGCAGGGATATCTTTGACTATGAAAAGAGCGCATTCGAGGCATGAATCCTCTTCAACTTCCAAGGGGAATCCCCAGTATTCCTCCCATTGAAAGGGCTTAAACAAGTAGGCATAAGGATATGGAAAGCAGATGATCTTCTTATCTTTATAGAAGGGTTCGCCCCCACCTGCACGGGGTCTTTTGTTGGCTGTTCTTGATCATTTTTGTTTGCACTCTGGCCTGCGACTTAAAACTCTGAAAAAACATTGGATTGACATTCAACGAGTCTCGTCGTCCCCTGCTCTTGCTAGTTTCGAGTAAAAATACCCATTTTTAAAACATAATTCAGGACAAAATGCTTTCCACATTTTGATCATGCAATTTCAGTTTTACAAAATCGATGACTTAAAATCACATGCCAAAAGTACGACTCCTTCGTAACAATAAAATAGTTTGCCATGGCACTTGAGGAAAATGGTTTGCCTTTTTCTTATCTGTTGTCCACAAAAAATGTTTTCTTAGGAGGAATATTTAAACGCAAAACTCGTCTCCTCAAGGCAAATCTTCCCTTTTTCCCCTTTTTTATGACGTGTCAACAAATTGCCCGATCGCCTCCGACAACATGGACCCGCTAGTAAACTAATAGCATGTGGTAAGCCACCAGCGAGAACCGATATCTAGGGATTAATGGCAAAACCCAAGCTATACAACACACCATCTAATAGATTAATCGGTTACTATAGCACCGAACACCAATATCAAAAAAAAATTGTCCGACCATAAACTTGACCTAACAGGCCATACTACAAAGATTTAATCTTGTCGAAAGGCGTGGTTCTTTTTTCTTTTTCGACCCGTCAACTTTGACTCAAAAACAGTAAAATGCAAATTTAGCCCAAGATAAGATGCAAGGCTCAAAAGTCCCATATTTCTAGCAGAAGTTGGATCCCAAATCCAACTCTCCCAGGAACTTCACAAAGCCCCAGCAATGGCAGCAGGTCATAGAAGTCAGTACAGATAAAACAGAGGCCCAGTTGAAGTGCAGAAACATCTAACGATGAATCAAATCGAACTGAGGCACAGATGATACACTTCCTAGCTGACTCCGAACAACACAATAAAACAAACTCTTAGCAGTTTTAGATGTAATATCTTACTAGTACAACTCTAAATGGGAGTGTTTTCTACCAGCAATCTCACTCAAAAGGGAGTCTCCTCAAGCACTACACTGATGAATTCTAAAGCATAACATATGTTCCCAGAAAGCGATAAGAGACTTCAAGGTTCAGTGCGACAATCACCATCCCAAGCCAACTGGGCAGCACCAGAAATTTTACCTTTTCATTCGTAAACCCTGCAAGAGCCTTTCCCTCGATATTGTGCATCCCTGGAATTATCTTCTAGGAAGGCACTGTGAGGCATTGAAGAGATTGTGAGCAACTTCTTTACAACAGTTATAAGAGCTGAGAAGGAATAAAATGCAGTCACCAGGAAAACCTAGGATTTACAGTTTACATTCACCGGAAACAATAAATTGTGGTTGAAGAAAAAAGCAGGACCAGTGATTTCCAAAGAATAAGAAAAAACCACCAATGAGTCTCAATTAATCAGGATCTCAACTTCAAGAAGAAATTTGATCAATCATCACGCACTTAAACATAGTGATTCCCTAGCGAGGCATCTAAATGCCAGTATGAAATAGAAGATTGAAATCTGACAGCTAAAAAACACATGGAATTGAAATAATTGAATCTAATCAGTGCTGCAACAGAGACCTCTGCCACAAATCTAAAACAAGAGCTTTAGAAGCATATCCACTGTTCCTGCTTGAACTTGATATTCAAAGGTAAAGGCAAATAAGAAGGTTACAGATCATTAAGACATGTATACCAAGCCGAGCAACACGCATACAATTATGAGAGAAGAGGTAAATCTTGGAAACATACTGTATGTGGAAGTATCTATCTGTTCTGGGAGCTCCTTGATATCCACTTCGAACCTTGCTTGGACCTGAAATATCTCAACAGTTAATAAGCGCCAATGCATTATAATTAACAAGCATCCATAGGTAAAAAGCAACAATTGCAACCTGATTGAGGATGTCTGAGTCAGAAGCAGATGACACGAAGGTAATTGCCAGCCCTTTTGTGCCAAATCTTCCAGCCCTACCCACCTGTTGAGAACATGCCATGAAGGATTAAAACAACTTTTAGGTGGCATTGAGAAATTGGGACATCTTTACATTGTATAATCTCTGATTAAAAAATGGCTCACCCTGTGAAGGTAAGTGTCAGCTGAATCGGGCATGTCATAGTTGATCACTATATTAACACGTTCAATGTCAATTCCTCGACCAACCAAATCTGTAGCAACTAGAATCCTCTTGTGCCCTTCCTTGAAACCCTTGTAACGTGTCAGCCTATAAAAGGTGGAAGTGCAAACAAGCATAAATAAGAGAGCTAAACTTTGGCGGGAGTCGGAAAACAACAGTCAGACTTTCTACGAGGAAGAATCTACGAACCTTTCCTCTTGAGACATCCCAGAATGTATGCATATAGAAGGGAAGTTGCAGTCCACAAGTAACTTGTTCAGCTCAGCTGCTCTGTTCACACTCTTTACGAAGATAACAACTTGATTGAAATCCAATGCATCCAAGAGGTCGTTTAGCTTGCGGTTTTTCTCTGCTTCGCTCAACTTGATATAGTGCTGTAAACCCAATTAAGTTCTCAGGTTAAAATATACAATGCTGTTTTACTCATAAACAATCCCATAATCCAAAAGTTTTACCTGTACAAGACCATGAAGGGTCAATTTAGCCTCATCCACATATATTTCCATCGGCTGAAATGAAGAAATATCAGAAGAAATTATATTAGGTCAACTCTTCAAGCGAGAGAAATCCTGTACGAAATGGATAATGGATGGACTCCCAGCAACTTGAGAATTCTGGTCCAATTGTTCCATGCCTCCACTGGGAGAAGTGCCACAGAAGAATGTGCGAATGCCATATGTTGAAAATCATATACTTGAAAATTCGCGAGCCAACTCTTGGCGACAACCCCTCTCACTCTTCCACCCTTCCCCTCTAAAACCAAACAAATGAGGGGGGAAAAGAAAAAAAACAACCAGATAATAATCGAAGAGCATAAATTCCCGACCGCTATGACAATTAACCGACCAGTTCACAAGAAGATTGGTACAACCATTGATTTGTGCTCATCCTCCAAGTTGGATATTAATGCACCAATTTGTGCCCCCACGATGCTGTAGTTACTGCAAGTTGACTCGTAAGTACTCTCAGCAAAATTTGCAGACAGCTTAGACAGAGAGACGAGGCACGAGATGCTACCGACCTAAGCTACCCAAGGAGAAAGCTCGCATGTAAGGGAGATGTCAAATTCTAGTATAGATCATGGGACATTACATCTTGCATGAACTTTTTGCAAACAGGGCGGATCTCTTTGCTGAGTGTCGCTGAAAACATCATGACCTGCTTATCATGTGGAGTCATTTTGAAAATCTCCTGTACATCTCTTCTCATATCTGCATAGTGTGGTGAGTGGAACTATTAGCATGACAAGATTCATAAGCTGGCACCCAGCATCGATAGATATACATTATTCACTAAAGTGAACATACCAAGAGATTCAAGCATCTTGTCACACTCATCAAGGATGAAATGCCTCACATTCTTTAGAGAAAGGTCCTTGTCCCTCGACAAAGCAAGGATCCTCCCAGGAGTTCCAACGACAATGTGGGGGCATTCATTTTTCAGTAGATCCTTATGAATTTTGATATTGACACCACCATAGAAGACTGCAACTTTGATGTCCAGCAAATATGTGCTGAACCTCTCAAACTCATGGCATATCTTCATCATGTCAAAAGTAAAGACCAATTAGAATAGCTTTGAGCTAAAAAATCAGAAACATGAATGCCCAAAAATAGTAGATCAGTTAAAGAGATGGCAATCATTAAAGACACCTGATAAGCTAGCTCCCTTGTATGGCAAAGCACAAGTGCAGCAACTTGCCCTGCAACAGGCTCAATCTGCTGCAGAGTCGAGAGTACAAAAACAGCAGTTTTACCCATTCCTGATTTTGCTTGGCATATGACATCCATTCCCAATATAGCTTGAGGGATACATTCGTGTTGCACTGATGAATTAAAAAATTGGACCGCAGGAACCATTGGTAAGTAAAATACAATGCCTTGATCCATTCAAGTGAAAGGTTAAGAAAACCAAATTTTTCTCCCCGAAAGAGAGAGGTTTGATATATTACCTGTAAAAAAGGAGAGGAATTAGATTTTGCATTAGTGAAGGAAAAAAATTAGGGGAAAAAACTATCCTTGTATGGGAGTAAGACACCCATTTCCTGCATTCCCATATGTTGAAACTTATTCGAAGAACAACCAATGCATCAAGTTATCAAAAATAAAATAAAATAAAATAAAAAAATAAATTAAAAAAATAAAAACCCAACAGCAATAATTGGAATAATTGCCTTCAGAAGGGTGCTCAAATCCTGAGTCCACAATAGCTCGAAGCAGCTCTGGCTTTAATAGGAAGTCTCTGAACCCGGAACTGTGAATCCCAACATAACCCCTACAGAGATTGACAGGAAATAGGCACTGTAAGTTATCCAAAAGCAGCTCCATTTCTGTCAATTGTTTATCGAAGAACTTCTTCTAAAGAAAACACACTTGCATCTGGATAGATTAGGCATATGTGCATAGCCAAGAGGAGAATATCACACAGTAACTGCATTGAATTCCTAGCGCTCCCACATCCGATTTGCTATATCTTCGAACATTCACATTCCTAAATTAAATACATACATCATCAACTACACAAAGCTGCCACTTTTAGCTATTTTGGTAGAAATTACCACCAAAAATCAATGGCCAACTAAATAATAACATTTAAATCAAATGCATTTCAATAATAGTGCATACTCACTAATTTCAAATTTCATAATAAAGAAAATAGCCAAAAACATTTTCCTCATCCTTGAGACAATACACATCCAAATAACTGAACCCATCCATATTTTTTTTGCAGTTATAAATCACTACCCACAATTTGCCTGCTTCTGAAATTTACAGCTTTCCATTTGATAAGAAACTCGACTACTACTAATTACTCCGTTCAATTAAAATCACATCACTAGCGTGTCATATTAAGTATCAGATCACTTCTTACAATGTTGCCGTGTCTGAATTTAATAGCTCCTTATTGAACTAGAAACAACTGATAATTCGAAAGTTGCAAAGTGCAAACAACTCCAGCCAATTAAATCACTCCCCACAGTCTATTCACAAGGCAACTTTTAGTTAACGGGCAAGTAAGATTTACTTTTTGGCACCCTCGCCATTGACTTTAGCAGTGGAGTCTGGGGCTTTCTCTTCCTCATCGTCATAGTCGAGAAGCTCTTCCTCGTATGCATCATTCTCTCTTGTTTCTCCCATGTTCTGTAGTCAAACACAGAATAAAAACCAGAATACCGATTACAAAAAACAAATAAAAATGGTGATAATGATGAGCTCTAAGTTTTGATTGAGGAAATTTTGCTTCCAGTTTTTGAGAGATGCCCTCAAAAAATCCAGGATGCTCCAGAAAGAAAAACAGCACGAGAACTTTCATGGAGGGCCAACGATGAATTCTTTGCCCTAAGTTAAGAAAAAAGCACCTACAGTGCATAAGGTTCCAAACTTTAACCAATGCCCGGAAATGGAGAAAATTAAAAACATCGTACCATTTCACTAATGAAATAGAGTTCCCCAATTGCTATTCAAGACAATCACAAAACTGGAAGCCCCCAAAAGGCACTTCAATGGAACTTTACAAGAAAATTCGAATCCCATGCCAATTAAAAAAAAACACTCAGTAATTCCAACTTAAACTTGAAGAAAATCAGCAAGAATACACAAAATGAGAAAATCAAAACCTCTCTAAGCATTTCTAAGCTAAGAAAGAACGGGAACTCGTCTCGAGTAAACACGGAGCTAGGGTTTATCAAGGACTACCGAGAGAGAGAGAGAGAGAGAGAGAGAGAGAGAGAGAGAGAGAGAGAGAGAGACCTGTGTGTCACCGACGAGCTAAGGACAGAGCAAGAGCTTCAGGAAGCTGGTGGTGACAGGAGAAATTGCTAAGGAGAAGGAGCTAGGGTTCTCCAACCTCCACGACTCAAGCTGCTCGATCTTTGCTCGCACGGCGCTTGAGCGAAGGTTCGAAGTATTTCTCATTTTTTATACGAGGGAAGGCGGTGTTTTACTTTACGGTCCCTGTGTATTTTCCACCCAGGGCTTAGTATATCTGAATATTTCAATACAGTCCCTATTATTTTCTCTCTCACTGTTTGGTGTGTTAATTGAATTGCCGAGAATGGCTGTCTGAGAATTTGAATAATTAATATAATTATCACTAATTATAGTAATTTTATGAGTAAATGACACTTTTGGTCCTCAACCTTTCGCGTTTTTATCATTTTAGTCTTTAACTTTTATTTTTATTATTCACATCATCAACATTTTTAGTTTCCACTTTTATTCTCCATCCGGTTTTTAACATCTATCATTTTCTTCTCGTTAGGTTACTACAGAAGAAACAGAGAATAGTACAGAGATGAATCAGGACTTTTAAGTCAGTTGCAACGGCTCCCTCAGTTAAAGCTGAATATATCTAATCACAAATTGATATCGAGAAGGATGAAATTATATAATAAATTAGAAAAAAAGAATGAAATTAAATGGAAAATGCACGTTCGATTCCTTTTTTTGTTATATAAAACAAACTAAATATTTGAATAGATGGCTCATGATCAAGATATTCATTTTTATTATTGAAAAAACTGTCCCTTTTTCTCGATAACACAAGATGTCTGCTCATATTATATACAGATTTTATTATTTAATGAATGGTACTTTAACGAATAATTTTTCTAAGTCGGTGATGTTTACGCAAGAGAAAGATGCAATTAATGGGCATGAGTCACTGACACAAGTTAATTTAAGCTGTTCGACATTTAATCCCCTTAAATAAAAATATAAAATTAAGGGTATGTGCCCTGTTCGACACATCCAATAAAATTGTAATGATATGGAGAAAAATAGGCATGTTTATTTTCAAGAATAAAACAACAATTTTTTTAATATCGTCTCATGGGTCTAATAATATAAGCATAAGGATAAGAAATGAGGAGAAATAAATTAGCATGTAATTTTTTTTATCAGTATAAAAAAGAGTACAGCAGTAGTGACAACCCAACCACCCCGCTACGTAATATTCAACCTCGAGCATATCAACGCAACACTACCAGAGGTCTAGTAGAGTTTAAGAAAATTGTCTTTATCAAGACACAAGTTCAAGAGTTTTATTTGTTAATATTGCTTAGAGTGAGACTTGAACATGTGATATCAACCTCATTAAACCATACAAGAGTGTGTTTTAGACCATTAAGCTACTAACTCCTATGCAGGGTTGTATATGGGTACTGGGTAGACCCAGAACTGCTTAAATTCTTGTGAGAATAGGGTAGGTACCGAGTAGAAAAATGAGGAACCAGTTAAAATAGATTACAGTTCCAGTTCCATTAAAAATGATACCCCGAATTGGTACTAGGAACCAATAAATATATATTTATATTTTTGCAAAATATAAAACATGAAATTACAACATTTCATCTTAATATTTTATTATATCCATTTATTTCAATATTCAAATCTTCTGTGTCTCTTAAAAACTCATCATTTTCCTAGTGTTTGTCATCTAATAATCGTCATTCTTTTACCGTTCACAAAACCTATCTTCTATTGCATTCAATTGAATAATTTCAACATTTTTCTAGTACATTAAGCAAGAAAATTGTTAAATAATTATTCATTAATCGTTTTAAAAATTTATTTATTTGTTAATAAAAGACTAGGTTTCAAACAGGTATTCGAAACCTATGATATAATACAGGTTCTGAACAGAGTCCGGTTCTTAAGACCAACAGGGTAAGGTTCGGTTCCAAATTTTATGAACCGATCTTAAATAAGGTAAAGTCCGGATATTATGAAAAATATAGGATCGGTTGGAGTTTTATCCAACCGCACTAACACCACCACAACCTCGATATAAAAAGATTTTCTAACCAAATGTTCCAGCTTAGTTCTGTGGAGAAATTAATCAATGATAATTATTTTTCAGTACTAAAAAAATATTATATATATATATTATATTTACTGCAGAGAGAGATTGACTTCCACTATAAATAACCCCTCCTACTTCATTTTCCCTTCACATTGCCATCCTTACCCTAATCAGTCCCTGCAACTGAGTCACCGTCCCTCGATCGATCGATCGAAAACCTAGTTCCTCTTTCCCTCTCGACTCCTTCTTCCTTTTCTCCTCCCTCGAAGATCGTCCCGGCGATGCCCCTGTTTCTGCACCAGAGAACAACCGTTTGATCATCGCGCCGTTCCTTGTTTGTTATAATTGACGATTTTCGTACTTTCCGCGTAGGAATTCGGTACATTTCTCACCGGCATCGCTAAGTTTTGGGACGGTTTCGTTTTTTGTCGAGGCAGCTTTGTTCTTCCTCCTCGATTGGTCGAACGATCAAATCCGCGTCAGTATCCGAAGCCTCAGATTCGGCTCCTGGAGCGGTGCAAATTTTCTCAAGAGCCGATATCCATTCCTCAGGACTCTTGTAGATTCATATTAATTCAGTTTGGTCAATTTCCGAGCTCCCACAGGATTCTCAGTTTGATCCTCGGAATTGGCAGCGCTCGTCTATTGCAAGAGCTCGGCTTTTTGAGAAATGGTGGGCGGAGGCAGCGGCAGGAGGGATGAGGGGTCGCTGGTGATAAGCAACGCCAACGTTTTTGCTCCTCTTGAGGTCCTAAAGAAGAAAAAGAAGTCTGACAAGGATAAGGGAGGCCCGAAGATTGGGAAGTCTAAGTCTTCGGGGAGCTCGGCCCAGCCCAAAGAGCCTGAGCCGCCTCAGGTCTTCTGGGCCCCTGCTCCCCTGAATGCAAAGTCGTGGGCAGATGTTGATGACGATGACGATGATGATTACTATGCCACCACCGCCCCACCACCTTCAGAGTGGGGGCAGGCTCCCCAAGGCAAGGAGCAGCCTGAGAACGAAGAGGTGTGCAATCGTTGGTTTCCTATTTGGCCTGTTTCTGATAAGGGAACTGCTTTATACAAACAAGGAACTGGTTCGAGTAATCTGGATCTTCAGCAAGAGTAGTCCTTTGACATGTTTTTGAAGCATAGCATTCATGCGAGGTTTTAGATAATTGTTGCATACTCGGTCACTAACATTGTTTGCAGCCACTCGTGATGTAAATTTCCTAGTTGTGCACTTCTAGCAATTTTTTTTAGGTATTTACCGCTCTCACTGCGTAGCTAGCATACTTCAATTCCACTGTATCTAGTGATTCTCTGATTGGCTTGGGCCTACTCTTGAAGTAAACAATTATTGCAGGTGTTCGATCAACTTCCATAACGTAATTGCGAGTTGTATATGCTGCCTTACATTTCTATGGTATCTATTTGGCATTTTCAATCTCAAGATGTGGGATGTTGTTTACTGAAGTGCTTGAACCACGGTCTGCTCGTCTCTTTTACTGGACAATTATTGCCAACTACGGTTGGCAAATGCAAAATCTTGGCAAGGTTTAATGAATCTTATTTCGTTCTGTGTGAACTTACAGTGAATTTTTTCAAGAGCTTGCATTGGATCCATCTTGGTCTGATATAAGCTTTGTCAAGCATTTCAGTGATTATCTTCGTAATGGTATATTAGCTGTACTTTTCTGGAATGACTTAATCAAATTCAGTGGACAGTCATTGTATTTTTCTGCATAATTCATGTGCATTCCCCAGGCTCCTTGACTGAAGGAGATTTTGTAGTGGACATTCTAAACTTTTCTCACACGTATTCTATTTCAGGTTGTATGTAATGTAAAGGTTCTTCACGATAATACACATCAATAACCTGTTGGGTTACTGTGGTTGTCTGCGTTGACTGAAGCATAAATTAATAATTACACCTGTTACGTTTGACGGAAATATTTCAAAAATAAATAAATGAATAAAAGTGTGACGTTGGAATATTAGCTATGGAACTTAAGATTGAATCTGAAAGGTCACTTTCTACAGCTTTTACATTTGTACCTTTTGTTTGCAGGAATCTGAAAGCGAAGATGATATACTTGATGAAGGTGATGATGATGTAGAAGATGAGCATGATTCTGAGCCCGAGGTTGCAGTGCAATCAGAGCCAGTGGGGAAACTTGCTACAGTTCCTGCTGCAACAAAGGAAACAGAGAGGCAGCTTTCTAAAAAAGAAAGGAAAAAGAAAGAGCTTGCAGAACTTGAGGCCCTCTTGGCTGATTTTGGTGTTGCCCAGAATGATAGCAATGGGCAAGATGAATCATGTGGTAATCTTCACAAGTTTGTTTCTCTTGAAAATTGTAAGAATTTTCGTGGACCTGAAACCCACTTTTATTCGAGCTAAGTAGATGTTCATTCAGCTTTTCATCGGGGCTAAGGATAATATCATTATATATATATATATAGATCTCTGATTTATTCAAGTGAAAGACTGGCACAATGACCTTGGGTTATGCATTTTTAAGTCGATTTTGCTAATGAGGTTCTATGAGAAATTAGTTGTTCAATGTGATCTGCTTAGTCTGGGAAGCATAGACTGTATTCTGATGGCTACAGTTCTAAATCTGCACATTTGGAATTTTATTTTAATTAACAGGTATTTCACAAGAGAAGAAGAATGGCGAATCTGACGGAGAAGAAGCGAAGAAAGATAGTGCTCTTGTAGAGCCTAAAAGTGCCAAGAAGAAGAAGAAGAAGGCCAAAGAGCCCCAAGAGAAACCCGACACCTCGGACGTCATCCCAGACGGGCCAGAAGGAGATAGTGCTGGAACAGTAACAGAGCAACTCGAGGAGGAGGGGCCAGCCATGGATATAAAAGAGCGGCTGAAGAAGGTGGCATCCATGAAGAAGAAGAAGTCCAGCAAGGAGATGGACTCCGCTGCAAAAGCGGCTGCTCAGGAGGCTGCTACAAGGAGTGCGAAGCTCGCCGCAGCAAAGAAGAAAGAAAAGAACCATTACAACCAGCAGCCGGTGCGGTAACTTTTTTTTTTTCCAAAGAAAGTATTAGATGAAGAAGGGAAAACGAGATCTCTCCGATCTAGTTTTTTGCTCTTCTGATATGGAGAATAATCTGGATGGGCTCTTTGTGGCTCTGATTTCGTTTTTATTAGAGATGAAAGACCTTTTCTCCGAGTTCTATTGCTGTTTGGTAATCATATCCTTCCCCCATCAGTTCTTTGCCATTTCTGTTTGTCATGAGACAAGAATTACAAGCCCAATTTCAGAACCATTAGCAAAAGCGAGATAGTGGACTCAAACTCAAACCCCTTTTATCCAAATTGGTTTCTCCAAACCAAAAGGCCTTTTTATTGAAAGATGATGGGTAAGTGAAAATGGTCTTCTACTTCAAGAGATTATAGTCATAATGAATAAATCAAAAGTAAGAAGACACTAATTTTGCCTTCTCCCTGTGAAGGTATTTGGTTCAAGTATTATTAGATTAGTTGGTAAAGTTGGATTATATAGAAAATTATTGGATTACATGGCGAGTGGATTATAATTTGAAATTATTGTGTTTAGTAAATATTTGGGAATGTGATTGAAGATATAATGTTATAAATAGTTGATCTAGTAGGTAATAAATGTAATTTACAAAAATGCCCCTTCTTCTCTTAAATGATTGGACACAAGCTGACAGTGGAGGGAACAGCTGTCTTTCTTTCCCGCATGTAATCCCACTTTACACCACTTTCCTTCAGCATTTTGATTCCAGGGGATCAAGGCGGGTCCGGATAATTTCAAATGGCCCGGGAAATTGAGATTACGTCCGGTTTACACCCAAACATGACATTTATTGATGTAAAATGCTTAACTTTCCATGTAAAGTTTACACTAACAAACACAGCCTTACTCTAGTAGCTATGGAAGTGCTATCTGAACGGGGCTGTTGTATGAAGCTGAAAACAGAGGGCGTAATTGGAGGGGTTAAGATTGGAAGAAACGGTCACTCAATTTCAAATTTGATGTTTGCTGCACTGTAAGTGATCCTTAAAAAATTGTGTTCGGTGTTGTTAGGAGGCTAATTTCAAAGAATCAAGGGGTCTCCATTTCAAAAAATGTGAATGCCGCCCCAGGGAGAAGTGTCAAGGGAATTTTGGGTAGAAAAAGTTACAGTGTCTTTTCTTTCCTTTTGAACAAAATCAAATCAAAACATTCTGCTTGGCAAACAGAGACACGATCCTAGGCTGGTGGCGGAACCTTGATCTCTTCAGTCTTGAATGCAGTTCCACTGTACACCATGTCCCCTTTTCAAAGTCCCAAGAACCATCTGTGAAAAAAATGGCCCAGCTGGCATGAGACTTTGGTTGGGTCACACAGAGTCAGACAAGCAGTTCTGCACCCTCCATATTTGGGATAAATGTGTGGATCAAAAAGCTGTGGACGTTTGGGAATTAGAAGGGCTTTGAGTTATGCTACCAAAAACAGCATGTATAGCAAATAACTAAAAAAAAAAAAAGATAGCTTAGCTGCCTGCAACACTTTGATAGTAAGATACGGAGGCTTTCTCGAAGGAAAATCCATCTCGAGGGCCTCGCGTGTGTGGAAGGGCATGGCCTACTGACTTGTACAGGAAACGACGAGAAACGGTACCTTGAAGCAGGTAAATGATGAGTATGGATACACCGGTCTGGTCCGATCCCATCCCTGGGTTCACTTGGAACAGCGGCTCCTAACATCCAAAAGCATTTGTGTGTGCTGAAGATCTGCTTGCAGCCCATCTTTGTGAGGATGATGGTGAGGTAGGTAAATTCTTATGACAAGAAACACTCCCTGTAAGATACAGTGTTAAGTCTTTCTAGGGGTGTTCGATCTACTGTACTTTTTCATGATACTTGTACCTTGCACAGAACCTGTAAGATTTCATAAGTTTTGAGTACCATGTTGGAATCTGTTTATTATTTATTTTTTACATCTAAAATATGGATTATTTTAAATTTTTTATGATTATTATTATTTTATATATTTTTTTATCATAATAAAATGTGAAATTTTAAGTACATTTACATTATATTTAAGTACTATTTATTACTAATTTTAAGTTGTAATGATACTTTGCACATGCAAAATTCATCAAATATGCATAATTATTATGTCAAATAAAAGATCATCGAGTTAGGAATATAACGGTTTTAACGGTCTGTGAATTGGAATTCAAATGAGAAAGTTATAAACGATTAAAATTAATTGCGTAGATAAGTTAACAGATTTCGGTTCCGGTTCCGGTTCCGATTCCAGGTACCCTGTGTGGTTGAAGTAAAACTAGAACAGACCGGTTCCTTCATTCGCTACCTAGAACCTACTCTATTTTCATCGAGATCTATCCAGAACCTATCCGGTTTTTTATTTACCCTATGCCCTTGCACACTCCTAAGGGAGCTCTATACTCGTGGTTTGGCAAAGGCCATTGTCTGAGCCCTGCTCAAGCAGAAGCTAAACCCATCCTCGCTGCAGTTTTACGTTGCTTCAAATAGAGGGGTGGTGGAAACACACATGTATCTGCTCTGATGCATCGAGTGTCTTGTATGAGTGCTGAATCGTAAATCCGACATCCCCCGGGAGATACGAGCCCACGTTAAGAATGTCCACTTGCTTTTGTCCACTTTTGAGCGCTGGGGTCTGTAAGTGGATTAGTAGGATTCATAATGAGAGTGTCCATAGAATCAAGGCAATATGGCCTCGGAAGCGATACAGATGGACTGCACATATGCCTGTAATCCTTTTGAGGGAGTCTAGTCCTTACTATTTGTTGAGGATTAAATCTCATGTCGATTGGGTTAACTAATAAACTCAAGTTTATTAGAGAATCGAGTATTACCACCTAATTCAACCTCTTGTGGCTTCAAGTTGATGTGTAGAGGTTCCGTGTAGGCCACTGGGTAGCATCTGAATCTGAAATTTAGGGACCGATCCTACACGAGATGGAATGAATGCTAGGAAAGTCAGAAGATCAGCCACTCAAGTGTTAATAGAGTGCCCGATCCGACTCATTCAGACGGTACACGGGAAGGAATGCCTGGATAACTTGCAGCTGCGTGTCATCCTCAGTTGAGCCTTGAGGACGAGGCTCTGTAGGAGGGGAAGGAGGATTTATCACGCGAAGGACCTAATCGGGACAGCTTAGAAAGTTGTTCGGGACTGTAATTAGAAATTTGAAAGTTGTCGGGGCTGTTTTGTAAATAAGTATCAAATTGGTCGTTAGTCATTGCTAGAGATGGTAATGGCCCCGGTTGGCCAGGTATTTGGATACCCAGACCCGTCCTACACCCTCACAGGTGGGGCACAGGTCGGGTCACACATGGGAGAAATTGATTAATGCCATGTAAAATATAATTCAAAATATGATATAAATTTACACGTTTATAGTAGTATAACCAAAAAAATTAAGTATTGACATAATTTTGATAAAATGGAACGATTATTATCCAATTTATCAATATAAGAGTATTTATAAATCAAGTAAATTAATTTTAAAATATATAATTATATTGTAGAATAATATATAAATATGAGAGGGGCAAGGCAGGGCAGGCGGGCCGTCAGACCCAGGCCCACCCAATCCTGCGCACGGGTCGGGTAAACCCGCCCCAAACCAGGGCAGGTCCGGGTCTATTTTGCCATCTCTAGTGGTTAAGTCAGTGAAACAGAGGTAGTTGTGAAGGGAGGGAAGCACTGTTACAAAAAGCCTTGTGATCAAACACTACGAACGAAGATGGATGGTTGATGCTTCTTTCTTATGGGGACAGGAAGCCTAGGAGCCGGAATAGCTTGTTCGTATCACAAGCGGATCTTGAGCTTGAGCTTGAGCTCACCTATTGAAGTCTCCATCGAGCCCGAGCACACCAAAATGTAGTCCCGGTCGACCTTGAGCCTCCCATATTCTGGCTCGCTAACTAGCTGGACAAACAATGATTGAGGCATAAAACTTAAGCATACATGTACACAGCTCCAGTGATATTCATGGAAGCGGTGACTGGCTTACGAGCTCAAGCTCGCTCACACCTTGCTCATGAGTCCTGAGCTACTCCACACGTCAACTATATTACGAGTTATCTACTGATCTTATCCCGACTAAGGGTACATACAACTTCCCGAACTTCGACTGCTTATACATCTCAAGCTTAGCCTGGGCTCAATCTCGATCCAAAATTTTGAGCTGATCAAGCCAAGCTCGAGCCTGTCTAGATATACTTCAAGCTGAGCTCGAGCTTAAACAAATACAGTCAAGCCCCAGTCCTACAATACATCCAGACAGCACCAGACCAGCTCCATTGCACAGTCAACAACACCCTTATTCAAATCAACAGAGCCTTGATGATGTCGTTCTCAGCCAAAAAAAAAAAATCAACAGAGCCTTGCAATTCAGGTTAAATCAAACACCAGCACCTCAGCTTAAAACACAGAGAGATAACTAAAAGGAATGGAGAGGGAACAATAAGTACTTTCTTTTCCATAAATAACTTTGAGGACGAACCGTCTCCAAGAAGATTCAATACAACCCGTTTGTAACCGAGAAATAATGATATTCCTAAGTTCTCTTAGAGGTCCTAAAGGCTAGGAATCTCCGAGGTTTATTTCAATGAGGAAGATCTCAGGGGGTTAACTAACCTGAGCAGTGTGTCAAGAGGCTCTACACGGCTCCTAGTCATAAACAGGGTTTTAGAAACGGAAGTTGGGCGTACACGTTACAAACAATGAAATTAGTAGACAGCGATACAGGGAAAAAAGGTGGACGAATCGGGATTAAATATTTTGATAAGTGGGGATTAACTTCACCCTCAAGGTACCGCATACGATGTGGAGCTGCTCATGATCAATATGTTGGGTGATTCGTTGAGGGGATGACCGGCTGTTAGTCTTTGAACAGTGAGCCGACTGGGTCTTTAGGAGTCAGAGTCGCCACGCATTTGAACTGTCATGACAAGTAGAAGCATTGCAGATTGATAAATATTACAATATCATACGATGAAAAATTTGAGAGGTTCATTTCTTGTAAACAAAAAGATCTCCTGCAGCATATTATGTGTCATTTCTTTTTATTGAGTTCGGTCTTCAGTGTAAAAGGCATATTAGCCCTCATGGAACTCTTGGTACGTGAACTACTGCACACAAAAAATTGAGGTGCCTTTAGTATGATAAAGTTATTTAGTTTCGGTCGTTATTTTCAGGGAAAGCAGAGAAGTTAGGCCTCTGTGCTCTCATTTTTATGGGAAAAGAAGAACAGAGGAAAGCATATTACTTGCCTGCAGAGACAAAGGTGAAGAAACGAAAATAGAACCGATTCTCTCTGAAAACCAAAGTAACAGGCTTCAGCACATTGTTGTGCTCATCTTACCTTCCGTTGCCTGTACTTTTCTCGGATAGCATTCAGTGAGCAGCCACTAGTATTCCGTTGCAGATCTTCCAATGCAAAAACTGTAGCCTTCAGCTCTGAAGCCTTATAATTGGTGTAATGTTCCAGAGTTGGATTCTGCAAAAGTATATACAGGGCATTACATGTTCACTCATTACCAAAAATATCTTTGAATAAATATTAGTGCATGAACTAGAGAGTATGAGAAATAAAGTTGAATGGAATCTATACCCAGGGGTGATTCGAAGGGTTTAGGGTCCATCGGGCAAGGAATACCGAGGATGCAGCTATTAGAGAAGGCAAGAATTTGAGGAAGCTATACTCTATGAGAGTTAATTCTGCCAAATAGTTTGCCAGGAATTCTAGCTCAATCGAAGATTCCTGGAGAAGATATTACTAAAGCTCATTAGCTTTAATTCACTGCTAAAATAACCTTTTGAGCAATTTTAGCTCGGGACAGTAAATACCCTCTGTGAAACTTGAGCTGCCTGAATGAATCTCCTGATTCAGACAAATCAAGCAGTGAGGTTATCGTACTGTGCTTTTCTATTTTATAATTTACATGGACAATATATGGAAGATGAATTAGATACCTGAGGAATGGTTTTACAGTGGGAATGGAGAACTGAAAGTGCAAGAGATTTAGAACCTGACCCTCCATTTTCAGGACCTGCCAATGACTTCCATTAGGCTCTTAGAAGTATCAACCGTTCAGTATTTGAGATATGAAGTAGCATTTAAATAAAACATATTTAAAACAACAAGAAGATACATTTCTCACCTCTTGTTTGGTGTAAGTATTGTCTGTTATAAAGCAAAATTCTTCCACCCGGGGCGCGCAGATTTCCTCGTATTTTCTTTAAGAGATCCAAAAGGAAAACAGCCAAATTAATCACTTAAGCAGGAACAATGATATTTCTCGTTTCCACAGCACTAAAGTTAATGTAAATCTTACGAGGCAATCAACATGCATGTAACCCCAAGCAATTGCAGTCTTTGTTTTTCTATAGAATGTTGTGTGAGAAATCTGTCAATGAGATTCACCGTGAGGTAAAGTGTGTCTGCAGCTAGTTTATATTCTTCAGAAACCTGAGAGACAATATCAATCATGAATTGCGAATGCGTTCAACTAAAAGAGGATCAATTTGTTTGTTCGAGTAAACAAAAAGGATGTATATGAACATAAATTACAAAACATGGCTTTTTATCAATGATAACTGACTAATCTAACCTCCACAAGCCAATCTATTAGTATTCCTCGCATGTTTGGGGTAATATCTTGCTGCACTTTCTCCATATAATTGATTGAAGGTCTTTGGTCAAGCTGGAAAAGAAGAAATTCCAAATCAGAAAATCCAAACTCCAAGCTGGGGTTAGTTTTATGTCAGTGACTACCACCAAAATTCTCATGAAGAAGTGATATGATTAATCTTGATGGAGCAATGAAGCATTAGAATCTTTTACTTCCGCTTTGGTAAGGAATTCAGGGCCCCAGAAAAGCATGAAAATCGGAGATTGGAGCCATGATCAAATAAAGGTGCAAGCAACAGAAACAGTGATTAAATTTATTAATGGGAAGCCAATGGTCTTCAGATATGGAGTTCAATTAGAGCAACAATAGTTACAAACATCTAATATGCGAACCTTGTAGTATATATCATATAATTGGCATCATACCATTAATGTGAAGTTCAATTGGAGCAACAAAGGTTACAAACCTCCAATATGCGAACGTTCCTGTAAATGTCAGTAGCATATGGGATGCAGCCCTGAGGATCTTTCAACTTTGAGTCAATATCCATGATGCTTGAACAGTTTGGGCCTTCGAATTTCTCACAATTCATATCTTCAGAGTAAGCCAAAGGGAATTGACATCATAATGCAATTTATTCAGAAAAGCTCTTCAGTAAGAAACTTCATATAGTAATACGTGCTATCTTCTACGACCAAAATGATTTATAAACAGACATAAAACAGTAGGTGGAGCAGTAGATTTACCTTCTTCTAAAGTACCAATGCATTCATTAGGAATCTCAGCAGACTCCACTTTAGGATGTGAACCTCCCACATTCACCAATGAAGAAGACAGACATTGCACTACTGCTCCCCCCTTTATCCATTTCGATGGATCTGGATCAGTTATCTTCAGAGACTTTCCAACTCTTATTTTGGACAATTCATTGGCTAACTCTACTTTGACGTCCTCTTGCAGTATTGGGACTTCTACACTTCCATCCAGCAACAAATTTTTATCCTTTCCTGCAGGGCCTTTTCTAGTATGTTTGCTATTCTGTCCAGCAAGAAAACAGTCCTTAAGATGTCATACAGCAGGCAGAAGGACTGAGGATCAGTTTAATAGACTTCAATATTCTTGGACATATATCAATTGAAACATTAGCAGTACTGCTAGCATGTTTTTTCTTGGAATATATTATCTATTGATTACTGCACACACATGGTTCCTGAGCACATATATAAATAAACTTGAACATAGAGAACTAGCAAAGTCAAGTCCCTAAGAGCATTGATATAAGCCAAACCTGATTTTTCAATGCTCTGACATGGTTCACATGCACATTGTCACATAAGATGTTGGTTACATCCTTAAGTACTGCTCTTCTCTTATGCTGCAAACCTGCAACACTGTCTGCAGACACTTTATTCTCCTTCAATGCTACTCTTTTGGCATTCGCAAGAATGCGAATGCCACTCTTCTGCTCTTGCTTAAAGGAGGGTCTTGAAGTCTGGAGGATCCTTGATGATGCATCCAACATTTTAGCCCGCGCTCTTGTGATCCGGACTGCAGGCGCATTCATTCCGGTTTTAGCTCCATCTTCTAACGTCATGTTGCACCCCATAAAAAGGGAAGGAAGTATCAAATCGAAATGTCCATCATTGCACCTGTTACAGTAAATAGAAACTGTAAGATGCAATGCATCAAAGAAAGGAGACAAAAAATAGTTGACATCTTTTATTGTTAGAGTTGGTAAATTAAAGATCTCCAACTAAAGACCCCCTACTATGCTTAGAAATTGAAGAAATCCACTAGAAACAACAGAAAGGCTCGCATATAAGCTGAAATCATCTTTCCTTGAAGCACTATGTTTCATGCAGCACTTGACATACCGAAGTATACACTCAATAGAATTATCGGTCCCTGTACCAACCCTTTTTTAACAAATATCCATCATATTGATAGCTTCATTACCTTTCAACTTTCCCCATAAAGGGAGATGAGAGGCAACTACACAAAGGACTCTTGCCTAGACCATTCCCCCTTAACATTTTCTCATTTAGCCACCTAAAGTCTATTGACTCCCTCATTTCAAAAATAAAAATCTTGATTCCAACATACAGCAAAAGAGTTTCAAGTTGAAAAATATTATCAGCATTCCTATCACAAGTTGTTTAATAGCAAGGAAGACACATTATACTCATTCCATAAGCGAAGGTGGGACTACAGTAAAACCAGGTAGAGAGCAAATATTGACGAAATTCTCTCAGTTTCTCGTCCATAAATTAACAGAGCCCAGAAGGTACCAATGGAAATGAAGTCCTTAGAAGCTCAATTATCAACATTGCTAAAAAGAAAAAAAAATGTAATAAGATCATCCGAAGCTATGCTTTTCGATACTCGATACTTGGAAACGGAGTGGAAATAAAGCAAAGAAATTATAAAGAGAGGAGGCAAACAGCCGAAGTCTTTTTTAATGCCAATCTCGTGCAGCAGTCGTTGTCCAGGACTCGCACGGGCACCCAACAATTTCAAATTAAAAAGTTCAAATCAAAGAACAGAAGCTGAAAAATCAAAATGACCTGCCACTTCGGGATCTTTGCCAAAGAGGTAAGGAAAAAATGCTTTTAAACAGATCGAGAGCTCCACAATTGTGTCCAAACAGAGAGAGCAGCTCACTCACAGAACCAATGCCTGTAGCGCGCGTGAACCTCTGTACCATTTCAAATAATTGACATGGAAACAGATCTATGGAGCTAAGCTCGCAGTACCTGTCGATCGGAGCTCAGCCGCAGCTGAAACAGCACAATGAGGCAGCGCAAACAGAACAACGACCAGCAGTTCCGACGGAGAGGTAGTGGTGATGAGCTTACGCTGCCGCTCCGGAGCTCTCTGGCAGCTCAGTGGAGGATCCTCCAGAGCTTCTCGCAGAGTGAGCGAGAGAGGGAGTGAGAGGAGGGAGTGATATAGTGAGAGAGAGGAGAGGAGAGGAGCGTGGCTCTGAGCGGGAGAAGCGGTACAGTTCAAACTTACGAATTCTCCTCCTCCCTTCTGCGATTTCCTGATTTCTTTTTTCTGTATTTCCATGGCGGATTTCCTTTTCCTTTTTTTTTTTTCCTTTTTTTGTTGGATTCTCCAGAAGAGGGAAACCGGTCAAACCTTTTCCGGTCTTGTTTTAATTAAATAAATAATTTCTGTCAGTCACGCCAGCTCACACGACAATATATATAATAATAATAATGATAAATAGCCCCCAAAATAAAAATTTAGAATATTACATGCGAGCCGGCTCGAGCGGTTCGGTGCTTCGTCCCCTTAAATAAAGCTATCAGGTTTGAATGTCTTTGTGAATAGAGAAACTCGTGCTACGTTAGTTTAACCTCTTAATTGACCGATCCGGTTCAAATTAGATTAATCAAATGCTCCGATGGGTCAAAATACTGATGACGTAGATTAAAAATTTAAAACACAAAAAAATAATTTCCCCAACATTTTAATTCAAAAATTAAAATTTATAATATTTATAAAACTTTTTATTATGACGAGAATAAATTTAAGAAAATCACTATGAACAGAGGGATAAAAAGGTACTAGAAGTATCGTGGGTGAGAATTAATCCCAGAGAAAAGGTGTGATTTTACTGTATTAGGCTTCCTTTTTAACAAATTTTTCCATATTTTAAATTCTGACTATATTCTGTGTGTGATCTAAACACATGCTCATATGTGGTGACCGATTTAGAAGGAGCGCAGTGTACAATCTCCTCCTCCAAACTCTGATAAATTGGTGTGATTACATCCGTATTTCACTTATTTTATCTAATTTTTACTGAATTATTTTATTTTACTCTTGAATTCGCCGTATTATTCATTTATAGAGTTTCATCGCCTGAACAGATTTCTGAATTCATCATTGCTCGTGAAACTTACATATTTGGTTTATTCATTCACCAAGAAATTTAAGTACACACCATGTTTACTTGGTTTTAATGAACCAATTAGCTTGACATATTACATTTGTCTGACACTAACATGACATAAAAACGTGGCCCATAGAATGTATTAGGTTTTATATGGTAAAATATAATGAAATGGAAAGGAATTTAATGGAAATTTTCACCCTCACGTCCCTTTTTTTCAGTTATCTGTATTTTTTTATTGAATTATGCATGGCTCTTGTCCCCCTAAATTCGTTACATTACAGTCCTATAGAGTTTCACCTCATTGAGCAAGTTTCTTGGATCCTTCCTTAACATAAGTGCATTAGACACGATATGTCGATTCCTCGTATGTGCGATGGATGTTGCTTACGGTATAGGTTTAGCTCAACTCTTGAACCATGGAAGCAGACACTTACCGTAAAACTTCAGCGTGTATTCACCTAAAAGATTAAGCTTGCAGGCGGTAATACCTCAATTGTCAGATCATATATTCCAAGTTTTAATGTATATGTTGTTCGGTGCCAGCACATGCCAGCATGAGTTGATTGAAATGGTTAGACAAATTTTCACCCTTAAACAAGATCTCAGGTTCGAGTATTGTAAATAGAGAAAATTTACGTTTGAGGGTCTTACCTTCTTCGTAAACTGACCTTGCTCGAACATGAATTAGTCATGATCCATTGAACTTTTGGATGCCGAGTGTGGTCTGCGCTAAAAATAATTAAAAAAAAAACATGTTGCATCCAAATAAAGTTAATTTTTTTCCTTCGTCCCCCGCTCTTTATTTCGACAAGTCTCATCCACAGGGTTGAGAATAGAGTTTAAAATCAAGGAGTCAGCTCAACCGATTAGGACGTGCATCTAAATCGTGCAAAAATTCACGGGACTGGAGGTTCGGTTCCCCGCCGAAGACCAGTGTGAGATCGCGAGGGTTGGGCCAGGCCATGTAAAGTGAATCCACGAGCATACATCCAAAAGAAGGGCAACTTTTGAGAATTTCAGCGCCCAGTGGGCCCATAACAGGAGCTCTTCTTGTGGGGCCCACTATCTATCTTACAAGCGAGACAAGTCAAAATTGAATGGGGCCGACAACTGAGATGGCTCGTGGCCTTTTCTCATAAAGCATCGGCCCCGTTACCGGAAATTTTGAATAAAAATAGGAAATATATATATATATATTATAAAATAAAATGAAAAATATATTAAATATAGACAGACCCCGACCCGTACTCCGCACGGAGTTGTCGACTACATAGACGATTACATAGTCGTTCTCGTACTTTTATTTTTAAATGATATTTTATATTTTTTAAACTGGGTTAATTCTTCAACAGTATTATTAATTTTTATAGAAGTGTTATCGTAAATAAAGAAAAATATTATACATAATTAGAAAAAGAATAAGATAGGAGAATGGTGGAAGAGAAATCAGACAACTCGTTTGAATATGACACAATAAATATTATTAAACCTATGATATATATACACACACAATAAAAAATAAAGATATACGAAATTTTATCAGTTCAAATTAAACATAAAATCTCTTTAATTTCGGAGGGGGACAAGAAGCACTTTATATAGGGGCATGTAAAAACCGGTTTGAGCTCTGAACCGAATTTAAAGAATCGGTGTGGTTCGGTTCGGTAGGCTGAGTTCCAACTAGAAATCGCTCAGGAGAGAGGTCAGATGGCTTCGGACTGGTTCGAAAATAATCAAACATATCAGCCAAATCGATCACACGTAGAAATTAACCAAACTATTCTACTTTTTCATCTCGAAAATCAAAGTAAAGCAGAATCGGTTTGGGGAGAACCGATTCCTTTGCCGAACGCGCCCTTTGGAACCCCTTTTTTCAAACCTAACATAAAGGTTGATAAAGCAAGGGAGATCTGCCGATGGCGCGAGCTCCTCCGAAGCATTCATCACACCTTATCCTCTTTTCGTACTTCGGCTCCACCAATCACATGCACTACCCCATCCATCACGTTGGTGTCTATGGAATAAATTCGTTTTTTTTTTTTTTTGTAAAAAAGACACATAAGTCTAAAACGAGATAAAAATAAGAGATAACAAACCGATACAAGAAGTCTTACGAATGATAAAAAAAATTCAAAACTTGGACATAAATTTTGTTTTGTTATTTTAGAAGACACGAGATCAAAATATTTAAAAGTATAACGAGTTCTTATTAATTCGAGTTCAAAACAGGTTGGCCCGTTAAGAAGCTGAACTTTGTCAATTATGAATTTTTTCATTAACAAGACTTTCACCTGATATCTTATTTATGAAAAAAAAAAAGATGTCAAAATTTCTCAACTCATCTATGTTGGTGGTAGAAAGTTAACTTATTTAAAGGGTGGGTAGTGTACAAGCCAATATGGGTTGAATGAGACGGTTCGACATCTCTTCCTCTTAAATACAATATCATGTTTGAATTTTGTAAATGAGGAAATTCACGATGAGAGAGTTTTTCCCCTCTGTGGGCTAATCCGGCTTGAAAATATAATAGTCAACCCATTATGTTTTTAGATACCGGTTAATATACACCTCAGAAAAAATAAAAACAAATACATACATATATATATATATATATATATATGTAAGTAAGTGGTAGACTAGACATTGAGAGAGCTAAGCGGTGAGCTCCTTCGAGGCGAAATCACTTCCGGTTGGGGAACGACGAGGAGGATTTCCCGGCGGCATTGGGCAGAGAATTCGCGTTCCGGTTCGAGCACAGCCAGCCGGTTTGACGGGTTCGAGGGTTGGGCCCAGCTGACTCGACGACTCGGGGAAACCTCTCCGACACGGGAGCCTGCTCCGGTGGGCTCAATCAGCATTTTGTACTTTTCTGTCGTAACTTAGATGGGCCGACATGGTTGGGCCCGGAGGACGCGATTGGGCCTAATTTATTGAAAGAGGGGCACTTTTGTCCATTAAATGATTTCTGATTGCATAATTTTGATCTTCAATCTTTTACATTTTTATTATTTTCACAATTGATCCTTATTTTTGCATTATTCATACTTAACCTTTTGACTTTTTACAATTTTGACCCTACCACTATTGCTTCCATTCAAAATAATATTTTCCATCCAAAAATAATTTTATTAACAACAATATTTTTTAGAAATAAAATATGAGAAAAGAAGTAAATTAAAAGAAAGAAATGACAGCAGATCATTGTGACGATCATATCCCCTCCAAAATCATGACTTTCAATAAATTGGTTAGCGCCAGCACCTGACAAAATCGTCATCCGTTCTAAACGAAAAAAAAGGTATTAATTTTAGTAGCAACACTTGTAAGCAGCCACCACGGCAGGACTAACGTCACAAAAACACAAAAGGGTGATTATATAAGCGAAAAAAAATTAAATTTATGATAAAAATAACAAAAATATTATGACTAAAAAGTGTCATTTACCAGTTATATTATCGGAATTTTTCTTAGTATTCTTCGGACTCTTTTGTATTTCCGTAATTATCCGTTGATTTAACACATTATATATATATATATTATGTTTTCCGTGAAACGATAAATGAGATAGAAAACATCCGATCCTTCTTCGAGCTTACATGATAATCCTTTTCTTTTTTATGAGTAAGCTTACATAATAATTCAAAAGAAAATAGAAAAAGAAGTGTGAAAATACAATTCAACCAATCCTTCACAAAGCCTGAGGAGAAAAACGTAAATGCAAGAGAATTAAAACCATCTTCCCGGAACATTACGTGCACCGAGAAAAGTCACCGAGACTCTCGATCGACTCCTGTACGAAAGCTGCAAAACTATAGAACTGATTGACCATCGAGAATCCATATACGTATAAGTTTTTTCCCGGTCCGCCGCCACGTGACCGATCGCGTCGGCCAGCGCCAGGGAGCTAGCTGGTTCAGACGCCGGCGTAGACCTCGAGGGCATCGTCCCGGATGTTGGAGACGAAGTACGACATGTAGTCGGAGAACTTGAATGGCCGGTAGCGGAGGGGGTGGTCGGTGTCGACGAGCTCGGTCGGAACCCTAATCATGGCCCCTTCCTTTGGGAAGGAAAAGAGGCCGCAGGAGTATCTTTCCCGGTCACCGCCCATCACCACCCTGTGCTTCGCCGCGTGGAGCCTCCCGTTGCTCCATGCCTATGTATTGTGCTCACAAAGAAAAGGATTATTATTATTATTTTATAATCCTCACTATTCTAATTTTTACTTTGTGAAACCAAATGTCGGGTTCGGGTATGGTCAGATTACGTGAAAAGTTTTGAGTTATCTTTTGAAATTTCGTGTATTTCAAATGTAAAAATTTTAATTTAAATAATCTCATATTACTATTATATATATTATCATAATATTATATGACAGTTTCTTCAATTCTTCAAAGAAAACAAATGAAAAATCTTGGGAAAGGCAACCTAATTTTTTCTTATTTTTCTTTTTTTATTCCTGTACTTTTTTGGGATGAATTTAGTTTTAAACCTCTCCTCCTTGATTCGTTTTTAGTTCTTTTTTATTATTAAAGAATTACTAAAAATATAAAAAATTGCGCTAAAATAATAAAATAAAAATTGAAAAACAAATATTAAACGAAAAAGAAGTAGGAAGAGGGGCTTGTCGGTGACCACCAAATCCTCTTCATTGTTATTCCGAATCATTATATTTTTCTCCTCAATTTTACTATTTTAAAAATCTATTTCTAAACATTCACATTTTTTTAATCCTGAAATAATAAAAAGACTAAAAATAATCTAAAGGAAAAAAAGGTTGAAATTAAATCTGATTAAAAAAATACACACGCAGGACAAAATACATGCACAATAAATACATATACAAATACACATATACACATAACTATGAAAAGTCAATGGCACTCACCTTGAGAGAATCCCCGACAATGACGACGAAGGCATCCTCAGGAACCCTAACCTTCACCCACTCATCATCTCCATCCCTCGGGGCGAACTCCAGCCCCTGCACATCGTTCTGGTACAGGATCGTGAGGTCGTTCTTGTCCGTGTGTGCCACCAGGCCGATGGCTGAGCCACTGCCCCCGCCGCCGCCTTGGTCGCCGGTGTCATGTGGCGGGACCCGGTACTTCATGAGCCGGAATACGGTGCTGCTTTCCTGGAGGTGGGACTGGAAGCCTGCCCCCATGCCGAAGCTCTCGAAGATCATCTTCATGACGAGGGAGTTGAGCTCGACCATCTTCAAACTCATGTTATGGAGTGTCTTACTGTCACATAACGAGATAAAATTCAAATGAACTAGTCAGGATCCATTTTCTTCGTAGATATGCTCATGTTATATTTTTTTTTATCGGAATTAAGAGATCCTAAATGATCATATTTTAGAGAATTATCATATTTGTATGCATACGTTTACATACACGTATACGTTAAACATAGTAAAATTACCATAAGAAATATACCAAGAAATATGGTAAGATGTGTTTTAATATGGACAAGGGGATTTACAGCAAGAGGGACACTTGTTACGAGCTTATCACGTGATATAAGTCACAAGACAATATATATTTAACACGTCAATATAATATTTGTAATATATCAGATATTTATAATTATTTTTACTAATATATTAAATGCTCGCCCGTAATTTATGACAAATGCCACATGGTATACCGCTATATCTAAGACCTTTTCGTGCAAAAATAACACTCACCCTAGACCTAAAGGAGCGTATAATCAATTGATCCGATTAATTCAGGTTCTAGTCTATCAGTATACTGAGTAGTAAAACCGTCCCAATCATAAATTTTTACAATTCACTAGACTCAAACCCAATATCTTAGTCAAGTGAAAGTTGATGTCGAATCATCTTAATTTGTAAATTCAATTTTGGTATAATAGGAAGTGGGGACAAGAGGCATTTTGTCCTTTGGAGAAAGAAAGGGAGAGAGACGGAGAGCCACTGAAATGAGTAACTGATTTGCTTTAATGGCGGTTTCCTTCCTTCTGCAAGGAACAGTTGGGAGCTTTGGAAACAACACAAGCAAAAAAATCATTGCTGGTGGGGGACAACAACATATGAAAAGAGAGAAAACAGATCAGAAGAGCAAAGCTGTCAGCTCTCTTCTCTTTCTCCCTCCCCTCCATTAAATCCAGTCGGTTTCAGGAGATAAGCTCCTAATAAATTCTGTGTTGTCAGCTAGTGAAGCTGTTTGGTAGCAGCCATTATCATTCCCAAATTTAGCACTTCTCCCCTCCCTCTGCGGCTCTTCAAATCATTACTTTTCCTTACCGTATAATGTTAATTTTCGTGTTTAAATCACGGATCGTATCAGATGCATTGAACAACCATCTCACAAGCACTGACCTATCAATATAGTTTCGCCAAGGGTCTAACGTAGGTCATAAATATCGATGTTCTCCAAATATAGGCCCTAAGTGCCTATTCCCTTGCGGACATTCTATGGTATTTGACATTCTGTATTCAATCACGGACATAGTAGACATATTGAATAACTAGCATGAGCACTAGCTCTATCAACAGAGTACCATCAAAGGCCTAATATAGGTCATGGGAACAAACCGTTGTTCTTCAAACACGAGTCCTTAGAGTATATTTCTAACAGATGTTCTGATATAAATACATAGAAGAAACTCAAACTTAAAAACTTGAACTCATTCAACTGTATATAAGTGAGCTTGGAATCAAAATCATAGAAAGCCATCTACGTATTTGTCACTTGAATTGCCCTATCTTTGGTTGGGCTTGTGATCTATAAGGAGATGGAATAAGAAGGAAAACAAAGACGAATGAGAAGTTCAAATATATATTTGAACTCAGTACCTCTTCATTACAATTGAGGATGTCGATGTTGCTGCCCCTTTCTTTAAATCCACCTGTCTTTGTTTTTCTTTTTTTAATTCAGTGTAAACTTACTTGTGATGGTAAATGGTAATGGGTCATGTTGGAAGAAGCTTCATTAATCTATGGTAATTAATGGAGACATAAGCATTTTAATTGATCATCTTGTCCATTCTTGCTTTTATTATAGTGTTAACGTTTAGATTGACTTATTAATATTGACATGTACACAGTGAAATTGAAATCGATGTGTCCTTGCGTTAGTCGTATTCATTCTTGAATCTTATTCAGTTTGATATCCAACCGAATTAATATCCGACTGAAGAAATTGATGATCTTGTTCAGTTAGTTTCTCTTTTATTAAAAAAGATCAGCTGGGAAAATATGTAAACCAAAAGGGGAAATTTAATCGATGGGGTTTGAACCGGTTCAATATATCTTTCCCCTTAATTAGTATCTCGGATTCGAATGATCTTAGAAATGGAAACAATTCACTATTTGGAGAGCTTCAACCTCTGTGACCCGACCAAACTCAAATATGATCGGTCATGATCAATTGAACTTCGAGCACATGGTGATAAAGGGAAATTAAAAGGGAGAAACAAAAGATATGTATAATCTGCCATCACTATGAGTTCCAGAATCATGAAGATTGGCCAGTTGTGTGTGTGTATATGTGTTATATGTATAGGATTCGATTCATTGTGATTCTTATAGCATTTGTAAGAATCAATTTTTTTGTTGAATCTCTATACGAGAAAGAAACTCAAATTCAAAGTAATTTAAAAATAATAATTTTTAATTAATTCAAATTCGAATTGGATTGGCTATTAATCGACATAATTCTCATAATTATATTTTTTTCAATTTACAGGATTCGAACTCGAGATTTTAAGTAATCTCAACTACTCATATCGGTTATATGAAATGCTTTTCCAATCTGATATTCAATCTTTGTGTGTATATTCGTGGAATTTAGAGCTTGAATAATTACAGAAAAGGCTGAAGAAAATTGAATAAAAATCGGGAAGGGATTACGAGCAACTCATGAAATTCCGAGAATGAATGAAGATTGGCATTTGCGTTTAATATGAACAAATTAGAAAATCGATTTGAGCTGACCGACATAGAAATTATATGTTCCACGATAAAATGTAAAATATAATTTTTTAAAATTAAATTAATGGACTTCGATGGACAGTGTCATTAGTTAATCATTTAGGTTGTGTGGAACATAATCATAGCACTTGTACTCGCTAAGAGATTCTTATTCAGGTTCGAGATGAGATAATTCAAATGGGTTCGCGTGTCAAAAGTGGTAACTTATAATTCAGATAATGAACGAGAGGGCGATCGGGTATTTGTATATAGAGGATTATTATCACTTACCAGAAAGCCGGGTTGTCGTTGGGCCACATGAGGCGGGTGAAATCCCGGGCGGTGTCGAGCCGGTGTGGGTCATCGATCCCGAAGCTCTCGAGGAGGGGCACGACGGCGCACTTCCCATTGTAGCTCTGGTAGGGTTTCGGGTTCTGGTACCGGCTCTTGGTGTCCTCGGGGAGGTCAAAGAGCGACTTCACGGCGCCTAGCATGTACCGGCATAGGGTTTTCGGGACGGCCCGGTTGTACCGCAGGAGGAAGAAGCCATGGGACTCGCAGGCCTCCCTGACCTTGGCACACAGAGGGACCCAACAGCTTGAGGACTCGAAGTCTTCGATGTCTCCGGGGAATTCTAGGAGCGGGACTTGACGGCGAGCAATCATCGTGATCAATGATCAATGGTCCTCACTCTCTCTCTCTCTCTCTCTCTCCCCCCCTCCTCTCCGTCTCTCTCTCTCTAAATTTTATAATTGTTTTTGTTGGGTGAATAAAATGGTTGGGGAGTTTCAATCTTATTTATAACACTCACGAAGCCGAGCCCCAAAGAAAATATCGAAGATCGATCACGTCGGTAGCAGAAAATCTTAAAATAACTGTATCTTAAATTATTAACAATATTATCTCGGTTAGCAGTAATTCTAATTATTGACTCTCGTAAATTATTCGTATTGTGTAATTCGATACGTGATTTCTAGCTCTCCCTCTTGAGCAAATGTGTAATATTAAGAGTTGTAATTTCATATAAAAAAAGCTGGTAAGAAAATTAATAGAGGCTTAGTTTGTCTGATATTCATTTCCTTAAACGTTGTTCGAGTCCTGTAAGTGGATAAGTACATATTGAAGAGGGTTTCGCTCCTTCGGTGGGCCCACCGTGATCAAAGTAGAATCTGATATGATTCTTTAAATTTTTTAATAGCAGATGTGGTACACAAAAAGGTCAGTAAAAAATTCAAAAAAACAAAAAAGTTGGACATTGTTGCCCCTCTTAAGCAATGTTCGAGTCTTGTGGGTGGAGAAGTACGTATTGAGAGGGTTTCGCTCCTTCGGGTGGGCCGACCATGATCAAACTAGAATTGGATGAGATTCTTTAAATTTCTAAATAACATATATGATACTCAAAAAGGTCAGTAATAAATTCAAAAATACAAATAAGTTGGACATTTCTACCCCTCTTAAACAATGTTCGAGTCTTGTGGGTAGAGAAGTACGTATTGAGAGGGTTTCGCTCCTTCGGTGGGCCGACCGTGATCAAACTAGAATCAAATGGGATTCTTCAAATAGATATGGTACACAAAAAGGTCAGTAAAAATTTCAAAAATACAAAAAAAGTTGGACATTTCTACCCCTCTTAAGCAATGTTCAAGTCCTGTCGGTGGAGAATTACGTATTGAGAGGGTTTCGCTCTTTCAGGACCGACCGTGAGAGAATTGGAAACCGACACCGATGAATTTAAGTCCGCATCCAACCCTCTAAGCCCGGAATGGGTTTTCATGGAATGCGTGTGAGAGATTGCGTGGACACATACGTTGGAGACTGGATGACAAATGTGCCCGGAATTTGGGGGATAAGGGGATGCCCCCGGCACCACTTTTGCTGCCTTTTTAGGGGTAGAAATGGTATACAATATATATAAATATTGTAAAAATTATTCGGTTTCAACTTTTTCGGTTCGATTTTTTCAAGTGTATGGGGTCATGAACACCAACCGTTTCGGGTTCGGTTTTCGGATCCGACTTTCAATGTAGCAAAAATTAATTCTTAAAATAATAAAATAAAAATTATTTTAATAAATGAGAGATACTAATTATATGTACTTTTTGTATTAGTAAGTCGAATAATATAAATATAAATCAAATTCAAGTTCAAAAATATAAAAAAAAATGTCATTTTTATTATCAAGGTAAAATAATAAGATAAATTTTTCGATGTAATACTGTAATTTTTACATAATTTCGGTAGCTCTCAAGTCTCGCAGGATTTTTTAGGTCAAGATCCGAATTTCTCCACCATAAAAAGCTACCCGGAATTTATTCAATTTTTCAATTCGAGTTGGGTTGATCTCTTCCGTTCTTCATTCGCAACCCACTTGTATTTGCTGAATTGAGTAACCGGCGACTCAGCATCTTCCTCTTCCTCCTAGCATTTCCTTTCCCGTCTCTCTCCTGTTCTCCTGAATGCCCGCCCAGATGAAAGCTTGTCCAGGTTCAATGGTGTTCCTTTTGAGGCCAATTGACACGGCAAGCAGTTGAAAGATACTCAGCGTTTCTGCATCTTTGTTTGATATGTAATACCGGAGCTCGATGATTCATTCTCCGTCGACGATTACCCATCTCAATGATATAGCAGCGATGCTGAAACACACGATTACGACCTTACAAGATTACAAGGTGTAATCGAAAGTGAAATAAAATCAATTGGGTTGTTTACCCAGAAAATCACAAGCTATCCAACAGTTCCCCAGTCGATTACGGACTATTTTTTTCCCGGAAAATCATAAATTATTTAAGAATTACTTAATATACCACAAACTATTTTTTTGTCCAGAAAATCGTAAACTATTCTTTGTTTTTCCTAATCTACCAGACCGTTAATTTTAACCTTTAATTACTAACGTGTATCGTTAGTTTTATTGTTTGTGCACATGAAGTCTGATGTGACATCACACGTGGTATCCATCTGATCATAAAAATAGGAAACATCTATGTGCATGCCCATCTTTGTGATAGATAGAGAATTAGACAGTAGTTCATGATTTTTTATGACCAGATGGATGCTATATGTGATGCCGCATCAGACTTCGTTGCACAATCAACAAAATTAACTGTGCATATCATCAATTAAAAATAAAATTAATAATGTGGTAGATTAGAAAATTCTTGAATAGATCGTGATTTTCTGAAAAAATAGTCCATGGCAGATCAGACAATTCTTGAATAATTTGTAATTTTTTGGGGAAAGAAATTTTCGCGATAGATTAGAGAATTATTGAATGGTTCTTGATTTTTTGGATAAATAACCTAAATAAATTTATAAAAAAATAAAATTAATTAATTTAAAAATATGGATGAAATCAATAAAACATTTGTCGTTTTACAATTTCTCTAGTATTCAGTGGGGCAACCAAAGGAGAAAGTTTTGTGAAAAAGACTTTAAACTGTAAAATTTAAATTTAAATTCTTAATAAAAATTAAAAAAAAAAACTAAAAATTCTAAAAAATCCTTAAAAATTCCCAAAAACTCATATTCTACAATGTTTGACATCATGGTTTTTAGGGTTTCTTAGAAATTTTAGGATTTTATTTAGTTTTCAAGGGATTTTTTATTTTAGAAAACTTTAAATTTGTATTTTACAATATAAATTATCTCTCATGAATTTGCTTACGTGACTTAACCGTTTTGACTTATAACACCACGCATACCTTATTTATACATGATTTTTGTGTATGCCACCTAATGTACATAAATTTAATGGGGTCCTGACCGATCTAAGTTCGAATTGAGTCGGTTCATTAAAGGGTTAAACTCTCACAATATAAATTTTCTCTATTCATAATACTGTAATTCGGAATATTATTCGAGGAAAATAGATTTTTTACAATTCTAATCAACAACGTTATTTATACATGTTAACTCTCATGAACTGGGATGAGCTTGGATTGAGCTTCACTTGATCTATTATCTGAGTCCCATTTACACACACACACATAATCTATCTATGGCGATATTTGGTTTGAATGTTGTTAAATTGCGAGAAAATTTTGAATTGCAGCAAATTTTCATCCCTAAATGAGTCGAACATGAATAAGTAATAATCGATGCTAGACGGTGTATATAGGAAAAAATATGAATTTTATTTTTTAATACTACAACTTAATTTTCACGTAAAAAGGTAATATTGAACGAAAAGTCATAGTTCACTTCCTGCGCTCATGACCAGAGCAAACCGACACCAAAACTGGAATCGGTTTTAGCCAGTAAGCTGAGTACACATCCATGAACCGATCCGTTCACGCGATCCACCAAGTCCCATCCGATCCAGCCATTTCGGTCGAACCGAACGAGCTCCCGGCCCGATCGGATCGGGTCGCATATAGCCAGAAACCCTCATACGGCTGCAGCAATAAATGATGAGAATGTTGTCTCCACCAAAATCAATTCACAACACTGGAGACAGCTAATATACGTAGTTTGATGTTGACTCGGATGGAACACGACAGGACATGGGATAAATCAATTGGGAATGAAATTAATGGCTGCACAACTGGAAGAAAAATATACACATACACATACATGCATAAATATATATATATATATATATTCAGATAAGGACGGATCCAAAAACCCGGTTCAGGGGGCGAAATTTCACAGGACACTAATGTAACTAATTTACAGGAGTAAAATTCTATAAGATAATAACATAATGAGTTCGGGGAGGTGAAATATGATAGTTCAATAGAAAATTGAACAACCCAAAATCCATCCCTACATTCAGACAAAGCTCACCATCAAGAAGTTCTCTCGATCGATCCCATTTGACAAGAAAGTTGGCAGCCTCACAATGAGCTATATAGCCTGCTGGCATGAGAAGTCAGTCATCCGTACCGAGAACAGATCATCGATCGTTACACCCGGTGAAAACCGGTGCACAGATTTTTCCCGAGAAACCGAGATGTGTTGAAGTAATTTAAGATGCGTATATAGGAATGCATAAATCCACGATCCAGCCAGGGCTATGCTGGTGTGTGTGCGTAGACCGATATGGATTATGTATCATTACTGATTCCTTTCCGAGGGGTCTGCAGAATTCAAAGCTGGGAGGGCTTTAAATTGATCCAAAGGAGTCGGTTCAACCACCATGTGGTTCGGGTTCTCCACATTTATAGCGATCGATTTGGAACCGGGCTGGCTGGCTGGCTCACCATCAACTTAATAGATCCAGTCTTCTAAAACGAGATATACTAGATACAGTGATATCATTTTCGATTCAATATCAGAGGGTATTGGGTAAGTTGGATTCTAGTCAGTGAGATTCATCGTGTCCTTTTTTCCGTCCTTTCGTCCTATCCCATTTCGGATCTCGAATATCCTTTGTAAAAGACGGAAAAAATCCCATAGTTTATGATACACAAACACATATTTATGGGTACAAGAATGAAAGAATGAAAATCAATCAATATGGGCTTTTGTTAATCATAAAAATGATTGTAACAGTAGTGACGATCCAACGATTTCTTATTAGGTAATGTTCATGTTATCATGTTTAACCGTGAACATATCAGATGAACTGAACAGTTAGAACTAATGATAGCTCTGTTAGCGCAGCACCTTCAAGAACCCAGTATAGTTCAAGAAGTTCATGTCAGCCAATGTTTTGCCTAGTCTCAAGAGTTCCTTCTAACAACTTAGAGCATAGCTTGAACTCGAGATCTCGACCTCAACGATCAATATAGGTTCTCTTCTTCGAGTAAGAGTTACTGTTCGAGTCTTGTATAAAAGAAGGAAATAGACAACGCACAAATACATATCTAAATACACAAGTGAAAATCATGATTTTACACCCCTCCTCCTTGAGTAAAATTTAGACTTTGAGTCTTACAAAATAAAAAAAAATTCACGATAAACTTTTTTTTAGTGAATCAACTCAATTCTAACCTAAATCTATAAGTAGTACACTCCAAAAAATATTTATATAAGATCAAACATTCTTTTTTTTTTAATGAATTTATATGCTATCGATATTTCAACACAAAAATCTCCTACAATATTGATATTCTTTCCAAGTCTGAGTCGATACGTAACTTGAATATATTAAATGAGGTGCCGGTTCGTCTTATATATGAGATGGCATGATGACACTACCGTTTCGGATATTAATTATCGATTGCGGTATGATGTACATAAATAGGTGGAAGCACATGACACCAACTTTTCAATTCAATTTTGAATGAACTTGTTACACCTAAACTATTGAATGTTCTTCTTTAACCCAGGAAGAGATGGGAAGAAAATTGATTAAAAAAAATGACCTTTTTTTTTTTTTTGCTATAGGACTAATCTTAGATGTGAAATGTCTGAAAATTTTATGGCTGAGAAGTTATAATTTGGTGGAATTACACTATAAGTACAGAACAAATCAGCAGAAAATGTGTAAATAAATATATGAAGACTTTTGGAAATTTTGATATCTTTTTTAGTTTTTTTAATTACCCATTAATATAAAAAATTTATTTTTAATATTAATTAGATCAAGAAAAATAGGAGCGTGGCGGTAAATTTACTAAATTCTAACTATCAACTCTTTCTCTACTATCACTTTCTTTCTCTTATTCCACGTAGATTTTTCTCCAACAATCTCTTCACCAGTTTTATTATATATAAAGTCACCATATTTTTCATAAATTTATTACCTAATTTCATATTTAATTTACAAAAAAATCAGACACTCTAGACATTGAATTATAATTAAAATTTCGTTGAATCATTTATATATGAATAATTTTTTGGAAGATTTGGAAATTGTGTGATTCGTAATTTGTTGTCCCTTTCTAGTTTCTTCCAACTTCATTAATTGGAAGCCTAATAGGACTTGACATCTGTAGATAGGCTGGTTTCGATTATCTGAACAATTTTTATAATATCAGAACAAAAAAAACAATTTTTTTTAAATTTTTATAGGCTGATGGGACCTTGATTAACCAAGTCCAATAAGCTCATTAAGAAGTAAAATTCATTGAATCGTAATGTTTTTTATTTAAAAGGGTCGAACTCGTGCAAACAGAAACAAACATGTGAAGAGAGGATGAAATTCGAAATTTCGTACAATTTGTGATTGGTCTCTGAGAAGACATATAATAGAGAGAATGAGTCGTTAAAGGGGTTAGAATTAAAGAAATTAAGAATTTAGAAAGATGAAATTAACGGAGTAAAATAAGATAATTTAATTAAAGATAAATAAAATTGATTAATTTTAGCAATATTTTACGTATTTGTCCCTCTCTAGTGATTGGTCATACTCTGGCATGGCCAGCATTAATGGGCATTTCCCAACTTCAAGGGTGGTCCAGTACTCCAAAAGTAGCACAGCAATTTGCATGTTGCAGAGCATAGTACAGTGGTTCATATTTTGTCAGCCGCGGAACACACGAAATCGAACTAGACACATCCACATGCGTACATTACATATTAAAAGGGAAGGAAAAAAATTGCGCGTGTATGTACCGTGTATACCGTGGCATTACACCGGTACGGTTCGAGTCGAATACAGTGCAGATGACAGTATGACGGGATCTCGGGTCGGTGCGAGTCCTTCTAGGTTACTTATACACTGTAATTTAAATCGAGCATAGTAGTGACTCTTTTTTTTTTTTTTTAATTTACCTGCACTTTTGAGCTAGAGATACATGTATTTACGTACGTCTGCAAGACGGAAATCAGTGAATAAGTTCAGTTTTTTGTAATGACATCACTATCGATCTAGTACTATGAACCCTTTTTTCTGACTGCAGGAAAGAAGAGGTGAGAAATTCTTCTGCGGACGGAGTATGTAGATGATTTGGTGAACTCGATTGAGGACTATCTTTGATATACCAATAACAGATGCCATATCATTTTAATAAAGCGCATTTATTAAAGGACAGAAAGATGATGTGATACTTTTTATTAATATTTAAACAATCACCGGTCGAGTTCAGGCACAACGTGACGAGTCTAGTGATGCAAGAATCTCTCGGAAGAAAGAATGCCCTTGCACCTAAATCTTGGGGGGGGACCATTGTTAGGGTTTTCCTTGCCCATTTTCTAGGCTTGGCGATCGGGATGATACCGGATCTCATCTACTAATGTGTCGGTGCAAGCAGACCGTATCTCTAGTCTCGTGCCAGAGAATCCATAACCCATCAGTTTACACTTTTAAGTCAGACACAGGATCGTAGTTCAGTCTTCTTCTTCGTTTTATAATGAATTCTCTTTGAAGAGGCCTGAGACCTCTTCCAAGTTGTATATCACACGCAGTCGAGCGTGGCTACTGTGTCCCAATCCTGCAAAAGTCAGATTTCAACCAGGCATGGAGCTCACCATCGTCTAGTCTAGGGCTTCGACTAACGGGCACGAGGTCGATTTTGTATTTCTCGTTCGCCTGCCTGCACTGGGGCAGCGTCCGTCCTCCTCGTTCGGGAATTCACACGAGCTTCGTCTCTTAGGCTCGTCGTCTCGGAATCCCGTCGTGGGCTATCTTCAACTGGACACGATACGGTTCATGACCTATCCATATGCCGATGAGCAGTAGTAGCCCCCCTCGATCGCACAGCAAGCTAGATTTAGTCGGTGAATAAAAACTTGGATCTACATATCGATTGCCAACCGACCGAGGAGCGCGGGATGGATCCAGAAATTCCAACCAAGGAGGATGAAATTGAAGAAATGGCTAAATGATGAACTTCAGAAGGTAAGGTACGATAATTTAGTAAGAATATAGATAAAATCAATCGAGACTTCGCAAATTTTTCCAAGTTCAAGGGTGACAATTGTGTCGTGTACCACCTAAATCCATTCTTTTTTTATCAGTAAAAAAAAAAAAAAGACAGCAGCATTGGCGATCCAAATAGGCCTAGCAATTTTTGACACAGTACAATAACTCGACGCGACACGAAAAGGAGTTAGGCGGGTTCGCGTCGACCCTAAACGGATTGACCATGTAGCCCGTTTACATAAATAGGTTAAACCCACATAACCCGACACGACACAATTAGACCATTTAATTATATGTTTATGTGTCAAACTCATTAACTCGTTTAAACATATTAAGTTAAAATTACAATTACACCACTCTTATTTAGTTACATGGGTCAAACATGTCGTATCGCGTCAATCCGGTTTTAAATGGGTAGTGTTCGTATTTGAAATTCTGACCCGTTTATTAAATAGATCGTATACGGGTTGATATACTTTTAACACGAACCTGTTTAGATACGATACGATACGACACATATTGTCATGCTCAGATCCAACAATCCCTAAATCCACCCCTGGAATTAGGGCTGCGAGCCCCACAATTCCACTGTAGGAGGCCTTCTCACTTTAGTTCTTGCAAATTCTCTTTAAAAATATTACTTGATGCCTAGAATTCAGTTGGTTCTGAACTGATTCGGGTCTGAGCAACGTTAACCTATTAAATGATAAAATTCACGACAAATTTTCTCCATTTACAACACTCAAAATCTTTTCGCAAATTTATTTCTTAGTTCCAAGCAGTAGTGGGGAGGATTTGTGAAGGGGGTCACGAGTCCGTTAAAAAGTCAAAGGAAGGCAAAAGTCAACCACTCAGAATTAAGGGACGGGTACAAGACAAAGAATCAAAACTTTCCGAGGAGACTGATATGGAAGTTCCCTATAGTCATTCCCTACGATAGGCAGAATCACTTGACTCGGAACCCAAAAAAAAAAAAAGAACTTGGAAGTCAACGTAAAAAAAAATTGGAAGTCAGTTTCCGACAATTTCATCGACCTTCCAGAACAGATTTTTATAATCATGTTAGTGAGCGAGATTTTAGTACAATTATATCATCACATCCTGTCTTTGAATTGAGGAGATTCCAGTTCAATTATCATAATTAAAACTTCTGACTATTTTGTTCTCCGATTTTCCTTATTCTTTCAATCAAAAAGATTTTAACCATCCCTGAGACACGTGAGAAGTTAATCTTTCAATTCAATACGAGACGAGATTCATCGAATCTCACTCTCGACTGAGATTTAAGAGAGATTTGAGTTCAATTCTTGTAGTAACTAAACCGGGCATCCCGGCCAGTTGAGCTTTATCTTCCCTCTAAAACGGAACATCAGGAAGCCCGGCTCTCAGTCTAACCAGTCGGCCCGGGATTGTGTATCTAGAACAAAGCAGGGGGGAAAAACTGAAGCTTTTACATGGGCATGCTGCGGGAAAAAAGTGAACAGTTAGTGAACATTACAGGCTGGTCACTGTCCTGCTAAGCTGAAGCCTACAGCAAATGACATTACAAAAGCACAGCCCAGAGAAAACAAAGACAGCGCTAAAAGAGGACACTAACAGAGGTTAATGTCAAGTCCCCAATCTGACCCGACTCTTCATGAGCTTAGACAACTCCCCTTGTCGGAATTTGAGGAGGAAGGCTGGGAGGGAACACCAGAAGAGCTAAAACTCTGCCTACTTCCATAGCTTCACCGTCTTATCGTGGCTGGCCGAGGCAACCAATCCTGTCACGTTGGATACGGCCAAGGCAGCAATAAGCCCCTCGTGTGCTGCCAGGGACTTCGTCTTGTTCTCCGACATGTCCCAGAGCTCCAGCGACTGCAAAAGGAGATTCCCAGGAGAACGTGTTAACTGACTAGCGTAGAGAATGGGAAGATAGCCAGCAAATATTTTAAACCACTCAAAAGCCTGGCATCGGACAAGAGATACACTAACCCAGCCCTCGACTTTTCATTTTTCGCCTCTGGAACCAAGGTAGCATATAACACAAGAAAACAATGTGCTTCTAATGTTGCCCAGATTTCCAGAACTAACTTGATCCTCTGAGGAATGAACATATTTGATTACTTGTACTCACCTGGTAACAGCCGATCACGAGCAACCACGGGCACGTAGGATGGAAAACGCAGGAGTGGAATTTGTTCCCGTTGCAGCTCAGTTCGTGAATGCACTCCCCTTCACTTCCTGACCCGAGAGTCCAGACCCTGACAGAGTCCTCGCTCACCGATGCAAGTCTGTCTCCAGTAGAGTCCCAACACACAGAGTGGATCGGCTTCGTGTGTCCCTGCCATGACCAAAAAGAAAAGGATTAAAGTTCAATGGGTACTAAGATATTCTCGAGCAAACCTATATGAACACCCCACAAATTTAACATCTTGAAAAATGGGGATCTTACATGTAATAAGACCAGCAAGAGATACCTGCAAGGTGGTCGGGCGAGCTTGGGTCTCCACGTCCAATATGGAGACAACATTCTCAGCAGCTGCTGCTAGATATCTCCCAAGACGTGGTTGAAATCTCATCTGGGCCATTCCTCCCTGATCCCATTGCCAAAATGCACAGAAGTCAAGGAAAAATTTTAGATCTTTCTGTTGAAGAAATTCGTTTTCAAAGCCAATCTTGTATATGGCCAAAACAGTTGTACGTAAGGATCTGTCAGGAAGTTCACTGATTTCCTAGAGAGGAATTCTTGGTCCAAATATCATGTCTTATCTTTTATAGGACAGGTAACAGTCAGAACAACAATCCCAAACAGTCCCAATCCACTAAGTGTACCTTGAAAACTCTGACACAGCTCCCGTTGTTAATACTCCAGTACCGTATCTCACCATCTCCATCACACGAGCAGATAAGATCATCCTTGTTCGGATGAAAATCGAGAGACATCACAGTTGCATTGTGTCCCATAAACGTCCGAAGAGAGAACCCGGGCTGGAAAGTTAATTCAGTCAACTCTTAGTTGATGTGTTCCAGAAAGACATGATAAAAACTTAGCAAGAAACTGTCATTGAAGAAAATTTTGCTGCAAAACATAACACAGACATTGTCAGCATCCCAGACTCTGACAGTCCTATCAAATGATGATGTGGCAAGACGTGGCATGCTCGGGCTGAACCGGACATCTGTGATCATCGATGCGTGTTCTTCCAGAGCTGTCTTAGGTTTTAGAGTGTCCGCGTACCATAGAAAAGCCTGGTTTTGCACCAAACAACAAATTTCAGTAAGCAGCCACACAGAAACACACACACACACACACTGCTTACCTTTTTGTCGTGGCCACCACTTGCAAGCAATTTTCCATCTGACGAGAAGTGGCAGCAGACGACTTTGCTGGTGCTTGCACGGACACTATTGACTTCAGAGAATGTGAATCCTGAAACATATCAATCAACTTTATCAAATCACCTAATGATCAACAGATTAATGGTGAAGGAGGAGAACAAGCATGATACCTTTACTAACGTCCATGCGTCTACCCACAGTATCACGTGGATCGATGTCATCATGGGATAAAAAAGACTCAACATTATCGTCAAGGGATCCATCTTCCACGAATCGCTCCATATCAGCCTGCAAATTAACCTTCTTTAGCATCCTAGAGAAATAGCCTATAAGAAATGTCCTTCAATCTATTTCAGAGCCTGGTATTGTATGGAAGTCTTATTAAATTAGTTATTTGAATCTTCCTCTCAACCGCCTGAAAACATAAACCTTCCCCATGCACAGACAGCTTGATTTATCATATCCCAGCACATAATATAAGAATTAAATTTAGGTAAAAAAGACTCCATGTCATCCAACTCGGCATTGGGAGATTCTGACATGGAGCTGCTTTCGAAAGAATTCTTCCGGTCCGAGCCCATAATATCAGTTTGATTTGTGTGGATTCTATCACAATAACATGGAACCCTCAGCTGATCGATTATTTTGATTGATCTTAGTCTAAAAGAATCTTATTCAGCCGGTCTAAAAGTATAAGACAACAGATGAAGACATGAAATCCATGACTGACCATACATCCTGATTGAAACCGAGACACCAACTCACTCACCAACTGATTTGATGGAGAAGTGAGAGTGCCTGCCCCATCAGTACCAAACATCATTAACGGCTTCGACGAACTTCCACTGTGAGGCAGAGTGGGCATAGAGATCACATCTCCAGGAGTATGAGTTGAGGGTGTTGAGGGAGCTGAGCTCGGGGATGGACCTGCCGTGTTTGCAGTTCCAGTGCTGTTGGCAGGACCTGAAGATGACACAGGCTGCTTTCTCTTCCTTCCAGTCTGGTTTTTCAAAACCTTGAAATGAATAAAGATCGTGTTAGGAATCTATCCTAATGGATGCTATTGAGAATAACTTTTCAGGGGCTAATAATATATAACTGCGGTCAACAATCTCTTCCTCACAAAAAAAATTTTTTCTAACTCACGGGAGTAAGAATTGCTTTCAGCAAAAAGCATAGTTCATCTCTTTTCTTAAAGTGCATTTCAACACGTTTTTCCCTCATTTCCTCAATTAGGCAAGAGAAGGAGGGAAAAGATCAACTTCTGAATGCATTCAATCAGCCATGAAACAGGTACAAGAAAGGAATAGACCTGATCATTTCCTCGGAAGGAGTTAGACATGCTGCCATCCATAGCCATGCTTCCGCTCCCACCCATTTTGTCTTGCGGGAGAAGATTGTGACTCAAGCTTTGTGACTGTTGATTCACGAGCCCATGCTGCTGCATGTTACTGCTTGGTGGTAATTGCTGTTGCTGTTGTTGCTGCTGCTGCTGATGCATCTGTGCCATCTTCAACTGCAGGAGAAGACTTTGACAAGTTCAAGTCCTCTTCCAATTGGAAAATTTTGGAAGTTTTCTGCAATTATCTTTCCGTGCCAAAAAAAAAAAGGTGTGGAGAAATAATGTGTTCCAGCAAACTCAAAGGAAGTGTCCTGCCTACTGCCCTACAAATTGTTTTCCTAAATATTTGAAGAAAATGAAAAGGAAAACCAGACAATTGTGCTCCTTTACAATAACATAACAAACATGACAAAGGGCCACTTATAGAATACCTGGAAACAAGAGAATGTATATAATAAAACAAAAGCAACAAAGGCGAATGCAAGTTCAGAAATCAACCAAAGGATGGAGAGGGAACCTTAAGCAAGATTTCAGCGTCTCCACGGGGCAAGAGAGGCCCTCCCATCTGCAAGGGAGAACCGACATTCGGAACCATGTCCCCCAGAGAGTTCGGGAGCCCATCCTTTCCAAGGACCATATTACGATTATTCAGAAGCATTCGAAGCCGCCTATTGTCATCACTACTAGAGGGAGAGGTTAAGTTATGCTGCGCGAGCAAGAGCTGCTGCTGGTGCTGTGGGGTCAGCATCTGTAACTGATGGAAGGGTTGTGGACTCTGCATGAAGGGCTTCTGCTGCTGGAGGATCCCAGATCGAAGATCGATACTCTGAAAGAACATAGACAAACCATATAAAGCCAGTTTGCTCAAAACGCTCAAGCCTGTTTAAATTTTCAGAGCAAAGATAATCTTTGGCCACTAAAGAACTTTCATTTTTCAGAAGTAAATATTTTTCAGGCTCGGCAATATTCAGTGAGACATACTCTGTTAAAATGTAAAAGGATAATCTTTGGCCACTCAAGAACTTCTTTTCAGGAAGAAATCAGTTTTCAGGCTTGGCAATATTCAGTGAGAAACAGTGTTAGAACTTGAAATGGTGTTTATTTCCTAGATAACATACATTGTATCATTTTCCTGTCATATGATAAACCAAACCAAGAAGCGAAAAAGTGTTTCCCAAGAATCAAGCTGATTGAACCCAAAACTTCAGGCGAGCAAACTTGACAAACGTATGAATAGAGGATCCATAATTAGGCAGTTGGGATCGTACGGGATAAAACATAACAAGAAATATAAATGACTTACAGTCAGAGGTAATCCTTTCAGAGTGATATTATTACAGCCTTGATTAGATCCTGTCAATTAAACAAGCTTCATGTTAGACGACCCTCCATGTTGAAATGTCCAACCTTATATGGGAACAAGGCAAAGATGCATTGCCCTGTTTTCTTTTATCAATATACAAAACCTTGTAAATTCTCCGCTATCAATATAGACTTATGCAATCCTCCCAGAGAAGTGATAAAACTGAGACAGTACAGAAAAAGGATTTTCTATCACCCAAAGTTAGAAATAGAAACACAGTGTGAAAACACATTATTCGATCTCAAGGTTTTGATGCATAAGAGACCAGAATTTTGGAAGAACATGCATAATATATTTCTCGAGTGGAAGGGTTCGAAGGAAGAATATTAGAATAAACCTGGAATTCCCATCAAAGATCCTTCTGGCCCAGCAGCTCTTGGATTAAGCACTGAATTGATCTCAGGCTTGATGTCCTGATATGATTATGGGCAAAAGTTAGCAGCCATGGAATCCTATTGTGTATGTAATCAGAATGATCAATCATTTTCCCAAAATAATAATAACAGACTAATAAAAAGAAGCAAAAACATCATACCGGTGCAGGTCCTGGTAGTTGCTGATTCCTGCCTTGAACTTGCAAGCCTACTCCACCAGCAGTTCCATGCAACACTTGCCTATGTGAACATTGTTTCATGTTAGCTGAATGAAATCATGTCAGAACAAAGTCGTAGAATTCTATTACATCTCCAGATATCACTTCAAGAAACATTACAATAATGTCATTCACAAAATTAGAAAGTCGGATCAAAGACAGAGAGAATCACCCCGAAGGCTGACCGCTTGCTGCAGCAGATTTCAAGATTGATGCATGATTAGGATCCAAAAGCTGGCCCATATTATCCCCAAACCTTTGCTGTAAGAAGGGGAAAAGGAAATCGTTGCATTAATACCATTAATCTAAAAAACAATTATGATCACAAAACTCCTGAAATTTACCCCAATATTTCTATGATTATAATCCCCTAAAAAGTTCATGTTAAAAATTTCCATTTTAACTCTGACGATATGAATAGTGTAGAGGTATTCAACAAAGTCAAAACTACTTTAGGGGGCTCATTGTATGACAATGGTTGTCATGCGCATCATTTGCAATTCTCAGTACAAGAACAGAACCACAAACCTTCACGGCGGCATCATCCAAAGCATCCCTCTGAGGAGGCAGTTTCAGCTTCTCCTCATACATCTTAGTGGCCAAAGCATTTGCACCTGGGCCCTGCCTCATGAGGGTGTCCCCACCTGTCATTCCATTCGAGCTTCCATTCAATAGATGAGCTGCTCCTGCCCCATCCCTGCGCTGCTGCTGCTGCTGCTGCTGCTGCTGCTGCTGCTGCTGTTGCTGGTGCTGAGGCTGCTGCTGTGGCTGTGGCTGCTGTTGCTGCTGCTGCTGCTGCTGTGCATGACGCTGCATCAGCATCTGCTGCATTTGCAGTTGGTGCTGCTGCGGATTAGGTGGCTGAGGCTGCTGCTGCTGCTGCTGCTCCCGAGCTTTCATTAATTGTGTCTGAAAAAGTGATTTTTGACAATCAGCAACCGTCTATCATAAAAAAGACAATTAGCTAGTTTGACAAGTGAATCCACTCAAACAACGGAAGATACCGACGGCAACCAATATTTTGTGCGCAATTATGATTCAAGAAGTTTCTTGTAGCATGGTCTGTACATGGGGAATTATTCAAACAAGAACAGAATCGCGGGGAACAGCAGCAGAGATTCAATAGAGATGATCATTTGGATCTTAAGGGTACCACGAAACAATAGTTTTAGAATGTTGAGTACTAATTACAAAAGATCTCATATATATGAACTAGGAAAAGAAAAAAAAGCATCAAGCTCATCTATACTACTACGTCCCTTTTCCGAGGGAACAAAATTGGTTATTAGGTTTTTTAGAGCAATTACCAGATTGTTGAAGAGCATTAGATGATATCCACTTAACTGTTTTCTTTCATTTTCAGATGGTTTTTTGTGAAGGGTAAAAAAGCTTTTTTTTTTTTTTTGGAGAATCCATGTAGATGACAAGTAGATTATAAAACGTATGCTCAAGGAAATAAAGGGAAGTTATCTCACAGGCGGTTTCACAAACGCCTAGGTTAAGTCTATCATTCAACCAACCTCAATATATGAAGCAGCAACCTCAGAGTGCTTCTCATTGGTTCTTGCAATGAATATATCCCAGAAAACTGACCACCATTCGAAAAGAAAACCTCCTGGGGCATCAATAGCTGTAGATATCATCAAAAAAGATCTCCCACATCAATAACTATCAAAGATAACGGTCTGGTGACTGTTTCCACTAAAAATCCCGTCTGACGTCAGAAAATATTTCTATCCACAAAAGACCAGGACTATGTTGTGATTGAAGAATGGGTAAGTTCACGTTGTCAGTAATGTTTGACAACAAGTTGCTTCCATTTCTTAAAAAGAGAGAAAAGGGGTTTTATGTTGCATTTCCCTCAACACTCAGAACATTTTAAAAGTTCCCCAGCACCAAATTGTCTTATAAAAGCAGCTTTTTTCATAGATAATAAGAATTTCTTACCAACGGGGTCTGAAGAAACTTTTCCTTCTGCTTGGAAAGCCTGAGCTGTGGCCTTTAAATCCCTCTTGACTAAATAATCGTGGATGTACACATCTAGCCTGTTACAAGACAAACAAACACAGTCGAATTATATCAAAGCAAATGAAAAAAAAAAAAGAGAAAATAATGACTGGTTTGAAGTGGAATAACAGAGTAGCTGAAGTGATAACTCCCAATTCGAGGGATTTGCGTTGCCCAAGAAAACTTGAAACCTACCCACTAAATCAAGTCCATCACTCCATCTGAATCCAGACGATGAGTGTTCTAAGTCACACGAGACGACTACAAATATTGCAGTTGATATTGGACAATCCTACCAGGACAGATCTTAAAAAGGAAGAGACAAGGTAATACAGATGGTTGGTCGGTCTAAGAGCTTTGAATTCTTTGACTAGCAAAAAAGAAAAAGAAAAACATAACCCAGAATAAGGTTGAAAAATTTGCATAATATAGAAGAAAAAACGTTAGAGCTGAGACACAACCTTCTCGCCTAGATGAAACGAGTAATTGAAAAGATCGCACGCAAACAGATTATGCAAAACTCCAAGTGATTCCATGAACTCAAACAGATTATGCAATCTGACTGTGCAAACAGCAAGTTCCTTTTTGTTCTGTTAATGCTGAAGAATCCAAATCGACTAAAACACACAAAAGAGCAGACACTGAATCTCGGCAACCCGAAAAAATAAGCAGCAATAGAATCCCTCATGCCCAAATTAGCACCAGGAACCGGCAGGACATTAACCTAGCAGGAAACTGAAGCCTGAAAGTGAAAACAATCACCACCTCCAGAAAATAGTAAAAGACTCAAAAACCTTTCAACAAGTTCCAAAAAATTCGAACAGCTGCAGAGAGTCTACCACTTCTCAAGTACGGAAGTACCCAAATTCACAAATAATCACAGGAGAGTAGGTAAATGCCCAAACGGGCAGAAAATCTGAATCTCGAATCAACAAGAACAAGCACGGGAAGCAGCAGAAACCTGCGAATCCCCTGTGCCCAAAAGGGTCCAAATCAAGCAAGTTGGGAGAAGTGCTGAGATCATTAATCAGGAGCAAGTGGGAATAAAGATTGGAGTCTTACATTTTATCAGCTTCCCAGTTGGTCTGAGACATGTCTGTTCAATCAGAACAAGAATAAACCTCAGCTCTGAAATGATTAGCTCAAGAGTCCAAAATCATGAGAGGCTTCTCTGACTGCTCTCTTTGTCAGCCTGAGAGGCGTCAGAACCCCCCACAGGAGAGAGAGATGGGATTTTTCTGGTGTCTGGAGAGAGAAAATCCTCCACACTGAACATGCGCGAGAACCAGGCCAGGGGAGAGAGGACTAGAAGCACAACCCCTGGTTCTCGAACATGACAAATGAGATTAAGAAGATTACCTTTAACCAAAAAAAGAGATTAAGAAGATTACCTGTCAAATTTAAGGCAATGAACTCGAACAATCAAGGGAAAAAAAGAAAAAAAATATTTAAAAATAGAAAAAAAATGAAAGAAATGGAGAGAGAAAAGATTCGGTACACAGATAATATGATACAGTAATATCATTTTAACTTGGACCGATTTTCATTAGTAAAATTCACGTACAACACTGTTGTAATTTTGAATAATTGGCCTTTTTAGTAAGTAACAAAAAGAAAATTTTTTTATAATATTGTTAAGGGTTGAGAATTTAAATAAAAATAAAATTTGGGCTGGAAATAAAAGAAAATATAATTATGGGATTTATATCGTAAATGTTGTGTATTTTTCAGATAGGTTCTTAAGTAATATTCAAATTCTTCTTTTTACGTGCTCAGATATTTGGAAATTTAAATGAACTCGACTGTTTTATATTCGTGTAGAATCAGCTTACTGATGAATAACAATACTCACAATTGTTTAATTTCTTTCATTAGAAAACTCGAAAATAAATCGTAATTGAGAAAAGGATGAGTCAAACTGCATCAATCAATTAACGTAGATTATTGACTTTTTTTAATTGTCTCGGACTGAAATTCCGCTTGTGAACTGATTCTTAAAGAGAAAAAAAAAAAAAAAGCGGCTGCAGGTTGGAATGGCGAAAGTGCCCCTCGGTCATCGGTCATTGTCGGTCATTTACGCTCTTCGTACCTTGCAAAAAGACGGATGCATCCTTCGTAGCTCGATAAAATCTCGACCGTTCGTGCGGGAGACCTGGAGCAATCGGTCATTTGAGCATAGTTTCGAAACCCCATTCCCGACATTTATGACTAAATTACGTGAAGGCCCCACCGTTTTCTTAATATTACATTTGTCACCCGGACATCTCTTAGATTTTTCTTAAGATGCTCTAAACTCTGATTACTCGAGTAACCTTGATATGGTCAAACCAGAGGAATGACAATCTTACCCTCGCTCGGATTCATAACTCCCTTTTTTTTAAATAATTTTGTATTCACATAATTAGAAAATCATGATAATTTACAGGTTTCTCCATATAAAAAGTTCATCCAAACTCAATAATTTTCGAGCACGGTGAAAACGAATAATACGGATACGAGAAATGTTGAAATATATAATGACTTGCTCGATCGTAGACGAATTGCAATAGTTAAAATGTTTTTTTTTTCCTTGTATTAATCCCATACTAAAATTTGAAAGAGAAAAGGACTCTCAGCAAGTTAAGAGGCTTGGGTGCATACTTTTCTAGGTATAGGAATTGATCGAATCGATTAAGGCAATGGTGGGTGTCATGTGTAGATTCAGAACTTGAAAGGGTTATTTTAGGAAGTTTATGGATGGAAGGTGAACAACCGTCCATTTTCTTTAGAGAGTCTTGTGTGTAACGGATATAATACATGGCACACTAGTAGTGCGAACATGGTGTCACGACCCAACAGGATTCAGTTATTTTTAAATTTTTTTTTAAAAACTTGTAAGGGAAAAATAACACTAAAAATAGTTTAATTTAATTGATTCGTAACATCACATCAACACTATTACATAGTATACATGTTTCTCCCATTTTTGGTGTTTTTTTAACTCTCCAACGGAAAGGAATCTCTGGGAAAGCAATTTGCCAAAGAGCCCACTGATTTGGGTGAAAGTCTTGTATGTCACGGGAATATAACGTAATCAACTGTTGTCACAAGCCAATAAAAACTGACTGCATCAACAGATTTATAAGACAGAATTTAAACAGTAAAATATGAATTCAAACTTTTTAAAAATCAACAATACTAAGAGCCTAAATACCATTCTAAAAATCCCGTTATCAATCGGCAAGAAGGGGAATATGATGTCGGGCATCGTAAAATATGAGTTTTTCATAACTTTCAAGGGATTTCCTAGGTTTTTTTTTTGAATTTTTATTCAGGATTTTGAATTTATCTTTTTATACGTAAATTTTGTCTCGTGAATCTACTGATGTGATTAATTTTTATTAGTTTATTATATTGCTGAGTTATTCTAACGTGGTATAAATGTGACATGCCCATAAATGTCTCTATCTGGCATCCACATCTAGTGAGACTTTAGTTCGCACATTGTATTGAAGCGATCGATTCCTTCCCCAATCATTAATCTCGAGTAAAACGCCATCGTCCACGCACCTCTCCACAATCGTGACCGATTGAGCCAGTAGATCGAATTCAACTTGAACAGATCAAAGGATAAAAGAAACAAGGAATTAATCGATCCTCTATGTACCTCAAGTCGGGTTTTGGATCCGAGAAGGCGTAACCCCACATGGTATCCGTTAAGGGTGTAAACGAGATGACTTGAGCCGAGCCTGAATCTACCATGATCAAACTCGGCTCGATTAGCAATTTGTAAACTCTCAAGCTCGGGCTCGGGCGGGTCTAAGGTTTTAAGATTGGGGTCAGCTCGTTGTAATAAACGAGCCAAGCCGAGGAGGAGGATGTAGGATGAGAGTTAATTGTGACGGTAAGGACGAGAGAAGAAAAACGGATTACGAATGAAGGATTTGTGAGCGAGCCAGAAAAAAAAAGTTTAAAAAGAGGTGAGACACCTATACCGATTTTTTTATTTTTATCAAAAATAAATAAATTATAATATAAAAATAAGAGTTTTATTTAGACTCGCGAGTTTTTCGAGCTGATTATTACTGAGCTAGGCTCGGCTTGTTTATATGGCGAGCTCGATTGGAGCCAAGCTCGTTAAGATCGAGCCTAATTTGAACTTTTATCGAGTCGAGTCCGAATCGCTCGCGAATCATCTTTATATAATTTACACCCCTAATTTATGTTCATAAACCTGTATAAGAGAGAACTCATATCTATCTACGAGTTTAAGATGATATTTAGCATTGCATTCAATTTTCTTATATATTTTAGATTTTTTAATCATTTTTTTATACGAGATTCAATTCTCAACCGATGTAGACTCGATCGAAATCGAACAGAACCTCTTTGTGATTCCGACAGCTTCAAAAGAGAGCTCTTTGGATTCTTGTAATTCTCTGCCGCCAAGAAGTCAAGTTGCAGAGCCGTGTTCGATCGATAATCGTGAAAACGGGAGGTCTTTCTCGAGTAGGCGATCTTATCTTCTAAGACAGACAAAGTGCTTCATAATCCTTAGGAATTACTTTTTTCTTAATTAATTAATTTCAACGAGAGATCGAACTTAGTACCATGATATCGTTCTCGATATAAAATCAAGAGAATATGGGTTCCCTCCTTACGAGCGAAATTTGTATACCTTTTTAATTTTTCTCTCCATCTTATCGGGGAAAAAACACTAATAGCACAAAAAATTTGACTAATATTACAGTATTGTATAAAAACTTTAAAACGTTATAAAGTGACACAAAATTTTTGAAAAGCTAACACAGTAGAAACCGTTAAGCAACTGTTCATGTCATTAGTAATTGCTGACGTAACGCCTACGTGGTTGCTCACTCAGAGAATTGAATGACATAATAATAAAAACCTTAGGAAAAGTTATCAATGGTATAAAAAGTTTGGCTAATATTACAATATGATACAATTATCTTCATAACTTTCTAGATTTGTATAAAATATTTAAATGTTTATATTATTATTTTATTTTATTGAAATTTCAAAGTTTCAAATATCATATTATCACTAATAATATTATCATTGTCATCGATATAATATTTAAGATCATAATTATAAGAATTATCATTAGAGTGATTATCATTAGAGTGATCATCATCAGTAACTTAACTTGTTTTGAATGATGTATCAAATGCATATGTCAGTAAAAAACTAATATAAGAAACAGCTGTGTAAAAATTGATATTAGAACTTTCAAGCCTTGATGACAAAAACAATACCCAATACTTAGTTCATGTCATCGGATGGACTGTATATAATAATTTTTAACTTAAGTATTAAGAGAATATTAAGGCAAATAACCTATTTCCCTCACCTACAACTACACGGTCTCTACGGGTAGATATCATGACGGTCTTAATCTCCCTACACTCATAAAACATTTTAAAATGAAGAAGAGTGCTGTAAAGTCAATTGACGATTATCATGACACATGAGAGTGTCGGAGGGAAAATGAGAGATGAATGGGTTCAAGATTTTATTTGCCAAAAAATATTATAATAATAATATAAAAATTTTGTACTATATTATTACGTTTTAAATCTTTTGCACCATATTATGATATTAGTCATATTTTTGTACTACTGATGCAGTTTTTCCAATATTTTTATTCTCTTGCGATTCAATTTTTTAACTCAGCATACATGTATGAGCTACGTAAGCGTCACATCAGCAATTGTTAACAACGTTAATAAAAAAAATAACAGCTTATACTATCAGTGTCAACTTTTCAAAAGTTTTGTACAATTTCATAATGTTGTAAAGATTTTGTACCATATTGTAATATTAATCAAACTTTTTGTACTGTATATGCTTGTTTCCCTCATCTGATCTCTTATCTCTATAATATTATATGCAAATGTTTGTTGATGTTTTGTGTCTTTTTTATTTTCCACAATTGCCTCCATCTAATTTACATATTAAAATTTATGACATACATCTGATTTTTATATTAAGGATAAAATAATAATTTCAATTATTTTTTCACCATATTTACAATCTTAACAATAAAAATTTTTCACTAAATGCTCATATTCTCTCATCTCACTCTATATCTAGAATTTTAACGGAAAAAATCCGCTATATTTTTCGAACGAATTGTTTGAAATTATAAAGTTGAAAATGTAAAATTAACACGATACACTAGTGACAATTTATATACCATACTTAACATTATAAGTTAACAAATTTTAAATGAATTAAATTATAATAAGTTATAAATAAATGATCTAATTATATAAATTTATTCCAGTATTTCACTTTTGTTTGTTTTTATTTTCTTTCCGTATACAGTACGGATCCATATGTAGTTAAATTCATAAATATCATTTACAACTAAAAAAAATGTTTCTTATGCATCTTCCTTTACTAACTTGACACCTACCACCACAGCTAAGACATCGGTCAAAATATTTAAAAAAACATAAAATAAAGACTTTTTTTAAAAAAAAATTGTTAAAGTAATATTCATTGAAGAACAAGCTATACAGAGTTCATATGACTATATCAAATCGATTAACTGTGTGAGAGAAGTAAAAGAACAAGATCCTATTTTAAGACTAGGCAAAGACCTTATCTTGTCGATTGCGAAAGGGATTCGAAAACCTAAAACGGACGAGTGTAGGAAGAAAATAAAAGAGCGAGCCCTGCGGCCATTTTAATCTTAAATCGAAAGTGAAGATACTACGTCGAATTCTTTTTACCATGATCGGATTTTCGATCTGTATCATCTAGTATCTGCAAGTTCAACGAATCCGACCAATTCAAGTTCGAGTCAGGTCAGCTCTCTGAGGGTAGTGCTCTCACAATTATGATTTTTTCGCATTCATAAAATTTAGAACCGAGACCTAATTATTTAACGGGAGAGAGATATCGACTCATTTTAATCGATCCGTGTCGGTTATTATGATGGTATTTTTTACATCAATATGAACAAACATAGAGAGGGCTGACGCATTATTACCCAATCAAAAGAGATGGGTACTTTGGTCGAGAACTAAATAATTTGCCAATCTGATTTGGCCAAGAAAAGTCAGCAGAGAGACCAGATGGTCAACTAGGTTTCGTGGAATATATTTCTACCTTTATTAAAAATTAAACAAAATAAGAATATTTGGTCGGCGCAGAGCCACAACCCCCGACAGGCTAGAAGTTCCTCTCCTATTTCCTTTGTTGCTTTTCTTTTGATAACGAGGTTATTTGAATTCCGTCCGATTAATCTTCACGGTATTGTACGCACGCTAACAAGTGCAGCATAAGAAAAGGAAAAAGGAAAATGAAGAGAAATAAAGATGCACATAAAGGTTTGGTAATTTTTTATTTGACACGATAACCTAACATAACATGACACGGAGTTAAGCGGGTTTGAATTGAGCCTAAACATGTTGACCCACGTAAACGGAAACTAGGTTGAACCCACGTAACTTGACACAATACGATAAAACTCGTTTAATTACGTGTTTACATGTCAAACTCATTAACCCATTTAAACATATTAAGGTAATATTACAATTATATCATATATATTTAGTTATACGGGTTAAAAGCGTGCCATCTATATTTTGAACGTGTCGTATTCGTATTTGAAGTTTTTGACCGCTATTAAATGAGTCGTATACCGGTTCAGGTGCTTTTGACACGAACCCGTTCAGATACGACACTACATGTATTGCCAGGATTACATATAACTCCCATGGTGAGAATCAAACTTATAATATCTAGATTGTGAATCGGAGTCTTGTGTCGTTGTACTAAGATTACATACTCAATTCTTTTATTATTTTACATGTACGCCACATGATCTCCACCCTCATCGCCAATTCAAACTTGAATTTAATCGACCTGCCGAGTGATGAAATTTTTCTGGGTGTGAATTTATTCTATTTATAAAACTCGAAATAAAAATTAAATTTTTTTAAAAAGAGGACGTGAAATCCTCAGTCAACCACTCAATAGATTATTTCCAATAAATTATTTTCATTTAAAATTCTTCCATTGCAATAACTGTCAATTTGGACCAACCTAACGAGGCACGATTGACACATTTTTCACGTACTTTATGTGTGAAACAATTGATTAATTGTGCACCATCTTTGTGGGGGCCTTACCGCATTAAGCAAGTCGACTATAATCACATGTTCCGGTTATTACGGTGACATCAAGACCTTCCCGCATTTGCGATTTGACTTGCGTCACAGGTCGGGAAAGTGTCGTGGAAATTTACGTGTCTATTTCAACCATAATGGGATCGGACGACATAACTTGGGCCAGACCGTGAAGTGGCATACTACGACTTTAGAAAATCTTTGAACTTGGCATGATTCACGAGTGTCGTGCGTATGTTCGGTTTGAGAAAGACCAGAACTCAACTTGTGGAATGCACTGATTTTATCATTTAGAGTCTATTATTCCACACTTTTGAAGCCTATTAGACTTACCTAGTAGCCTTCGTCAATCAAAACTGTAGTGGTGCTTCTGAGAGGCCACACCAACGAAGTTGTTGAAGTTAATTTGGACCGAGAGGAGACTGAAATTTGAAGGAAGGGCATTTTTGGAATACAAAATTGAAACCAAAGCTTTGCAATACAATTGAAGGTGCGAAATTCTTAGATGCGCCGAGTTCATGGCTGACATGGAGAACTTAATCAATAAACTTCTGACACGTAAATAAATATGTCAAATCATGTCTAAAGGCACGCAGGTCTGTAAGGGGTAGAAAAAAGGGCGAGGGAAGTTCCACTTGTAAGATAGAACCTAGGACTTTTATATTACAGAACGAGAGAGATATCAACTGCACCAAATCTTCTTTATCAGACTTGCAGATTTTAATTAATTTAGTTTTGATTAGTTTAGAATAGTTATAGTATTATTAGGGTTTGGTTGAGCTGTGTTAAGTTTATATAGATCTTTGGTGTATAATCTCTAAATTTTATTGATATTTTAAATGTGATAAACTTATATAATATGCATAATTATTATGTTAAATTAAGGTGTATTGAGTTAGGATTCCAACGTTGCAAACAACATGATGAGGCTATGACCATTCGTAATCAAGCACACAAACCAATTTCCCTTTGTATATCTAGTTTTGGTATATAGTTTGGGTACCATGTGATTGTAACAAAAATTAATTTTAATCGGTTTCTTAATTTATTACTCGAACCATGTCTGAATTTCATTGAATTCAAATTAGAGCAAATTCTATTGATCAAGTTCGAGTCGAGCCGACCCATTAAAAGCGTAAAACTCTTTTAACATGATTTTTTTTCATATATAAGATTGGAATCCGAGACTGGTTAAGGGTAAGATATATTAGAACATCTCAGTCAACCAATGTTTTTTATTGGCAAATAAGATGGTAACAGTAGTGGCGACCCAACTACCCCACTACGTAATATTTAAGCTTTCTTGTTCAACTATGAAACTGAACATCTAGCATTGATATTGTCATGTCAACGTAATACCACCAAATGTCTAATATAATATAAGAAGCTGATATTTGCTAAGGCACAAGTTTAAGAGTCTTTTTCTGATAGTGCCACTCAGAGCGAGACTCGAACATGTAACCTTAATCTTACCAAATCAGATAGAGCGAGCTTTAGGTGCATATATTTATATGAACGTATGAAAAACGTTGTATAGGAGCAGGGGATACAGAATAATGGGCCTCTATGTGGGCCGGGCCTCCACGAGCTCTAGGCTTGGGCCCATCAGGAATTGCAAAACGCACCGTATCTGAGTCGGAAGAAGTTCGCTCCGTCATCTTCCTCCTCCTCTGATGAATCAATCGGTGGTGATTCTCAGCGCCACACCATCGCCAGCGAAATCCAATCAACGAAGCTTCAATCTCACTGACGGAAGGCAGATCGCGAGGCATTAAGGTTTGGAAGAATCCGGATCCGGAATCGGAATCCGCAGCGATGTCGGGCTCTGCAGTGAGCGATCCGACCACGGGGTCTCACGCACTGGTGAAGGTCTCGCCCTACACCTTCTCCGCCATCGGAATCGCCGTCGCCATCGGCGTATCCGTCCTCGGCGCCGCATGGTATGCCACGTCCCTCCATAGGCCCTGTCGACGCGCGCGTTCCTAGAATCATACCGGCCTCGTTCAGTCACGTTCTCTGCCTCTTTGTTGATCGATGAGCAGTTGGTCTCGTTGAAGTGTTTCGAGCTGAAAAATTGCTGTTTTCCTTCGTGTGGATTTTGCTAGGGGGATTTATATAACTGGAAGCAGCTTGATCGGTGCTGCAATTAAGGCTCCACGGATTACTTCGAAGAATCTTATCAGGTATCGAACATCTAGATTATTCTCGCATTTCTGTTGATTTTGGGGGCTAGTTGGTTTGGGATGTTGACTGATTCTACTCCATATGTTATCGCTATTTCCGTTTGTGCAAGTGATCTGGAGGCAGAGAATCTTACTAATGCGATCACATTGCCTTCTATGAATCTGCTTGGTATCAATTGCCGTTTATCTCAGCTGCTGGAATTAGTCTTTTATGCTATATTCTCTTTTGATAATTCATGGTCATATTGGTTAAAGCATTGATCTTTCAGAGATCTAGCGGCAGAAAGCAAGGGGTTGAATTGAACTTATTTCTTTGTTTCTGGTGAGATTAATGAAAAGCAGTTCATTCTTTTCTGGAAATTTTATTTTGACGAAGATTCAACTTCTATACATAATGGCACTTGTTTCGCGAGTGTGAATAGGGGAATGGAAGGATGGACTTTGGATCCTACAGGTTGTACATAATTCTACCCCAAAAAAAAAAAAAACATGTATTCTAGAGCTCACAGCTCGTAAATTCTTCATATTATATAAGCTTGGACCCATTATGTTCAAGAATGTTGGGGGCCTTCGTGGCTGAACAATGAATGAATGCATGCTTTCTTCCTGGTCCTCTGCTTGATTACGATGTCGGTCTGACTCCAATTTCTTTTTTCTATATCTGGTTTCTCATTCTCAAGTTCCTTTTTCTATTCTGTTTGCAAAATATTTTGCAATTATTCTTTTGGTGACTTAAGTTTAACAGTTCTTCGGATTTTATTCAGCAATGACAATGAGTTCTTGTTAAATGTAACAATGAGCCTCATGTGAAAAGTCGCTTCAATTGCACATCCTGGACCACCGTCTTATTGGTTAGAGTGGTTCCAAGCTATAACACCGAGTGTCACTTAAAGTTACCAGTGGCGGGTGCATTTCACTTCACTGTTTATGTTGGTGAAGCTTCCTTATATAGCATGCACTCTGTACTGATTACAGCTGCCGCTAATTGCCATCTTGACAGTACTGTTGATCGGTCCTTACCATCGTGTCGTTTCAGTGTAATCTTTTGTGAAGCTGTTGCTATATACGGCGTCATTGTGGCAATTATCTTACAAACCAAGCTGGAGAGTGTCCCCGCATCAAAAATCTACGCACCTGAGTCCCTGAGAGCAGGATATGCAATCTTTGCCTCCGGGATCATTGTCGGCTTTGCGAACCTTGTCTGCGGGTTCTTCTCCTTTCCCTTAACTAAATGACTTTCAAGCTCCAACAATCAAGATGGCAACTACTGGTCCTTATCCTCAACTACTAAAATATAAACTGACCATTTTTTCAGGCTTTGCGTGGGAATAATCGGAAGCAGCTGCGCTCTCTCAGATGCCCAGAATTCCTCTCTCTTTGTGAAGATTCTTGTGATTGAGATCTTTGGGAGTGCTCTGGGGTTGTTCGGCGTGATCGTCGGGATCATCATGTCAGCTCAGGCTACCTGGCCTTCAAAAACCGCGTAGCAGAATTGTCAATTCTGGAGTTGCACCATGGAGAAATTCATTGTAGTTCAACATCTCCTTGCTGAGCTCTGCATTATTGAGTCTTTGCTATGAAATGTAAGCCGGCTCGTGCTGCCAATTGTCACTCTGTTCGACTGTTCTTTGCCATAATAGAATCTATTGCCTTCTACTTTGCCTATAGCTTTCCTGTTAGTGATAGTGAAAACGATTCAGTGTTTTCTTGTCAGGTAAGATCTCAAACCTGAGTCTTCTTAATTGAGGAAATCAATGATTGAGAAGGATTGATCCGACTTAACCCTGAATTCTTCGGGGTTCTGCTCGTTTGGCTGACAGTTGGTACGGACAAAAGAGGGGATCGGGCCTATGATCAAACTTCAAACTGATTATGAATATTTACGAAAAGTTTGAAGATACAAAAGAGACCATTTATGATAAGGCGGAGACTGCTCTGTCTCTCGTCCTCTCTGTTTTTTCCGAAGTATTGCTGAATAATGCATACATAACACTGATTAATCTGGCAATGGGACACCATTGAAGAATGGCATGTTCCTCTGCTGAAGCTCTTCCCACTCTTTGGGACCCGAGTTCATCGGATCAAAAACCTTTCGATCATCCAGATGTAGCCCTTGCTTTATCCGGCCAAGCCTCCTCGAATGCAAAACCTGCTTCGAAGTAGCCTGGACCCGAACTCTCTGATACTCCTCGAGACCAGACCTCAGGTTCTCCAGTCCCGACTTCTCGAGGCAGATTCCCAGCACCGCGGCATCTGTTATCGACATGTTCGTGCTCCTGAGGCCGTGAGGAGTTGTGGGGTGGGCTGCGTCTCCCATGAGAACCACATTGTCCCAGAAAATCCTCTCCAAAGGGTCAGCGTCGTATATAACATTGATAAAGGGATCGGTTGTTCCCCTTATGAGCCTCACGAGCTCGGGACGCCACACTTTCTTAGCTTCCCGGTGCATCTCCTCAACCATTTCCCGGCTTACTTTCATAGTTACTGAGTTCCCCTGCACTAAAGATCAGGTAACCCAGTAAATGGACAAGATTTCTTTCCGAAGCCATTGATGTCGCTATATGGATTAGAAGCTTGGATTTAAATTGGCTCTCAAAATACGGAGATGGATCACGTGAGAAGAGATTAGACATTTTCCTACCTTCAATTCTGGCTCGGGTTGATTGATGTACCATATCCAATTGAGCCGTTTGTCCAGCAGCTCGTATAGCACACTGTGGGTGCCGGATCCAAGGTCGAAGTACAGACACTTCGCTAGATCTGGATAGGCCTTCTTGAGTCCCACAATCATTTCGGAATCCTCTTGCCCTGAAAACTCGAGAACTCCTCTCCATGCACAGTAACCCGAGTACCTGCAGAAGAACATTACTAACCCATTAGCCGGGACATAAGCAAGAGACCTTTCCTGTCTTTTAAACTTGGAGCTCAGGATTTCACAAATAGAGACTTGAGAGAACCTTAATTTGAGTCCGGGGAGGAAAGTCTGCCGGATGGAGGAGAGGCAACCATCTGCAGCAACAAGCAAGTTCCCAGATATCTCGATTGTGTCGTCGGTTTGGAGGACTCGGGTCTTCACATGAACCTCGGACTTGTCATCGGAGATGGAGAAGGACAGGAAGAGGTGGCCCCACTTTATGGTCTCCAGTGGTAAAGCGCTGTGAAGAAGGCCATGGAGATCCGCCCAGTGGGCTGCTCTGAAGCCGAAGTCCTCGTCTCTTGTCAGGATCCAGCTCAACTTCTTCTCCGAATCTGTTGCTTCGTTCTACAAAGAAAATGGAACCAGAAACAAGAACGAGCTTAAGTAAAAGTCAAGAACTAGCATAGGCAACTCTTTATCAAGGTACCATTCGTTTCCTTCAATTTTTTTGTCAATAAAATATGACAGATTGCCAAGTAGTTCACTTTCTAGTGTCTGACTGTCCATTTCAAAGGCAAATCTTCTTGTCTTTGAATGGTTTTGCCTCCGCATACAGCTCACTTGCACGCAGCACCACCTCAGCTACAGTATGCCATGGCCATGAAACTGGTCATGGAGGTGGCAGTTGCCTTGGGTGAGGCTGATTAGGTTCACATGCCGCCTTAAGAGGCTTGTGGAACTCGAGTTATTTTCCGGTCATAGGTCGCCCCAACAGACTAAACTCATGTTATTTTTCAGTAATGAGTTACCCACAACTGTACACAGGAGAATGCTTCAACGCATTTCTCAGGCGATGATCAATGCGAGACAAGCACAATATTCGACATCTGTGGTAGGAACGTGCCCGAAAAAGCAAACTCAAACCTCATCATCTCCTTGTTTACGTTCACTGGAGTAGTCTTAGTTGAAGGAGGGCCAGCCACATCTCAAAAGTGGTCAGATGACAGTTCGAATCTGTTTTCTCGGGCATGTTCCTATCAATCTGCCGCCTCCAGTTCCAGGTTACAGTGACTTTCGGGCACGAAAGCTGACTCACGAATTGGATCCACAGGGCTAACCTTCCCCAACAGCTAACCGAGCTATTAAAGCGAGCAAATACTAATTACAGTAACAAAGAAATCGAAGACTGCACGCACTGATCCAAACTCTCAACTGAGACTAACTTTCCAGCAGCTACAAGAAAGCACACAATCGAGTTCCTTGGTGAGGGATTCGGATGGGACCTGGTCGATGGACAGGGGAAGAGTGAGCTGGTGCAGAAGCTCGGGGGAATCGAGCCACGACTCGACGAACCGCAGGGAAGTGGGGTCGAGCCCGAGGCCGGCTCCGGTTGGGGTCTTGCTCGGAGGCCCGCCGGACTTCTCCAGCACCACCGCGTCCCAGCCTGCAAGCCTGAGCGCGTGGGCACATGATAGCCCTGCTATGCTGCCCCCGACTATCACTGCCCTGGGCTTCTTCGTCCTCTCCATTCCCTTCCTCAAATCATCCGTCCTCTCCGCATGGTGCTGGAAGGCGAGGAGAGACGACAATGGAAGCGACCGTGGGAGGTGAAAGCCGAACTTGGAAGTTTGCGGGGCCCTCCACTTGGACAGTGGAAAGAGGAGAAACACGTCACTGAGAGATTTAATATAAATAATATTGACATAATACATCTATTTTATTAAAATTTATTATTTATTTATTATTTCTTTTACGGTTAATTGAAAACACTAATAGAATTAACATTTTCTTAGTAAATTTTTTATCATAGTGAGAACGTGAAGTAAAATAACATTTCTTTTTTAAAAAAGCAACACAAAATGCTAATTTAGATAGCCTACAATGGCACGACGACAAATTTGCGCACTCTCCAAGACATAATGGCCTAAATAAATAGCGAAATATATTATATTAATAAAATTAATTAATTACAAATTCATACATAAATAAAGAGAGCGAAAAAATATAATTAATACATATATAAGAGAATAAGTGAAGCCGAACAGAAAGAAAAAGAATAAGTGGAGATAAGAAAAAAAATTGCGAGGAGATAGAGCAGATGAGAGTAAGTGGCGTGAGAGAAAAGAAGATGAGTGAATAGTTATACTTATCAGACTTACTATTTTACCCATCTTTAATTTCAAATCTAAGAGTTATTAAAAAATTAATTGTTATACACGAAGGACAAATATGGAAAGTTAAAAAGTGACATCAAATGGTTGGTAACACATCCTGCATTATGGTTTCTTACGAGGAAATTTGCATGAATAAAGAAGATTAAGATACTGCCCATTTATCGACAAATTTTTACGTGATCTGTGAACTTAGTCATGTAAGTGAACATAATTAAAAAATAAATAAATATTTTAAATGAATAGAAAATTATAATGTGACAGTTAATAATAACGTATTGATGGAGTTCAGGAATGACGTGGTTAGTTGAGCTTGTGTAAGAATTACGACCTTCCAAAATCTCAGCTTCTTTTAAGCCTAGCAGTTTTTAACATGGCACGCTAGTCCGACACGAAGTTAGGCACGATCCCGTTCAGATAAAACCTGTCTGGACACGATAAATAAACGTGTTTAGGTGGGTTGAACCTGTATAACTCGACAAAACGCATTTATCAAATCTATTTCACTATTTTAATAAAAATATTGAATCGATTTAATATATTTATATGTAAAATTTTATGATATGTAAAATATTGCATACATTACATGTTTCATTATTGTCAAATATTATGTTACACAGTCAATAATTAATTAATCTTATTATTTATTATACTAATTGTCAATAAATATTATTATTTTAGTAGCTATACCACATATTGTAAAAGCATAATTATATATATTGTAAGTATTTTATATTAAATGGTTTAATCCGATTTAGACACAGTTCAGACACAACCGTTTAGACACGGATCGATTTTAAGAAGAAAAATAAACGTATCATATCCGAGTCATTAGAATTTCTAGTCCGAATATATTTAGACACGACATATTTAAATATGATACGATACAGTTTGTCGAACCGAGCTTCTTTAATTGGCTCATAGAAGATAAATCTTCGTCTAGGTTATCTACCCAAGCTACAGCCTCCCAGGGGAAGATGTGGTGTAAAAGCAGCCACATGGAACATCTTTTTACCAGGTTTCTCACTGGTGGCATACAAACCACACGGTCCACATCGCTTGTAGGAAGAGCTAGCCGTTGTGCCATTGTTGCTGTTTTCATCTATTGGAAACGGATGTGCCCATGCACGTGCTCGTTTCATAAATCTCTCTCAGATTTTTACATGAGTAAAATAGTAACTTTTCCTGTGCACTTAATGGGAAAACCGATCAACCGCGGCTATGGATCGCAAGAAGCTGTGCCAAGGTGTAGCCGAGTCGATCTGATTTCCATATACAATAAACCTTTGTTTGTGGCCCGGGTCTGGAAGGAAACTGCAAATTCCCCTCAACCTCGACATTTTCTCCGGGTAGAAGGATGCTCGACTTACCCTTCCACCGGTTTTTTCCTCGCCGGTGAGGGGGAGAGGTGGCCTTGGAAGGCCATGGGAGGTCTTCCCAGTGGGACTGCTACATGGGTGAAGCGTTTCATCTCGTTGGGAGGATTTTGCTGATTGCTTGGTCCCTGTGGGCATAAAAGTATCCCCCTAAGTACGGAAATGGTTAACACGATCAGAACTGATTCAGGCAGAAAAAATAATCCCCGTATTCCCATTTAAATCAAATCAAATCTGTAAACGGAAGTTTCAGTTTCCATCCCTATGATGCGATCCGCGGGCGAGGGCAAGTTGTTCGGGCGACGATCTTTAGAACGAAAGAATGGGAAATGTAGGGATGAATTCAAATCAAAACATACACAAAGGGCTAAGAGTCACAGGTGTTAATGTGTGTGGGAATATTGCTAACTAGGCACTCCATTCTTAAATGTATGTATGAAGTCATAAATTCATTGTTATGGAAGTTCGAAAGAATATTGTGTTCTTTATCGATAATTCGAAAACTGTACAGCGATTCCATCCCCCTGTAACAAGACTGTACCACCTCGGGTGTTAAGAAGATGGAACGTACGGGGGACAGGAAACTCCAAGGATAATCTGTGGCATGCTGCAAATTTTGTTGATGTGAATGACTGTTCAATTTCTAATCCTCGCCTCTTGGTTCTTCCTTTCCAATGCTTTGAGCTCTACTTGAGTTATCAGCAACCAGGATGAGGTGATCCCCGTCCCGAACGAGGTCGATGTCTTCGACTTCTGCTCCTTCCACAGTCGTTACTTTGGTGAACTCGCACCCGAATTTTTTAGAACCGATTTGGAGCAGCTCTTGGAGGGACTGGGGAAGCTGCACGAGCTTACCTGCAGTTTCCCCCATGTCCGGGCAACTGATTACCACTCTAGCACGGTAGCTGTACACATTCGAACAAGCAAAGTTTCCCCGAGACGTAACAGAGCCTCCTCTATCACCTGTGTTGTTTCAAAACCCAACATTGACAGAAAACAAATTGCATCAGAAAGAAAATGCTTTGAAGCAGATGATTCATGCATGCGCTTCAATAGACTGATACGTTTGTTCTGTTCTGTTCAATATGCATCTGATGATTACACAATGAAACTAAATGGACGTCCAACTAGAAAAAGTCTCATATGTAACGGGTATATCGTGTGACATGTGTCACAGACCAATGGGATCAACAAAAACAGTTGCAGATATCTGATAAATTGCAAATACCAAACTCCCGTGCAATGCAATTTAATATGGTCCCTTTTTGTGTCGTGTATTTCATTTTGAAATACTTCTATTCCTCGTTATCGAACATGATGCAACGGTGAGACAGCCATACAGTTCCATCCTTGATGCTAATAAAATGTAATAGACAGAGGGTGGTAGATGCAATAGTTGTACCTGTACTGGCAGCTGACTGCATAATCCCGAACAGCGAATTCTGGAAATTGTTCGCTTTGCGTCTTCTTCGAGATTCTGACCAGTTGCCCTCAGGAATAGAAGACAGGGTCTCATGAATAAAGGGAGGCACTGAGGGATCGCTCGAATACTTTCCCAGCGGCAAATGCATCGTGGGCTCGCTAGAGTACTTAGCGAGAGGTGGCATGGCTTCCGGCCTCTTCGGAGGATTTCCACTTCCTTTATTCTGTCTGAATCCTTGATTACTCGGAATAGAAGTGACTGGTGGTTTGGAGAGCTCCTTTGTGTTCTGGAACAGTTCGATTATGTCCTCGTGGCCCTGGTGATCTGCTAAGTTCCGCGGAGTCCACCCGTGCATATCAGGCTTATCGACATTGGCCCCTTGTTCTAGGAGGAACTTGACAATCTCGGTGTTTCCTTCGGAGACTGCCACATGGAGGGCAGTGGTCCCGTTACAAGTAGGCTGGGTCACATCCCCATCGCATTTGATGATTTCCTTGAGGACTTCGAGTTTGTTCTGCTCAATAGCAGCGCAGGCATAGCTTCCCACATCACCAGCTGATATCATCGCACCGTTGTCTATAAGTAGTTTGATCACTGATTTGTGACCCCCCATTATGGCGTCCCACAATGGAATGCTTCCTTCGGAATCTGCACATTTCCATGATTAATTACAAAATGAGAGACTAAACTCTCAAAGTAGTTGCTGTCCTTGCCAAATCATGGTCAAGCCAGGCTCCTCAAATCCCGCAAAGAGATTGAACGTCATATTTATCCACTTACTCATCTAAATGCTGGAATCATTGTTGAACACAGCCGAGTAGCTGGTCTACGCATATTCGTTATGATGTTTAAGCCAAGTCAATAGCACAAGAGCATCACAACTCGAAAAAAATGAATATATTACCTCTGATATTCGGTTCTGCTCCATATTCTAGAAGGAGAGTCACACAGTGTTCGCTTCCTGTAGCTGCCGCAATATGCTGTTGTGTGACAGGAAAACAAATCAGCAAATCAATGTGCAGCAGTTCATCTCTTAAAAGTACATTCAGAATCCAAATAACTATTTTACCAGGGGTCTTCGTCCACTATCATCTGCTTCATTCGGATCCAAGCCCCGTCTCAGCAACTGATGAAGCAGTAGATCGTCACCTCTCATTGCAGCAAAGCACAGACTAAGAGGCAGCTCCATTCTACCACGAGCCAGCATCTGCTCTGTCTCATGGTATATTTCTTGCATGATTGGGTCCCTCTTCTCTTTCAAATGCTGCATTAGTAAAGCATTTGGCAAATTAGCCAAGCTAGACATCAGCTGGTTATAACAAATGCCCCGTATTGTAGCCATAAGCTCAGCGAACCTGAAGGAGATTATTCATTATTATCGTTCCATCCCCAACATTTGCCTGGACAATGTTTAAAAATGATGTTCTGTTCAAGCGAAGAAGCTGACTCAGCCGTTTAGTCCTGACAGTGAAAATCTGTGGGCGGTAACAGAGCAGCCCTACTTCCCCACAGACCTCTCCTTTTTTAGCTTCACCAACGACCTGAAATCATTTACTGAGTGAAAATTAGTGAACTGGTTACAAAGCTAACTGACTCAAATCAGAGGAAGAACTGGGAAAACTGAAAAGTAATAACACAATCTAAGGTATGCAGACTTACCTCTTCTACCCCGTTCCTCTTCACAATAAGTTCCTATGAGTCAAAATCAAATGCCAGATGTAAGGTTTCCTCAAAGATGGGACAACTTCCATGCAATTACCCAAAAACAATTTTGCATATATGTAAATGAAGTTTTGGTGCTGCAAACTATTGAAGAAACCAAAAGTTATGTGAAAGTTTAACAAAATGTCCCAGTCATCTTCCCCCGTCCTTTTTATACAAGGCAGGGAGGACAAGAGCGAGTTATTTCTTATCATGGCACAAATGAACACACAAGGGAGTCTGAAATTCCCACCATAGCACCTGTGACCAATATATACAGGTCTGTGGGCGCTTCATTCTGAAGGATGACATCTTCTTTTGGAGGAAAATACTCCGCCTTCATCTCAGACACCTGACAATTCAAAGTAGTAAACAAGTGTAGATATTCTATCATGAAAAGCATCGATCTATATGCTTATTACACTTTTTGCTTTCTACGAGGTGTATTTTAGTGTCATTTATATTTCATGGTGAAGAAGATATTGATCTTATGGAACAAGGATCCTGAGAGTAATGAACCAAATTACTCTCCAATTTCACCACAAAAAGTAAAAAAAGAGAGAAACCTACAGAAAGGACATATGCTAATCAAAGGTATCATTTCTACATTTTTTTTTTATAATTGTATCACTTCCACATATGAACAGAAGATAAAAATTGAAACCCCTCTCATGCTTTATAGGAACAGGATCCAAGATTATGAAAGAATTGGAGAATTACCAGTTGGAAAAGCAGGTCATTTGATACCCCACGGAACAAGTAAACTTGGTCGACAAGTGAATAAAATAGATAACGCGAGATATTTGATCTAATAGCTTTTGGAAGGGAATCAATGGTCTCTTGCTGCTGCAGACCCTCTGAATCAGTTCTGTACTTCAAAATTAAATGAGCGAGCATCTGATCTCCCAGCCAATTAGGTAACTGGTTCCTATGTGCAAAATGTGATGCGGCTTGAATTGTGTCTCTCTGCAATGCAAATTTGAACCAAAATGAATTCAATGTGTATGCACAAGTATTTTGGCTATCACCACAGATTAGCAAGTTGTGAGGGCATGAAAATGTTGCAAAGAGATACTTAGAAAATTAGGCGCTCTTCAATCTATGCTGAAAGCTTTTCTATTGCCATGGAAATATTTTCTAGTGGAGGAGAATTCAGTGACAAGGCAACAGAATAAATGCATTGGAGCAGCTGGCAGGGTATGATGCACTCACAAATCTTCTGGTTCGGCTAGTTCCATGGACGATAAGGTTGGTCATATTTCCAATAATATAAGATGTCAGAGCAAGATTAAAGAGCATGTAGAATATGTCAAATATCATCTCTCTCGAATTTACTGGGTGCAAATCACCATAGCCGGTGGTTGTAAGTGTGGTTATGGACCAGTAAATTGATGTCACATAGCGCTGCCCAAGAGATTTTTCGTGAAAGTTCTCCCCCATAGAGAGCCCAATCCATGTGTCTGCTGGGTTTTTGTAACGAGCAGCCAGTTGGTAGTAGAAGCAGGCAGCCAAGTGCACTGCGAAAAGAGTGACCTGCAGATATGAAAGGAAGAATCAAATATTGCAAGTCTAACGGTAGAGTAACCCACCTTCCAAATACTGAATGGTTACCAGTTTTGAATACTCACTGAGACAAGTTTTGCACACCGAATCCAAAAGTAGTTAAAGTTCTTATCTTTCTCCAGGCTGAAGGGATAAAAATATTGATGATTATTCGTCAAAAATGATCCTTAAATCAAGACACTAAGTAATAAATCGTGACAAATCAACACTTAAACAGAACACCAACTTAATTTAGTCAAGTAATTCTGCATACGGTTGGTGAACAAGCTAACATGTTAATCCAAGTTACCTGGCAAACATGGCGCTAACTCTGTGAAGACGCCAAAGTCGGAGCATGTTAAAAATGCCATACTGTTGAAGAGGGCTAGGGAGGATGCTTTTAACAACTTCAAAGGGGATTGTTGAGATAATGTCGAAGATCAGCCAAGTTTTTGCATATTTCCAGGCGATCTTCTTTTGGTCATCAATGAGAAGAAATGAGTCTTTATCCAGATAAGCCACGAAGAAAGTCAGAACGATGTCAATTGCAAAGAATCCATTGACAACGTTATCAGTTATTGCAAGAGGTCCTGTTGGCTTCTCCAGAAAGCCAAACTCAAATGGAGAAACCCATGCTGTGTAGAACACGAGAAGCACCAAAAATGCTTGCCAGGCTCTGCAACACCACCATTGCGATAAAGAAAAGCAACTTAAGTAGGCACGCTATAGAAACATTGTTTTACTAACATGTCAATCACTTATTATTTCAGATATGCACAAATGGTGCTAGAAAGAAAATTACCGCACAATGTATCCATACACGGGGTTCATAAAATGATCCCGGACATCAAATTCAAGTACATCATGCTATGAATTACAAGGTATACTGGCATGAAATTTGGTACTCCAATCTGGTTTGAAAAAACAAACGCAAAGTATGAGCAAAGAAACAGAAGAACAAGGATTCAACTGCTTCAGAGCCTCAATGTCACAATATTTTTTACTTGACGAATAGCACCGGAGTGTTCATAATCAATTCTGGACAAAAGAGTTTTCAGGAATACAGATTGTGTCCTAATTCTCACACCGGAAACAAACTTTGAAAAGGGGATGTCGTCGAACTTGTGTAGGGAAAAAGGCTAAAGAGGTTTCCTTTCCTATTTCAAACCGTTCATTCTCACACCAGTAGAACATGGAAACCTAACTGGAAGATCAAGATGCCGAATATTTCCACAATCCAACTTCCAGCTCTGTGATGAAACAGAGTGGATTAGCAGGGGAACATTCTCCTCGAAAACTCACCGTTTTCATGGAAAACTCCAAGGTTTAGGTAAAACAATCTCAATTCGCAGATATTGGAAGATCAACCACCGATGGGACATCTGATCACTCTCAATCCTTGCCCTCATAAATGTCAGGGACAGTAAACACGACATGCATGCATGTTTGTAACATGTGCTATGAGATCACATGAACAGAAAGTAAAAGAAGGAAACAAAATTCATGCTATTGCTTCCGCACAATTAAAGAATGCCAAAAATTCCAATTCAAATTCATAAAGAGAGGAGGAGAGATTCGTGATACTTGTATCGACAATCAAAGGGCGAGACAATGTAGCGCCGGAGCTGCTTGCTCCGGCGGTTGGTGTGGCCCCCGAGGGACGGCAGTATCTCCCCGGTGAGGCTGTACTGGCTCCCGTCGTCCCTGGAGAGGTGCTCCGGCAAATCCTCGTGGCCACCAGCGACGCTCCCTGCCGCTCCGCCTCCTCCGTCGCCGGCGTCGATCGTCATGGTGCTCCGCGATGCCTTCTTCCTCGACCTCGGCGACATCTCCCAAGAACACTCACCTCCTCCGCTTCTTTCCCCACTGCGGAACCTTCTAGATAACCCTTCAGCTCAGGGAAGTCAAATCAAGCGCAGATTGTCCGGTGACGGTCAGAGGACATTCCACCAGCGTTCTCTCGCTAGCCCCAGGCCTCCAGCGGCGACGGCGATTGATCGGACGAGACCCGCCAAGAATTTAGCCTTCCTTCCGAAATCTTCTACAGTCTGCCCATCAATTCGGACACAATGGAAATCGTGAGCGATGGGGTCAGGTGAGAGAGGCCTTTATATACACGTACGTATACGTATAGGCGTGTACGTATAGGTCGTTGGGGACTTCGGGTAGCCGCGAGAGATCTTTTGAGCTGCCCTGGGCGTTGGGAACGTGATTCGCGTTCCTTCATACAAGCATCTGTCGTTTCATGCATGGCGGCACTAACGTATGAGTGCACCGGGCGTATACGCCCGCTCCATTGGATGGGTGGGACCCGCAAGACATAAGGGGATACTGCATGTACTGCGGGTGCAGGCAGATATTCGTATCTAGGGTGGTCCCATCAAAGGTTTGACTCTCTCATCCGGTCAACTTAAGTCCTTCTATAAGACTACAACCGCCGCCAATATGTGTTTTTCCCAATTTTTTAATTTTTTTTAATAATTCATATAAGATTGGCATTACCAAAAAAAGGTGGATACGAAATGATTGATTCCACCTGTCATAGTATCACTAAATAAAATAATTGTAACTTTTTTTTGTGTATTATTATGAACAGATTCATGATAAAGAAATTGGACACGAAAAAGAAAATCACATTTTTCTTTAAAAAATGGGGAAGAAAACATAACATGCTAATGCCTCACGAAACAGAAAAGAAAATAATAATCTTAAATTATCGTTCTTTAGAATAAAATGATGGTATTACGAGGAGAAATAATCAATAAAATTACTTTATTCAGTAGATTCTTATAGCTCATAATGCAATAAAATTGTTATGTTTATATGCTTATTACATTATTTTCTTATGTTAATAAAGGGACATGAGGGAGAAATTTTTAAATAATCAGAATGTGATGAAACGAGTAAATCAGCGGTAGTTGACTTAGTTATTACTGATCATAGTAATTTATTCGATTTTTCCTCACCAATCAGTATGAGGTGAGACCATCTGATATTTTCATTTTTCAACATAAGAAATCTCATCGATAAAAGAATAGAAACAGTATGTGCATCCGTTTATTACATTATTTTATTGTGCTAGTAAAGGGACATAAAGGAGATCTTTTTGAATAATCAGATAGTGATAAACGAGTAAATCAGTATTAATCACTCGAGCAGTTGAATTAATTAATTATTACTAATCAAAATAATTTAATCGGTCCTTTCTTATCGGCCACAATAAGGTGAGATCATCTAAGATTTTCTCTTATTTATATGTATAAATATATATATAAAATCAGAACCTTTTGATCTCAAATTAGTATGTTTATCCGCTTATTATATTATTTTATTTGTATTAGTAGGGGGACATAAAGGAAAATTTTTTGAACAATTAGATTGTAATTAACGGACAAATCAGTATTAATCATTCGAGTATTGACGTAATTATTACTGATAAGATCAATTAGTGCGCTCTTCATCACTGGTTACTGTGTGGTAAGACGATTTGAGATTCTTTTTTCGGCATAAGGAATCTCATCAATAAGAGAATTGAATCAGATTTTTTTCCATCTCAAATTAGTATGTTTATCTGCTTATTACATTACTTTATTGTCTTAATAAAGGGACACAGGGGAGAAATTTTTAAATAATCAGATTGTGATAAACGAGTAAATCAACATTAATCACTCGAGAAGTTCACCTAATTATTCCTAACAGAGCAATTTAATCAGTTCTTCCTCACTGATCACTGAGAGGGGAGACCATCTAATGATCTAAGATTTTCTTTCTTTAACATAAGGAATCTCATCAGTAAGAGAATAGAATCGGAATCTTTTGAATCTCAAATCAAGAACGATGTCAAATACATCGGATCTCTTTCTCACAGTTCCCATCTTTAACCTTTAGTTATTGGAGTACACCTAATTATAACCCTCGAATCAATGATCTAAGATTTTCTTTCTTCAACATAAGGAATCTCATCAATATGAGGATAGAATCAGAATCTTTTCAATCTCAAATTAAGAATGACGTCAAATACATCGGATCTCTCTCTCACAGCTCCCATCTTTAACTTTTAGGTGTCGGAGTACATCTAATTATAACCCTCGAATCAAATTTCCTTCAATTTGTTCTCATTCATTGGCTCGAGATTTCAGTGAGGGAAACAATAAATGATAACTCGGATTTTGGCAGAATTCTTTTTTTTTTCCATAAATATGACGACTGCTCGATTGATTTTTATCCATTTACTCATATACTGAAATTTGATCAGTATTTTTTTCTCGTTACATTACGTTACGTGGTGATGTAGGAAACACATAAGAGATCCCGAGCCGAGGAGCTCGTGAAGGGGCACGGGAGGAGGACTCGATCGCTGCTTTGGCGTGCTCATCCTGTGACTGTACTCGTGAAGGGGGAGAGATGTGCGACAACTTGGGTCACGGGATTACTGCGGAAGTAGAGGAAAAGGGATGGAAGAAACCTCGATTGTTCAAATTCTGATGGGTAAATGTTGATGGGAATTGCTCGGTCTAATCGTAGCACGGAAGGTTGGTCTTCGTTTGTCGGCACGGCTCAGCTTGGCTCGGCTTCGATAAGATACGTAGTTATCCGGTAACGATTATCATTGTATGTTTGCATGTAAGACATCGACACTTATTCAAGAGCTAGGACGCTGGCAACGATGGGGGAGTTTCTAGGGTTCCGTCACCGAATCGTTTAGTAGTTTAATGCAATAGCTCACCGCCGATAATCCAAATTAAAGGAAAATAATCATATGGATCATAATTAACTTTCCTCGTTCAACGATCCGACAGAAAATCCAGACCGGAGTACCATGGGAAAGGAGGATGAGAAGGAGATTCAGACTAAAAGGGCTTCCGCAAAACAGGTTTACAATGTGATAGTATTTACGTGACATCTCAAATTAATTAAAATTCAAATCGTTTAATATTTTTTATAAAATCCAAAAAAAAAAAAAAATAACCACCCTGGAAATAACTGAATTTTATTGATTTATAATAATATATAGGTACCGTCACGTGATATATCCGTTAATACGGCCATGGTTCATAGCATTACGCTAGTTATTGGGAGAGTTGGACTAGCTATAAAGGGAGAAAATCATTCTTAAGTGATCCTACGTCACACCGCATGACGTGAAAAAACATTAATCGAACTGTGACAAACGAGTAAATTAATATTAGTCATCTGAGCAATTATTTTAATTATTATTAGTTAGAATAATTAATTTTTATTAAATTATTGTAAAATAGGATTATATGAGATTTTTTCTATTTTAGAGACACTTGTACTATGAATTCTCTGTCTGAAATGTCCGCAGTCATCGTCATCAGTTGCATGGAAGAAAACAAACTTTCACCAGAAAACTTTCCAATTTAGACGGAGAATTGACATTAATGACCCTATTCTTTTGAATCTTTCCCTCCTCAAATAGTTGAGTGGAAGAAGAGTTAGGCGTCTGCTTGGCGGAAAAAAAAAAAACTCACACCTGAAAATTTTCCAATTTAGATGGAGAATTGACATTAATGACCCTATTCTTTTGAGTCTTTCCCTCCTCAAATATGCGGGCCCGTCGGGACCGACGATCGATGGCCATTTGTCGGCCCGTAGAAGATTCCCCGGTCATAGCAGGCCCGGTTGAAGGACTAAGAAGACACAGTCGAGCCCAAAACAGCTCGTTGCCCTCTGTTCGGTTCAATTCGAAAAGTCCTTCCAAATCTGACCGATCAAATATCCGGTTCGATTATGTTTGGGACATCATGTCTGAACAATATTTATTTTAGGATAAATTACACATAAAAGCATGTGAGTTATCATTTTCTGAAAAAAAATCTAACGTTTCAATTTTAAAAAATAAAATTATATGCCTTCATTTTACTTCCTAATTAAGTCAAACCTTTTAAATTTGAAAAAATAAATCATGTAATTTTTTTTATTATCAAAATGAGGCAAAATTTTCAAATTTTTAAAATAAAATCACATTATTTTAATTTTTACAAGTTAGACTAATAGATTAAAATACAAAATAATACGTTTACACGTTATATTTTACTTGGTCTTTCTCTATCATGTGCCTATAAATCGATAAAATTAGACTAAATTTTATTTAAGATTAAGTTAATAATTTTCACCTAAGTTAAAATTAATATTAGTTATAAGAAAATATGAAAAGAATTTATACATCAAAACTGATGTAAATTTAAAGAAAATTTATAATATACTTTTATTCTGTAATGAAAAATATATTATTAAATAGTAGTTACCGAAGTGTTTAATTTCAGGTTAAACTAGTTAGAGTAATTCAATAATAAAATAAAATAATGTTATTTCAATTTTAAAATATGAAATACTTTATTTAAATTGAGATTAAAAAGAAATCACAGACTTTATTTTTAAATTTTAAAAGATTTGGTTTAATTTGAGTATAAAATAAAATTATATAATTTTATTTTTCAAATTTAAAATTTGAATTTTTAAGGAAATTAACAAACTATGTATTTTTTTATATAATTTACCGTTTTATTTAACTTCAAGATATTCAAACTTTAAGTGTTATGCTTTTATTTTTGAGATTAATCTAACCAAACCGTTAAAAATAAATTATAAATTTTAGTTTAAAAAGTCATTTTTACTTTTTTTTAATCGCCTTTCAGAAATTTGATATCAAGGAATAAATCAAACCTCTCCTTAACACTAATATGGGATGAGTAATTCCCGTTGTGCGTATTTTAATCCCAATTTACCGATCTTATTCAAATCTCAATTAATCACGATCTATTAAATTTCTGAATAATTAATATCCCCTAAAAAAATACTATTAAAGAACCGGTTCAAATAATTTAATGCTTTTTTGGTTTAACTCAAATTCGGTTTAGTAGTTGGGTTTGGTTTTTGTTTTTTTTTTTTTTTTTATATATAAACCCAATTTGTCACACTATTAAAAATTTAATACATTATTATGAAATATTAAATCATATTTTTTTATTAATTAATAATATTTATTTTTTAAGCATACTAATGTAAAATATTTATTGTTTAACTGCCTAAAAAACTCTGCCAGGGGGGAGAGAGGGAGGCGAGAGCTCCACCTGCATGCACCGCCAGCGGAAGAGACTAGAAAGTCGGAGAAGAAGACGTCAGGGCGACGCAGAAAGATGTCGTCGTGCTTGCAGTCGTTTCTCGATCCGAAGAAGAATCGGTCAGCAGTGCAGCAAATGAAGGCCCTCTCCAGGCGCCTCCGCCGCAACGGTCCTCTCCCTCTCCCCATATCGGATCTTTCACTCACATTTTGTAATCTTATCGATTTGATGAAGTTATGATCTTGCGAGGAAAAAAAATGGTTGTCTGCTTATCAGTCTGAGCTAGAAGCATTCGCGTAGCTCTCATGCGGCCAGTTGGTTTCTCGAGGACCAATGACTTTTAATCCATCAGATATCAGCTTGATAGATCAGCTAGATTTGTGAATTATCTTTGTGTGGTCGATGGAACTGTTGTTAGGCGAAACTGCTGCGGTCAATCTGGTACTTTCAGCTCGGTGTGCTCCTCTGGCCTCATGTATGGGCATCTGTATTGTTACTGTTTGTGTAATGTTTTGATGAAATTGGAATTCAATAACAGCTAGGTATTTCCATTCATCTTGCTGGACATGAAATTTCTGCTCAACCTTGTGCTGATATTCTTCTGAATCATCCTGGTTGATTGGTTGACGCTGCAGGGCATAGATATGACGATCTGGACTCCAAGGAGGCGCTCAGTAGGCTGCTGAGGGAAATGGTGGGTGCTGGAAACCAGAGTCCCAAGCGTGCCATGGATCACTCTTCAAGGCCCGGGTACCTTGCTGAAAAACTGCAGGTGCAAGTTACTGCTTTCCAGATTTGAATGAATTTTCATATGCTACTTTAGACCTTCAGTGATGCATTAATCAAGTGTCAAGCACCGATAAATGGGCAGAGTTTGTCGGAGATGTTGTAGTGTGTTGGATGACATAATGCTTTGCTATTGTATGGTATAGTGAGGCATTTGATCCTCATAGCTTCAAGTTATTTTCGTTCTGGTCATATGGAGAAACGTGGATAAAAACACCCATTTGCTGCTAAGATAACTGACACATATTAGCTTTGACAGAAATGAGTTCAAAATCATTCTGCTTTCACTAACATAAGGTGCTTATAGATTAGCAGTAGAAGAAGTCATAACCTTGTAAGGCTAGACTGAGCTAGTCACTACATATCGATCTGTTGAGCACTAAAAAGAAGCGCCTTGTCAACTTGAGAAATTAATTATACCATCAATGTCAAACTTATTTACCGCATTTTTCCATCTTTTGGGCAAACTAGGAAGTGCATGTGCTTCTTTTTCATAAATAATATCGAGTTGTTTGCTGCTGGAGAAGGATGGCACTTGTTATTTGTCTTTAGAAAAGAGACCGCGATAGTCAGTGTTAGTCTGTGGTGGATTTAAAAAGATAAGTAAAATCTTGGCTTATTGAAGCTGACAGACTATTTTGCTTTGCAGGCCATGCGAACTCCACTTAGAAGCTATCTGCTTGCCTATGTAAGTTCTGTATGGAACTCTATTATCATCTTTCTCTATCTCCTTACATTACCAGGAGTCCGTCTTTATGGTACCTTGAGGCTGATTGGTTTAGCATCAGACCGGTAGTTACTGATTAATTAGCAGCTCCCGAATTCTTGCAATCATTTTATAGCTCTTTTGTTGCAAGCTTCGGATTGTTAAATCTAGGCACATGCACCACATTTGAATGCCTGATTAGAGATTGCTGTGGACATCAACTGCATTGCTGAAGTTATGTGCTGTGTTTTTCAGGCAAAGGAGGGAGGAAAAATTCCTGTCTCCCATCACGCTCACCTTTTCTCTTTGGTGGCACCTGAACAGATGCGAAGCAGTCCAACCGATAGCAGAAAAAATATCCTTCGGCCCTTATCTCCTCATCTCACAGTCTATAAGCCACAGCGCTCTTCGACACTCTCAATCACCAATAGGATCACAGGGGCTTTCCTGGCAACAGTCCTCTTGTCCTTCCATCTCCTCTACCTGAAAATGGGTCCGATCTGCATCTCCTTCGGTAACTTCTACCAGCTCTTGTTCTACTCATCGAAGCTCGCCCTGGTCTCCCTCGAGCTTTCTGCCTTAGCCTTCACCTATCACCTGTGTTATGGGATTCACCACCTGTGGAATGATTTCAGCGGAATTAGAGGAAAAAGATCGAAGTGACTGCTTTAAAAGTTTCACCTGTCCACTGAAACAAACTCGGGGGACATTGCTCGTGTTATAAAACAACTGAAGAGCCCGATGTCAGGCTGCTAGACTCAACATTTTCATCTCTCTGACCATGAAGGAGTCGTTTTCTTCGGGGTTCAAGTCGAGCAGGAGGATCGCTGTGTTTTTTTCTTCTGTTTGTAGAAGATCTTAGCTGCGATTACTCTTTTGCAAGTCCATTCCCATTTGAGAGTGGAGTTTTGAGTTCAGACACGTCGGGAGGTTTGGAAGGTGGTATATTCTTGTTTTTCTCCTTTGGTGTTCCAGGTTGAACTCCATCGGATCCCGAGTGATTAGTCCGTTATTCCATGGCCGTCCGATCACTGGACTTTTTTGTCTTTTGAGATCATATTCCGGAAGAAAATAGCAAAGACGACATTATGAACCACTGGATAATATTATAGTTTAGTATGGATTAGTTGAGGTGGTTTAATAGCTCATCTTTTTTAGTAGAGAAATTTCTCAATTTAAATTTTATAAATTGAGAAAATTTATAATTGAAAAAGTTATGTTGTTGGTTGAACTACCGAGAAAGTCTTGCAATCATAAAATACCATATCGGTATTGTTATGTGGTGTTATTAATTAATAAGAATCAGTAAGTCAATAGATTCATGGGAGAATTTGATCGATAAAATATTAATTTAAACCTTTTTAAAAATAAAATCCCTAGAAACATAAGTAGAGCTATAAGAAATTCAAAAAAAAAATATATCAATATCAATCAAAAGATAATATCAAATATTTCAGATTAAGAGTTTATTTACGTTTTTAAGAGTTTAGTAGAATTTTTATTCAGGATTTAAATTTATTTTGATCGTCTAAACTTTATCTCATAAATTTACTAATTTTTATCTACATGTAACACTGTACACAATACTGGCTCTTGTCTCCAAAACATCCAAGGCTTTCTCCAAGATCAGAGACGGTCACTTAAACGGGCGAATCGGTGGTACAAGATCAGCAGACCGTTCAAGATTCTCCTCTCACCCACTGGACCAATTTTCAACGGTCAAACTAGGCCCAACCGAAAAGCCCGAGGACCAGGAGAGCCTGAAACGACGTCGCTTGCCTGCAACATCTCTGCGCTAAGACATCGATCGATCATTCGAGAGCGGGGGCGAGGGAGAGCTCCGTCGCAGCAGCAGCCAGCAACAGCAGAAGCAGCGAACGAACAGAGACTCGCAGAAGGAAGACAGAGTTCGTCGCTGAAGAAGAGGAAGAAGAGGGGCGATGTCGTCGTTCTTGCAGTCACTTATCGATCCGAAGAAGAACTGGCTCGCAGCTCTGCACATGAAGGCCCTCTCGAGGCGCCTCCGCAACTACGGTCCCCTCTCTCTCACTCTCTCTCTCGCTCTCTTCGTCGGAGTTTTGAACCGATGCATATTCGTGTACATGGCTGTGTTTCACTCTGCTTCTGTCGGTTCCATGAAATCGTGATCTGGTTAAGAAATGGTTGTTAATTGATCGGTTCGCGCTCCACGGATTCGCTTCTCTCTTATCAAATCGGTTTTCCGTCGGAGTTTAGAACCGATACATATTCGTGTACATGCTGTGTTTCACTCTGCTTCTGTCGGTTCCATGAAATCGTGATCTGGTTGAAGAAATGGTTGTTAATTGTTCGGTTCGCGCTCCACGGATTCGCTTTTCTCTTATCAAATCGGTTTTTCTGGGAAGCATTCGCGATTGAGCTGTTAATTCCGCTTGACAGATCTTATAGATTCAGGGCCAAATAGTTGCTGTTAACCTGTTAATTTCCTGGTGTCGTGACTGGACATCTGTTTGTGGTGGCTAGTCTCATTTTTCCAATGAAATTGGAGTGCGATGGTCTTAGAATTCATTTTTTAGCTCACGTAACTATCAGTCTTACGGCAAACGATCTTGATGAAGTAGCGAGTATTTCTCTTCAGCTCCAGCTCGATTTCTTGGTCTGGCTTGCTTCATGTTATAAATCTAGTTTATAAATACATGAAATAAAAATTCACGGTAGAGATGCAGTTCTGATTTTATGGCTTGATATACCTCTCTAGCTTTGCAAAGATTCAATTTTTCTTTTAACTCCATTTTGGCGTTCTTCTCAATTGTCTGATGGATTTGTTGGTGCTTCAGGCCTCAGATATGATGATTTGTATGATCCGTACTATGATCTGGATGTGAAAGAGGCACTAAACAGGCTTCCCAGGGAGATAGTGGATGCTCGTAACCAACGTCTCAAGCGTGCCATGGATCTCTCCATGAAGCACGAGTACCTCCCCGAGGATCTTCAGGTACCACAAACTGCAGTCCAGATATATCTCTGTCTCTCTCTCTCTCTCTCTCTCTTTTGGTGGGTCCTTTACTGGGAGTTGTTCAAATCAGTGCACGAGGGACTTGGGGTTATGTATTGTCCAAAACACATAATCCATTCATACGCTTGGTAGGCAAGGAACTGTTTGATGATTACTGATGTGATTATAGCGGTTCACGTGATTGAGTTTGGGATCTTGACACAATCACTTATAGTTGATCCATGATTTAAGTCAACATTGCTTTGTGTAGATGCCAATGAGCACATTACTGGTGGGGTTCTTGTTGCTCCCCCGCACTTTCAACTTGATGTGTTACATATTATGTCAGTTGGCACTTGCTTAACTGTTCAGTTGTGATAATAAAAGGCGCTGGAATTCTCTTTTCCAACTACTGTGCCTGTAGGCTAAGGGTAGCAAAAGAGGAAAAAGCCGTATGTTACTTGCATTGTGTCTCATGTTTCTTTTCAGTAATATCTACCTTCTTTGTTGTTGTGGTGAGTGGTTCATGCTGCCTGAGGGGACAGAGTTGTTGTAATTCTCAGTGCCAAGTGATTCGTTGTTGAGTATCTGTTCCCCTTATGTTTGTGTTTAGAGAGAGGTTATCAGTTGTTTTGTTTAATTTGTATCGGATGTAACTTCAAGATCTTCTCTTCTGCTTATGGGCTTCTATCTTGAATCCTGCAGGCTATGCAGACTCCATTCAGGTACTATCTTCAAGATATGCTGGCTCTTGTAAGTGTTCCTCGGGACTTGTTTATTGTCAATCAATTCTCTGAAGGGTCAGTTAATGGCTCTGTCATAGAGGTCGACCATGCTTCCGTTGTATCCTAATGTTTTTTCTTTTAACAGGTGAAGAAGGAGCGAGCTGAACGCGAAGCTCTGGGTGCTCTGCCACTTTACCAGCGCACAATTCCTTGAGCAGATTACCATCTTATTGAGCCATAGCTGTTGGGCTTAAACTCTTTTGATGCTTTCCCCCTTGCTGGAGTTCTCATTGAACTCTGGAAGATGGGTTTGATCTCTGTTTTTTCATGGTCTTTTCCAGGCAGGTCTAATAACCTCAAGATGTCCCGTGTACCAGCATCCCCTCGAACTTGTAAGAGCTGAACTCTACTGTCTATGCTTTTGATTGCAATAATCTGGGTTTTCCGAAAAAATATTGTCCAGGAATGCTTTGCCATTTGCAAATTTGCTCCACCGTGGTTGGCTCGTTTGTTGCAACTTGCCGCCTCCAGGAAAATGTTTTCCCGGAGTGTGTTTCCACCAGAAAAGCATCTCCTGGGCAATATCTTTGTTTTTGTTTTTTTTTTTTTTTAACCTGAGAAGGCGGGTTCATAGCTAAGCCGTGCCTTGGCTCTCCAGTCTCGGAAATGGTCCGATTCGGATTTAACCCGGGAAATGTTTTCTGATACCGGACTGAGATTGGGTGGGATTTTTACTTCTGACTAGGAAGCTATTGGGTCCGAGACGATAAGCCTGTCTTTCCGATGTTCATGTCAATAACAAGGTTGTACAAAAATGATCCACTCGAAAGCTCTTTCTGGACTACCACTCGAAAGTTATACGGAAATAAGCCTACCCTTTTTATGAATGTGGTTTTAAGTCATCTGTCGTGATAAATGAACTGCGGAAAAGAAAAATGAAGTGATCTTTCAAATTTTGATGACTACGACGAACGGTTTTTCAACTTAAAAGGCCAACGGGTAAAATTTAAGTCCGGCAGTAAAGCTTAAGGTGATAATGACCGACTTTCTATTTATTTCGGATTTCTACAGGGGGGCGGGCGGGAGTACCTCTTCATTGCAGTTTTTCTTTTTTGCCCTTCATATTCATCCACCATTACAATTACACCCTTGCCCACTCTCCTCAAGAGGTGCGTGTTAAGCATATAAGGTATATTTTATGACAGTATTGATGTTACATTATAAATTAATAAAATTTAATCATTTAAATTTTTTAAAAATAAAATAATAAAAACTAAAAAATTTTAAAAATATATCAATTTTATTAATTTGTAATATGACGTTATCACTGTCACATGATATAATTATAGTTGAAGACACTCAATAGACATTACAAGAGGGACCTTCAAAAACTCAAAAAAAAAAAAAAGAGGGGCAATATACAATAGAAATCAAAAATTTGGGACTAGCAAGAAGAAACTTCACTCATGAACAACCTCGAAGCGCTTCGCTTCATGGTCTGTGTACACTACCCGAGCAGGGGCCGACCGAATCAAATGGCATCTGTTCTCACAGATCCAACCCGAGCCTGGAGAAACCAGAGACAGGAAACTGAACCTCTAGTCAGTATTTTGCGTGTTCAAGCCTGAACTGGCCCTCAGTTTCGTCTGTTCATGAAATAATGAGCCGGGGACCCCGAGGGAGTGATCAATGGCCTCTTCACAAAGGGATGGTTCAAGAGCTGAGCTGCGGTTGGACGATCATCCGGGTTGACCTGCAGGCATTTCAAGATGAAGTCCAGGGCGTCCTTTGACAGAGTATCGGGAATCGGCGGCGGCTCCCCTCTTCCGATCCTAAAGATCGCTTGCATCTACAAATCCACATAATAGGTTAGCCAACCGCTCTGGAATGCTTAAAACTAAGGATAGCGGAGACAATTTGACCTCAGCCTAAATAGATTAGCCCTGGCCTACTCAAGAAATTTCATAACAAGCCTGAGCACAGGGCAGGATTGCCAACCAACTGGATGAACTGTCTGAACATAATGCGGAATAATCAGCGAAAGAATAATATACATGGCAGACAAGAAACTTCAGGAATGTACCCATTCCAAGTCAGAGTAAGGAATTTGCCGAGTTAGCATCTCGAGAACGGTGCATCCCAGGCTCCATATATCAGCAGGCAGCCCATAACCTTGTTTTTTCGGCTTAACAACCTGCAGCAGCCGGTTTTCCGATTAAAACTGGAGGAAATTTCGTGAAAGAAAATGTTGATAATGCAATCAGTCGGCATCAAGATATGGTTAATGCCAGTAGAAGATAGATGAGGAACATTACACAGCATCAAGTCAAGCTACACAAATAGTATGTGTGGTTCCCGCGTTTCAGCCATCAAACTCAAATGCTTCACTTGAATAAAAAAGAACAGGGAAAAATATGAAAAGGGTTTCTTTGCAGAGTAATACTCTACGAAGTCCATGATTCACAGATCTGCCAAAGGAGAGAATCCAAATGGAATTCCTTTGACACCTATAGCAAAGTAGTAGTTCCTTAGGACTGGGATACAATCATCAAGATGCTGCTGCCTCATTTTCCTTTTTTTTTTTTTTTTGGTAAGTCTCATTTTCTTTTTCAGATCTTCATAAACAATAAAATTGCTAAATAGAGTACTTATCAGTACGTGTCGAACAACATGAAGAAAATAGAAAGTTTTTCAAATGGTACTACTTGCAGTGCACGCTGAATCGAACCAAATCAAGCAATAAGGTAGTCTTATTTTACAGCAACTGGAGTGGAAAACTACCAAAAATAATTAGTCAAACACATTAAAGTTAAGGGGAAAGAAGGCAAACCTCAGGAGCCATCCAGAATGGAGTCCCCTTGCAAGATTTAATATCATTTAATTTTGTTGCCTGCAGTGAAAAAGAAGAGAGAAGGAACTGTTAGAGAAATCAATTACAATTAGAAGGAAATGACCAATGATGGAGGGAAAAAGTACCTTTGCCAATCCAAAGTCTGCGAGCTTTACAAAGCCATGAACATCCACCAGAATATTTGCACATTTGATGTCCCTAAAGAATCAGACCCAAAAAAAGACGTTAGATAAAATACAAGTTCGACATCGAATGTAAACCATCAAAATGAGACAGCATAGTAGAACCTAAGTATGCATAACACAAAAGCAGACTCTTAACACCCAAAACAGGGGAAAAAGATATATAAAATCACATTAAATGAGAAGCTTAAGATGCCCCACCTGTGTATCACATTACGATCATGAAGATACTTCAGACCACGCAATATCTGTCTTGTGTATGCAGAGACTTGTGAGTCGCGAAGATTATATGTCTTATAAAGGTTTGCAAGAGAACCTTTTGTTACAAGCTCGAGAAAAATATAGAGATTCGAGGCATCCTACAAAGACCATCAGCAAAAGCAAATAAGATTAAAAATAAAGAAAAGAAAATAAAATTCAAATGAACTTGCATATGCAGATTTTAACAGCAGAAAAAAGAACCAATCTAAAACGAATCCAAGTTGAAAGCATTATTCTAACATGAAAAGGATATCCACACTCCATGCCTATAAACTTAGGAAATAAAGAGGGTTAATTAGTTTTTTCCAGTTAGATTAGCTTGTAAAATTTAAATTTACAGGGAAACCTCCAACGGTGAAGATCCCCGTGAACCTACAAGAACAAGAAAAGGTACCTTATCTGTGCCATAATACTGAACTATGTTCTCGTGTTCAAACTGACTTAGCAGAGCAATCTCCTGCATAGAACAGAGGGCAACTATGAGAAAGAGAACAAAGGCTAATTAAGTCTACATCCAATACAACCAACAACTGAATGCAGTTGGTGGAATTCAGTGAATAAAAAAAAATCATTAAAATTGAACGCTACAAACACATACTTGTTCCAGTTGCACAATACTTTCCTTCCCTTGATCCCCTTGATCATGTAAGGAAACTTCCTTCACAGCAAAAAAGAATCCATCCCTGCAGGTGCAGAGACAATGGTTATGAATAAAGACCAACAGGATGCAACAGCTTCAGCCTAACTTAAAAGCCAGGTTCCATAACGGTAAGCACCTATTGGCACTTGTAGAACAGCTGTTTATTGAGATTAAGGGGGGAAAAAAAACAATACAAAAGAATAACAAGAGCAATATCAGAACTTACTCTGCTATTCCTTCATAAACTGATCCAAATGATCCACTGCCCAGAAGAACACCCTTTTGCCAGTGTGTGATAGTCCTCTTAATTCTCCCATTTGGTGAAATGTTTGTTGGCTCCGTGGTGCTGCTTGAAGTATCATCATCATTTGAAGTAGTAAACAGGTCCTGCTCCTCCGCGGCTTCAACAGCCTTCTCAATTGACCTCTCAACAATTTCTTGTACATCTTTGCTGTCTTCTTCATCAGAATGTGATGCAATTACAGAGCTCTGTTGGTCTCTCTCACTATGAGGAGCAAAACCCCTGTATATGTCCCAAGTAGAACTCACATTGTCTACTACTGGAAGAGCCATTGAAGGAGGCGGCTTTAACATTGGAGGTCTTGTCCCCTTCATCTGACTGAACCCCCTTGCAGTTACAATACCCCGAGTCTGCTCAGATAAAATATTTGGGACAGGCTCAGTTACCTCCCTCGTTGCACTTCTGTTATAACGACTCCTACAACTAAATACTGATGTTCTCCTGGTCCCAGATGCTTTGGGCAACTCTGCTGACTCAGTCCGTCTCAACTCAGCCGGCATAATTTCATTTTCCTCCTTGTTCGGAGACTTCGACCAGTCCAGTTTAGATCGGGGAGTGAGATCTGAGGACGACCGGATCTTGCTAGCCTGCCAGGCTTCTGTCGGGATTGCAAAGTCATCGATCCCACTCAGCCCTAAGGAGCGGCAAATCTGATCAAACTCCCCATCATTTCCTTCAATCCTAAAGCTAGTTCGATCGCCTACTTCAAGAGACCTAGTCTGGAGAGAAGTTGAAGGAGAAGAAGAATCATCTATGGAGGATAAGGATGAAGTTGGTTCATACTCGAACCTGCCTGCATTCCGGCGCTCGAGGCGCGGTTTCCTCCTGTTTGCCGTCGAATCCATCCGTCAGAAGCAGACTTATAGATATGGTGACACGAAGAGCACACCGGGTCATGCAGTTCGACAGCCAAAGTTCCAGATTTCACCAAATCTAAATAAGCTACAATCGTGAATTCAGCAATCTTCTCCCTGAAACAGATGCATAGACCAACTTTCTCCTGGAAGTAGAAGATACTGTCGCCTCCGGTGCTCTTTTCGGCTATTGGCAACTCCGACCTCCCAAATTCAAAATTGACCAATCTCTGGAAATGAGCTTAATCGAAGATCGCCCACAAAGAACTTGTCCCCCAAATTTCAGTCTTTTTACCAGCTTATGCAGGGAAAAAAATTCACCAACCTGGAATCGCAGCCAAGGAGAACAAGTTAGAAGTCCAACTCCCAATTGACAACACAACTTGGGAAGAAAAATTCACCCGGGAGACCCAGAAAGATGAATTCAACAATTCATGAGCTGGATTCACCTAGAACACATCGCGCACCTTCTCTCTACCGTCTAGGCGAGCGCTCGCCGCCTGCGCCGGTGAAGAAGAAGAGGAAGTAGCGGCAGAGGAGGAGGAGGAGGAGGAGGAGGAGGAGTGCCTGGTCCTTGCGCTAGGGTTCGATGAAGGAAGCACGGACGCCGAGCCGGAGGAGGAAGAGGAGGAGCCGAGAGCTAGTCAATTTCCATTTTATCTTCTGACTAGCTAAGCTATTCTCAATTACTGATTTGTCCAACTTAATTATCTATTTTATTAATTTAATATATCCGAATATTATTTTTTTATTCAATATAAACAAGCTTTTTTAAAATTAAAAATCCCTCACGGCTCCTGCACGGTCTGGTTCCTCGTAGGTTCCACTTCGGATGTGGGTCGACGCCGGAACTTACATTGTCAGAAACGTAATGGCAGGTTTTGTTTGAGAAAAATAACCCTGAAACCTCTCATATATATATATATATATATATATATTTATAATAATTAACTCGATCTTATAAGATCAGTTTTACTATATGTTTCAATCCGAATTGTTACTATTTCTATGTTGGTTTCATAACGACGGGAAATCAACATCACCAGTGGAACCGTGACGATTCATACCGTCATGTCATGAAATCGATCTTATAAAATTAGATTAGTCATCTGTAAAAATATAGATTCAGCTAATAAAATGATAACATATAGAATTTTCACTTAATTATTCTTTTTTTTAATAAGAGAATCCGGCTTTTGTTACCATGTGAATTATGATCTTTAGTTACGTTATTTTTTATCATTCAATATTACGTGAATTAAAATTTTACGGTGAGGTGAATAAACTGTTTATATTTGAAATACATATAATTATTGAAATAAAAATAATTTCACAATTACCTTATTTTTTTATAATGAGCAGTTTAATTTTTTAATTTTACGAAAAATTCATTAACTCATAAAGTCTAAGCAAGTTCACGTTGAGTGTACGTGAGAGTTGCCCAGCAAAGGTCAAAACTAGAACAGAAAACCTTGACTCCGTGAGTATCGATCAAACATGCACGCATCCTGTTCAATTGAATTAATTATTTTTATTTGTATTTACCAAATTAATGCTTTCGTAAAACACAAGAATCTCACATTTAAACTCATTAGTTAAAAGATTTTACAACAGTTAAAATTAATATTACCGAGATATGACAAAACTCAGAACCGAACGCGACTTACTTCTTTACTGAAATAGACCAAACACGACTCATATATATGTATGTATGTATGTATGTTTATTATATAAATTACGGTTTAGATCCTGATATGTGTAGAGCTGACTGTCAAAAACAGTGCAAAACTTTTACTTAGCAAAATCCGAGAGAGACTTATACTGTGAATTTGTTATATATTACGTATCGGATATTTCCTCGCTCGAGCGCGTAACATTTAAGCACAGGGAGAAAGGTAGAAGAGGAAGAGGACGGATCGGATAAGACCGAGACAGGAAGAAGCAGACGCATCCAGTGGCATTTCCTGTAAATAACCAATAGTTGTGGGGGCTGGATTGGAACTGTATGTCCGGTTTCAGGAATCGACTGGCTTGGCTGATGCGGCCTTGGCCGGCCGGAAAAGAGGGGAGAATACTGTATGTAACGGGTATGCTACCTGACAATATTGACAAAGTACCAGAAAATAACAAAATTCAATTATTATAAAATTTTAAATAAAATCCAAAAAATAAAAAATAATCGAATCCTCTTATTTTATTATATCACGCCAGTATTGTTACATGATATATTCCTCGAATATAAGACTTTCTCACGTAGCATCATTTTTTTAGTGTATGGCATTTAGAAGTTCAATAGATTCCGAATAGTTTGTGTTCGTACAACGACTCATTAAGAGGTGAAATTCTTTCGAAATATGAATTTTTTATCAACAAAAATTAAAATAAAAACATTATTTAAGAAAAAAATATTTTACTATATCAACCGACTCTTCATGATTCCAGTGTTGTGTTTTACAAACAACCGAAACTATATGGGCCATATTGAGGAGGGAAGGAAACTGTGAGGGACAAAATTGAGATACAAAGCAAAATGGGGGGCATGGACTGAAATTTTCTGAAGGCCAATTATTGATTTTCATCGTGCGAGGAAATGACAAAAGCATCCAAACCGGACCTGACCAGTTCCATGATTGGAATCTCAAAAATCAGATTCAGTATAGATCGGAGCCTCCATACCCCGTAAATCCATCCCTGCTCACTCCCATGCAGGTCTGGTGAGATTGATGTCGCATTTCACGCCTTACTCTAAGTAATATTGGCGGAAGAGACGATCGAGCTGATATTTTAGCAGATACCGGCTTCTTAGAGTATACTTGGTCTTTAATTGTGCTGCGCTGACATGGCCAATGTTAGTACCAATTGCTCGGTTCGTTTTACATGTTAGCGGTTGAACACAAAATCTAAAAAATTATATAACAAGAATAACTGGATTGTTACTGCTGCTGTTATTTTTACATGTCAAGATTAATCCCCACTTACTTTTTTTTTTGGATAACCGAGACATTCGAATATATTCCGGATCTGACTAGCGGTGGTTATGACACCTCATCTTCGGAGTACATCCCGATTACTTTTGTTAATAGAGTTCGGTGTGAGAAAGACATGGAATGGAACAGGTAAGAAAGAGAACGACCATACGACGTCGTAAGAGAGTCTCTCAATTACGTGAAGAGTGCACTCTCCGTGGGCCGCCGGCTGCTCGCATGTGTCCATTGCAGTGGCAGCAGCCGGCTGAAACATTTGGATTACGACTCTTACCATAATTTTTAAAATCGGACCGGACCGGACCATTCATGCAAGCAGAAATTGGCTATGCATCTGATTTGGTTTATTATCGATTCTTACGGTAGATTCGACCAATTCAGGTGAGACAGAAATGGCCGATTTGATGAGAAACCAGTGAGCTAATGGGAACCGAGTTTTACTTAATGAACCAATCCAATTCGAATTTAGATTACTTGGTATCTAATAAACTTCTCAATATTAGGAGAAAATCTTCAGTAGAACGTTCATAACACGTAGACGATACCGCCGTGGTATATCCTTCAAATCGAGATTTGACTTGTAATTAATAATTATACAATTATAATTAGTAAATCCAAAAAAATTTTAAAAATACAAAAAAATTTTAAATAAATGGTAAACCCTAACTGAAAATAATATAAAAGTGATAAAAAAATATTTATAAATTAATAAATAGTAAATCATAACTAAAAAAATATATAAATAGTGAATTCTAATTGAATTTATTAATATGACCACTCTGTGGAAGGTTTTCTCGGCTATGAATATGAAGAAAATCAATTCTCTTCCCCCCATTCCATATACGCCGTCCGTTTCGTCTTAATCTGGACGGTTCCCATCCTTCCACGATTCCTCCCTCCCTCGCCTCCTCTGATTCCATTTGCTCTTCATGGGCCACGGCCCACGGCTCGTAATGCTTCCACGATGGCCGCTTCTCTATCGTCCGATTCTGTCGAAATCCAACGGCTCCTGCTTCTCCGGAAGATTTAGCACTATAGTATTCCCCGAGTTGCACTCCCCACTGCAACGTCCATTGATGTCCCGCTCTCTGCAGCCCTGCCGGGAGATGAAACAATCCTCTCTCGCAGCCTGCGTTTCTCCATCTCTGTGATAGATTCTGATTTGAGGGTACGGAGGAATGCAAGAGCAGGCGACGAGTTCGATGGCGGCGAGCTCTCTGCCGTCGAGCAGCGAGAGATCTTCCAGCTCAGCTCCCCAGCTCGAAGTCAAAGAAGGTCGACTTTCATCCTTCAATCTCCGAGACTTCTGGAAATGTCCGACGCATTTTCCTCTGACCCATATCCTCCACTAACAATTTCTCCATCTGTCATCGCGATGAATGCGAGAATTTTCCGGCAGGATTTAGAGCATCGCAGAGGTTACTCATCTGGGCAGGACCCAATGGTTCTGTACATGAAAAATAATATAAAAGTGTAATGAGTTGGTTGCCTTCAAAAAAAAAAAAAAGGAAATATCCGAGTACCTAAACTCCCTAGTCAGATTATGAAACCTTCCTTCTGGGCACATAAATCACGCTCTCTAATTTCAAGAAAATACACTTGGTATTACGTCTATTGATAGTCAAACTCAGAAAGTCCAGAACCGTGCCCTACGATGTGGGCTGCCCTGGAGGAGGCCGCAATGAGTTGGTTGCTAATGTTACTAAAATTTGGCTCAAAAATGCTGCCTAGCTGTCATATTTCTGAGAGGATAATGTCTTGGGAATGGGACTTCCTTTTTCAGCTTGAAGTTCAGTGTTTTTTTGGGTTTTTTTGAGCGATGAATCTTTGGTCATTAGGATTGGAGAGTGATGAAGAGATCAGAAGAGTGCCCGAGATGGGAGGTGAGCCGGCGGGGACTTCAGGGGCCGGTCGGGAGGCTTCCGGCTCAGCAGTTGCTGGTCCCGAACGGGCTCAGACCTCCGGGCAGAGCCAGAGGAAGAGGGGGAGGAACCCTGCAGATAAAGAGAACAAGAGGCTAAAGAGGTTGGAACAATTTCCTTTATCTTCATTGTTTCTCCTCTATATAATTTTTTGCTTTGATGATCTCTTGCGATCTTCGTCTGTTTCCTTTTTTTTTTTTTAATTCTGAAGTTTCATTAATCATCAAAATCTGCATGGCTCTTTGCAAGTGACTCATTTTGTACAGAGTCTTTGTTAGCAAGCTATATGACATTTTATTCTCTAGCCTAGAAAGAGATAACATTCCACTCCTTGTGAAGTACATAATCTTTTCAACGAGCTGAAGTGAGGATTTTGCGTGTTCCTAAATATCCTCTCATTTCTCTTAACTCATACAAAATAAATGTAACGTGTCCACAACAATCTGAGTAACACAGAGTCCAGACTACGACTTCTACTAATCAAAATGACTCGATACGTCTCCTTGTCCCACGATCCAGCTGGTGGAGTGATGTTGAAGTGGGACAGAATGGCATCCCAAATGACTCGGGTGGTCCTACAACTGAGGAAAAGGTGCTTGGTTGACTCGGCCTCCTCATTGCAAAATATACATGATAAGGATGAAAGACTAGACCAAGTCGCAATTCGTTGTTTCATTGGGAGTTTGTCTAGCAAGGCAAGCCAAGAGATGAATGAGTAGCATCGAATGTGGCCTGGAAACTAGATCTCTTCGTCTGCTTCAAGAAAGCATCTTTTTCTTTTCCAGATTCATTGTCATCTAAATGGTTTTTCTGGGTTTAAATGTAGCTTGTTGGAGTGTGGTTGTTTACTGAGATAGCATAATTTTTCTTTTTCTTTGTTAATTGGCTGGGAATGTGCTTGGAGATGGGTTTGTTTTCATTTTCATTGAAAAAGAAATTAACTTTTGCTAGTAGCCTGTTTGATTGCGATTTATGTTGTCTTTCATGTCTTGTTTTCTTCACCATGTCATTGCTATTGACGTGGTCATGAATTTGGAAAATGACAGATTGTTCCGAAAACCCATGTGCCATTTTTTCACTTTCCCACTGGAGTTTAAGAAAGATGCAAGTCTTTCGAGGCCTATTGGGTCGCCACTGCCAGAGCTTTTCAGTTTTTGTAGAATTTATTTTCCGTATCTGTGTTTATGTTTGTGTTTTGGATGCATGTACCAATGAGAATAGGTTGTTGAGGAACAGAGTTTCTGCCCAGCAAGCAAGGGAGCGCAAAAAGGTGTACCTGAACGACTTGGAGGTGAGGGTGAAGGACCTGGAAGAGAAGAACTCCAAGCTCGATGAGCGACTCTCCACACTGCAGAATGAGAACCAAATGCTCAGAACTGTATGTCACCTTGTCACCATCTCACAGCATTGCTATCGCCATCATTGTCATAGCTATTTAGTATGATGGCACACCTTTCTTCTTCTAAATCCTGTTCGGCTTAGATTCCATTTCATTAAGTGGTCGCAGAGCAATTCATGACTGTTTTAGGTCCCATCGGTTCTTGCTAAGGTTTTCATTCCCAGTCGCCAGTGGGGCTGGGCTGCATAAATGGAGATGACCCCTTCAGAATGTACCTTTTGAAAGTGCAAGCCGGATTCTGAATAGATAATCGGTTACAGCCTTAACAAGGAAGATATATGATTGCTGTCTAATCTCTTCAAGGTCAAGTGGGTGGTTTCATGCTGATGGATTAGATTGGATGATTAGTCGAAAAGCTACAGAAATTTTTTACGAATGATTGATGGGACCAACTGTTGGTGAGATCTGGTATGGCTCATTTTCTTGGCCTGGATTGAGGGAGAGTGATGCTGAGTTTTGTCTTCTAATAAAAGAAGTCTTCTGAAAGATCAGGCAAGAAGGAAGGAGGAGAGGGGACCGATCGCTTACTCATGGAGGATATTTTATGTGAATATTGAAATCTGTCTCCCGTAGACCGTAAGATGAGCAGACTGCTTCACAGCTCACATGGGGCCTATGCCAACACGGAGACAAAATACACAACCTGTGCTGGAGCTGGGCTGTGCTGCCTCCCTCTTGGGCTGTTTCCTTCTCAGCTTTGGATGCTCCTGGGTGTCAGCAATGCTGAGACAGCAGCTGTTTTATAGTTGGCCCCGCATCTGATGTTCGATGAAACTCGAGTAGTCACCGTAATCTAGAGAAACAGTCTTGATGGTTAAGATTGTTCTGGTCATGGACATTTATCTTACAGCCCTCTTGGCTTCTTACCTTTGGCATGTACGAGAAATGATGGAAATGCACGTCCTAATCAACCTTTTCTTTTACCCTTTTCTTGGCTGTTGCGATATGCAGATATTGAAGAACGCTACAGCAGGCAGAAGAGGGGCAGCAAGCGGTTCCAATGCCGATGGAACCTTGTAACAGGCATTTTTTCCTTTTTATCTTGTACTGTCCAACTGTACATTGAGCTGGAGGTGTTAGAAAACTGATTCAACCATTGACTAGAGCTCTGTCTTTGGATCGAAATCATGTATTTCCGTCAGCAGTGCGGTGAAATTGCAGATAATGGAGAAGCAGCGAGTCTCTTTTCCTCCGGCTGTGCATGGGTATAGAGTAGAGTGAGAGCCAATTAGCTCTAGGTAAATCTTGATAAAAATAGGATAAGTTCCGGATAAGAAATCAAGGAGTCAATTGGTTCCGGTTCCGGTTCCGGTTCCGGTTCCGCACATTATACCCTAAAACTGGAACAAGAATCTGTAAAACCATTTGCGTTGTCAATCTTAGTAGTTCGTAATTTCTTCATCTGAACTCTAATTCATGAACCATTAAAATCGTTGTATTCCTAATTCAATAGACTTTCATCTGACATAATAATTATGTATATTTGATGAATTTTTATTTCTAAGATATTGTTATTTAACATTAGTAATGGGTAGTAGTTGAATATACTTAAAATTACACACATTTAATTATGAGAAAAATTATGTGAAATCATAGTAATCACGAAAAATATCAAAGCAATCTATATTATAGTGATAAAAAATAAATAATAAACAAGTTATAACAGAGTACCCGATCACTAGTGTATCTTACAGATTTCGAGCATGATTCAATATGAATATCCAAATCCAAAATTTAGGAACCAATCCTATACATGATGGAGTCCGGATACCATGAACAAATACAAGGTATGCCTTAATAGTTCAACATAGCACTTGCACATATTGCCTCCGGGGCCAACCTAGTGGTAAACAGGGGCTTTCGTACTTCTCAGGTCATGGATTCGATTCTTTGGGAGCACGACCTCGTCAGGTATCCTGCTTACTCGCACTTATGTGTGTCCCGAGGAGGAGGTGTCGCAACCACCGCTAGTCGAGTCCGGAAAGCGTTCGGATATCTCGGTTATTAAAAATAATAATAAAAAAAAAGCTCTTACACAAATTGTCCGTGGAGATCAAGGCTTGCTTAAAATCCACGACAGGCAGTGATGATGCATGAAGTCGTCAAGATATTACCTTTGAGTGCGGTGGAAGGCCAATCTTCGGATGTCTATTTCGGCAAATTTTTTTCTATTCCAAATGTCTTATGAATTTTTCCTCGAAGGAGAAATTCTTTCGATTTTGAAAGGGCTTATCTTTTATTATACTATACACAGATATGTACCACGCACGAAGAAAATAAAAATAAATAAACAAATGCGAATATTGGAATGAATTTGTATAATTACATCGTTTACTTTTAACTTGTTATAATTTAATTCATTTAAAATTCGTTAACCTGTTGTTGTAAACAGATCGTTCTCAGTTTTCATCGGTATTTTCAAATTATTCGTTCAGAAAACGTGATGGCTTTTCACTGCTAAAATTGTAGATATATAGTGAGATAAGGGAATATGAGCAACTAACGAAAGATCTTTGCCATTAGAATCATAGATATCAGACGAGAGGAAAATGACAGAAATTATTATTCTATCCTCAATTTAAAAATCAAACACGTGTAATAAATTTTAATATGTAAATTAAATTGATAGCAAATGTAAGAAGTGAAAAAAAAATCAAATCCCTCAAACATTTGCATATAATAGTAATAGACTACACTACGCTGCCGATTTTATTTTATTTAATTTTTATCCTTTCGAAAAGACTACTCCTCGTGGACATTACATCCCGAGATTAATGTTCCTGTCGAAACATCGTAATTTTAATAGAAAATATTTGTTTTCAATAAAATTTTTGGTAACGCCTTATCCGCAATTTTATTATCGAAATTTTCTGATTCTTTTAAGTTTTTCATTGGTTTATTTAGACTCCTGATTTCAAGTTTCTAACATAGTTTTAAAAACCGGACCGGACCGGTTGGACCGGGAACCGGACACCAGCCCGGTCCGGTTTCACTAATTGCTCCATTTGCATCAAGGACCGGGTTGGGCAGTGTGAACCGGCCGGTCTGACCTGGTTTCTACCCAACCCATAAGAACCAGTCAAGAAACCGGTCAATGATGAAAAAAATAAAAAAATAAAAAAATAAAACACAAGAGTCAAAAATAGAAAAAAAGGAAACCTAAGTTCTAAATTAATGTATAGAATATAGCAATCTTATTTGTAAAGTTGAAATTATAAATTAATGTATAGAATATAACAATTTTACATTCATATTACTAATTTTATATTATTATAAGTATTATTTGTAAAAACCCGGTTAGACCCATCGAACCCCGGTTGAACCCAAGAACCCAAAAACCTATACCTTGACCGGTTTCCGGCCCGGTCCGGTTTTAAAAACTATGGTTTCTAATCATGTCTTTTTTTTTTCGTTGTTGTGATTGTATTACAACAATAACTTTTATAATTTTATTTAAATGTTTTCTCATATTTTTTTTGTCCGAACTACTGGTATTCAGAAATTCAATGGAACTTGATTAATTCAGTTGGAGTTGGCTAGCTCGACCCGACCAATCCGCATCAAATCCTTATCGAGGTGGCTCGGTACAACACAGCATGGTCCATCCGAGGTCCTAACCGAATCGTTTCAGTGGACCGATCCCGGACACCTCGGTCCAACGAGGCAAGATGTTCATGATGATTCACCAATTTTACCATATAAAAAGTCAGATACGTAATAGATATATATAAGTAAATACCATGATGATACTTTAAATAGTTATTGCTTCATGGTAAAATGCGAATTTTCCCCGAAAATGGAAATAGAAATCTCCGGGGAAAAAAAAAAACTACCGCATTCCATTACACCTTTACGAGGAAATCCAGTCTGCCGACACGGACAGTGGCTCAACTAACACGCGGGGGGCATACCGGCAGTAGCCGGTCATACTTCGCCACCACAAGGCTCACCTCGGGTAGAAAAATGATTTCGTTTTCCTATTAATAATTCTGAAAATATTAATAATCGCTCTGAAATTACCAAAAAATCAAACACTCGGATCTACTAAAAAAAAGTCTCTATAAAAAAAAAGAAAAAGAAAAAATGCTTACAAGAGTAAGCCTTGTCTTATTTAGTGAGAGAGTGAGAGAGAGAGTCTTGTCTGGTCTCAGAGCTTTAGAAAATGAAATACCAACCTGCAAATCATCGACGTGTAATATAAAATTGAGAAGCCCTTGTTGATGTAGACGTCACAACCAAGGGCGGTCCGAAGACGTGGTTTTTTTTAAAGCATTTTCTAGAAAATAAATAATATCGAACTAATTCGGATTTTTATATGTTGGTTACGAAGCGTGCGACTTTTCTAATTGTATATTTTCCCATTTTTTTGTTCAGGGATAGAGGTTTGTTAGGAATTTTTAGCCGATCCTGCCCCGTCATACATCGTAAGATGCACCGATCAGATTGTAATGGTGAGAGAATAGTGTCAATTTGTAGTAATTAAAATCAGAAATAATTAATTGGTATTTACAAATACATCACTGTGTTGGGATTCGGATCGCATTGACAGACGGAGATAGTGCGGAAGAGAGAAGAAATTGTGCCGGTAATGAAGATAATGCAGGAGAGGGAATAAATTGCATGTACGATGTACGCAGTTCGGGATAGCGGTGGAGTACCGTCCGTGCAAAGGCTTGCGGTGTCTTTACGAGAGGTGCATAGCTTAATCTTTAAAGGATGCGGTCTAGCATGGAGGGAGAACTCTTAAACCACTAAATGTCGAACTGTTTGAACCAGCTGATGTTAGTTCGGTATTTGTATTTTACTTTGATATGCCAGACCGAACTTTTAGAATGGTGACGTGTCTCCCTTTCATTGGATAATACTTTTTAATATTGAACAGAAGTAACCAATCCAACATCGAGAAGCACCGACAGCAAAACGAGGCACCGACAGCCGTTCCGGAGCTCCCAGGCATAAGAAAGTGATGTCCTAACAGCGGAGGAAAGAGAATTGAGAATAGGAAAAAAAAAAAAAAACAGCCGTGGCGGCTTGGCGGCCGAAGCCTTGGCTAAGCCAATTATTTTAAAAAATAAAAATATTTAATGCACAATTTTTTATCCAACTCAAATTGAATATAATATCTCTAATTTTTTTGCTCATCGGATTATCTCAGAGAAGAAATTTAGAGGGATAGTAGAATTTCTTATTTCGTAAAATTTTTAGGAGGAATTACTTCTCCCTTCAAACCTCAATTTTTCCACGTTCAATCTGGGAACTGGGAGGGATAAGGAGGGATTACAGTATTCAGTATAAAAGTTCCTCACATTGAGTGTTTATACTAAAAAATAATAAAATAATTAAATTAACTTTTTATTATCGTAAAATCACTTTTTAATAATACTTTAAGGGGAAATCCTTTTTCTTAAGATCTCCTCATCGGATATATAATAAAAAATTATAGCAGATAAAAAAAATTGGGCCCCACCACTTGAATACTTTTATAGGTAGGATTATACTATTCGAATTTTATTTATTGTGCATCATTATTTATCGAGATATTTAATAAATTTTAAAGAATTTAATTTTAGACATAATCAGAGGGCAAAATTTTTACAGTATAAAGTTTCTCCATTAGTGGAATCTAACTTGAGATATAATTTAAGAAAAAGAGACGTTAAACTACTCCGGTGAATTCATATGGACTATACTATTTGAGTTTTTGATGAAAAAAAGCGAAAACATAGTACGAGCCGAGGCTCACACGGAACCTGAAGCCGATGCCAAGCCGGCATGGCTCCCGGCTACCCGCCCATCCGGTATCGGAGAAACCAATCATTATTTGAACATGTCTGGATATTAAATCCTTTCTTCCGGTAGATGAATTTTACAATTTAAAAAATAATTAAAAAAGGAGCCACTCAGCTCTGTCTGGCACAGCTGTAATAAGAGCAGCAGCAGAAGAAGAGAAACCGGGATAGAGAGAGAGATGGCGTGTTGAGTGGCCGATCGGTTCAGGCTGCCTCCTTTGCTGCCACATTGCACTCCTCGCGCTCACCGGCTGCTTCATCTCTTGCGATATCTGATTTCCGCCGAGATCGGAAGAACGAAGGTTTCTGATCGAAGGCCGGCTTCGGAAATGGAGTCGAATGCCGTCATGGTGACCGGCTCCTACAAGAGGAACGAGCTCGTCAGGATTCGCCACGATTCGGACAGTGCGGTCAGTGGTTTCTTCTCTAGTTATGTTCAATGCGGCCATTTTGAGTTCCTGATTCGTGCTAAATCGGTTTTGAGATTTGATCGGGAGCGTCTGACCGTCTGGATCTGAGATTTGTGTCGTGAATTGAGTTAATACTGATGATCTTGGAATGATGGAGGAAAAGAACTTGAAGTCCACGATTTGACTCTACTGCTGTATTTGAAAGTGATCAGTTCACTGAGAGCAAGCAACTTTGGATCTACGGTTGATGCAAAAACGAATGCTGAATCCAAATACGGATGAAACATATTTCTATCATGGTGTCGTGGGATTCCATCTGTCTCTGCCGTTGAGTTATAAAGTGAATCTCTTAAATCTAGACTGCGCTTTTGAATCATGCGATTGCATTTTGTTAATACTTCCCACCGTAGCGGTGATCTCGAACTCTGATATGTTGCTTGTCCAGACTGGGATTGAAGCTTAAGTTATGGAATTTAACTTCTGCTTTGAGTGTTGATTAGTTTCTGAACGCTAATTTTGTTTATGGATATAGTTTGGATTGGGTTATTGATCAAATTTTTTTAATTGCAATTGAGTAATTATCTCCGGTTCCTTAGATTTATATTGCTATCTTGTGTTCCACCTTGATAAGGTCTTCTTATTCTTGTTCCGATCTGAATGCTGCAGCCCAAGCCGCTGAAGAACTTGAGTAGTCAAACTTGTCAGATCTGTGGGGATTCTGTTGGATTTACTGCCAACGGTGATTATTTTGTAGCTTGCAATGAATGTGCCTTCCCAGTCTGTCGCCCCTGCTACGAGTATGAGAGAAAGGATGGCAACCAGTGTTGTCCACAGTGCAAGACTCGATATAAAAGGCACAAAGGTAAGGTAGTTTATTCAGGAGCTGTTCTGACTTGTTAGCTAATCGTGGCTTTACTTCTAACTCTGTTCCATTCTACTTTAGGGAGTCCTCGAGTGGAAGGTGATGATGATGAGAATGATGTCGATGACATTGAGAATGAGTTCAGTTATAACCAAGGAGATGTGTCTAGAAGGCGCCAGTGGCAGGGAGATGATTCAGATATTAATTCTTCAAGACATGGATCTCAACATCCAGTCCCTCTCTTGGCTAATGCACATTCGGTAGTTAACTAATTCTTGTCTGATTGACTTCTCCAAATTTAACTCTTCCACCTTGGTAAACTTTGAAAGCAGAGAGGGTTATAAAGGGTTTGGCCCAGATTGCATCATTTCACCAATATGCATCTTAGTCCCCTTGCCTCACAGGATTTAATCTGACTTGGCCTTCCTTGAAGACTAATGTTGTATTCTATATTTGGTATCATAATTATGAAGTATCATGTAGTCAGCTTCTCTCAACCACTAACTTTTATCAGGGTTTCTGAAGAGAATAGAGTGTAGCTCTTGTATTATTGCCTGAAAAATCTTATTCTTTATTGTCCAACATTAAATCTATTGCCTCCATCAATGGCTCGAAAGCAATATGCTGCTACGAATGGCAATTGGCCAGGTTGGGTGGGTACCCTAAAATGGACACTGCCACACCCTATAGTTGTAGCCCACAGGCCTGCGCTCCCAAATAGGTCTGCCCCTTTGGCTGGTTGGATCAGGGTGCTTATCCACATGCCAGGTCATAATTACCATCCCTATATGCAGCATCATCTAGTACTAAGCACATGCTGTGACCATGCTTCAGAGTATGATATATCTGGAGAGACAAGATAAGAAGTTCAATATCTTTTGAGAAGTACATGCCATTTTGTGATATTTTCTCTGAAGTTGATGAGCGATGTCCTTGCCCTTCCACATTGGCATGCTTTGATATTCCTGAGAGAAAAACTTATGAATACAGAAAAGTTTAGCCCAGTGACTCTGTTGATGGAGTATATACTTGAAAATTAAGTACAATTTTCATTTAACCCAATCTATTGATTAAATTATATTGTTATATGGAAATAATCTTAACCAACCTATTCTGTTGGGTCCAATTCTTGTAGGTGTCTGGAGAAATCCCCTGTTCTACACCTGATAACCAATCTGTTCGGACTACATCAGGACCTTTAGATCCCAGACAGCCAGGTATGACATGTGTTTATCAAAAGTTCCTTCCCTGGAGAGTTTACATATCACATAAATTACTAATTTCCTGTAAAATATTAGTTCCTGTGCGCATTGTGGACCCATCGAAAGACTTGAACTCTTATGGCCTCGGCAATGTTGACTGGAAAGAAAGAGTTGAAGGATGGAAACTCAAGCAGGAGAAAAATGTGCTTCCGATATCTAGTAGATACTCTGAAGGGAAGGGAGCTGACATAGAAGGCACTGGTTCTAATGGTGAAGAACTCCAAATGTAAGTATGAACTCATTTAGAGAAGTCATAATTGCATACACTTCAATAAAATGTAACTACACCATTTCTAATTTAAACATTCTTCCTTTTACCCAGGGCTGATGATGCTCGTCAACCTCTGAGTCGAATAGTACCTATACCATCGTCTCACCTCACACCTTATCGAGTTGTCATTATTCTTCGTCTGATTATTTTGGGCTTCTTCTTACAATATCGTGCTACTCACCCAGTGAAGGATGCTTACCCGTTATGGTTGACATCAGTGATCTGTGAGATTTGGTTTGCATTATCATGGCTTTTGGATCAATTCCCAAAGTGGTCACCAATTAACCGTGAGACATACCTTGACAGACTTGCATTGAGGTAAATTTACTTGTTTCCTGTTCCTATCATGGTTTTGACTTTCAGCTTAAGCCTCTCCAACTTCATAAATAATCTCATCTTGTAGATATGATCGAGAAGGGGAACCTTCACAGTTGGCTCCTGTTGATGTATTTGTTAGTACGGTGGACCCTCTCAAAGAGCCTCCTCTCATAACAGCAAACACTGTGCTCTCCATTCTTGCGGTGGATTACCCCGTGGACAAAGTCTCCTGTTATGTTTCTGATGATGGGTCAGCGATGCTGACTTTTGAAGCTCTCTCTGAAACAGCAGAGTTTGCCAGGAAATGGGTGCCTTTTTGTAAGAAGCACAATATTGAGCCTAGGGCTCCAGAATTTTACTTTGCCCATAAGATAGATTACTTAAAGGACAAGATACAGCCTTCATTTGTAAAAGAACGCCGGGCAATGAAGGTTAGCTTTTATTTAAGTGGGATGGTATTTTCATTTGTGAATTGTTGAAGATGATGATCTAATATATACATCTGGCTGAAAATTTATTCTACAGAGAGAATATGAAGAATTTAAAGTGCGAATCAATGCTCTTGTTGCTAAAGCACAGAAGGTGCCAGAAGAAGGTTGGACGATGCAAGATGGTACACCCTGGCCTGGGAATAATCCTAGGGACCATCCAGGAATGATACAGGTATTATGCTAGTCTCTCACAGTCAAACTTAGATTTTCATTTCTCAGGCCTCATTTTTTTAAATATAATATTTGTCTTTATATCTACTAAAATGCCAGGTTTTTCTGGGTCATAGTGGGGGACTTGATACTGATGGAAATGAGTTACCTCGGCTTGTTTATGTTTCTCGTGAAAAGCGACCTGGATTTCAGCACCACAAGAAAGCTGGAGCTATGAATGCTTTGGTTTGTCATTCTAAGCTCTTTCTAATAGCCTTATCGTAAACTACAATAAGCCATGATTATTGAAAATTAGGTTTCATGTACTTGTGGTTCAGTTGTACTCTTCTTTTGTTACCCACTTGCTCTTTCTCTTTGGTTGGCCTGTGTTTTACAGGTTGGAACATTTCAATGCTACCTTTTCTGACATTTTTATCAGAATATTGATTGTACGAAATTCAGATGACTTCCTAAGCAATAGCAGATTCATTGCCTATCTTAAGTTGCATAAAATTATTATCAGTTAAATTACACGAAGGAAGTTGCTAGGGTATCAAGAACTAGGGAAAAAGGAAAAGTAATAATCACTTCATTTTTATAGTGAATGCAGATTCCAGATTATGATTCTCTTTTTCTTTATTTATATCGGTAGTGTTGCTTAATTACTGAACATACTTTTCCCACGTTACTGCTTGATGGATTTACTTGCCCCTTCCACCAATCTGCTTGCTTAACTTTGCCTGTCTTGTATTTTGCAGATCCGTGTTTCAGCTGTACTCACTAATGGAGCTTATCTTCTGAATGTTGATTGTGATCACTACTTCAACAACAGTAAAGCTCTTAAGGAGGCCATGTGTTTCATGATGGATCCCGTTCTTGGGAAGAAGACATGCTACGTGCAGTTCCCTCAGCGTTTTGATGGCATTGATTTGCATGATCGATATGCTAACCGCAACATTGTCTTCTTTGATGTACGTTTAACCTTTCTTAATGAATGGGTGGGCAATTTCCCTTCTCTTTTAAAGCTCTAAGTGCAAGATTTCTTTATTTCTGGTATTCCATGCAGATTAACTTGAAAGGGCTTGACGGAATCCAAGGTCCTGTTTATGTGGGAACTGGGTGTTGCTTCAACAGGCAAGCTTTATACGGGTACGACCCAGTATTGACCGAGGAGGATCTGGAACCAAATATCATTGTTAAAAGTTGTTGTGGTTCAAGAAAGAAAGGGAAGGGAGGCAGCAAGAAGTACATGGACAAGAAGAGAGGAGTAAAAAGAACTGAATCCACTATTCCCATTTTCAATATGGAGGATGTTGATGATGGAGTAGAAGGTATTGGTAATTGTCTCCTCTTGCGTGATAAGCCACCAGATCTTTCAAAGTTAATGCATTTGTGCAAATAACCCAGGATAATTTTAAATCTGATGTGTTGTAGAAGCTCTTCATAGTATATTTTGCTTTAGATATTGTGCAAAAATGAACCATGAAATCATAGGATTATCTCTGAAGTAAATATCATTTTATATCCATTCCTCCTATTCTGCAGGATATGATGACAAGAGGTCACTCCTCATGTCTCAGAAGTCTCTGGAGAAGAGATTCGGTCAGTCTCCTGTCTTTATTGCTGCTACCTTCATGGAACAGGGAGGCATCCCACCTTCTACCAATCCCGCAACTCTCTTGAAAGAAGCAATACATGTTATTAGCTGTGGCTATGAGGACAAGACTGAATGGGGCAAAGAGGTAATTTAATTGAATTATTCATTGATGTTAAGGTTGCCCATGGCTTTCTAGAGTCTCTTTGGAAGGGAGCTGATCCGAGCTACATTTTCTTTGCTATCAGATTGGGTGGATATATGGTTCAGTTACAGAAGATATCTTAACTGGCTTCAAGATGCATGCTCGAGGTTGGATCTCGATCTATTGCATGCCTCCTCGCCCAGCCTTTAAGGGGTCTGCTCCCATCAATCTCTCCGACCGTTTGAACCAGGTGCTTAGGTGGGCTCTTGGTTCAATCGAGATTTTGCTGAGCAGACACTGCCCCATTTGGTATGGATACAGTGGGAGACTAAAGCTATTGGAGAGAATAGCATATATCAATACCATCGTTTATCCTCTCACGTCGATCCCGCTGATAGCATATTGTATGCTTCCAGCGTTTTGTCTTCTCACCGGAAAGTTTATCATCCCTGAGGTCAGCAATCTCTTTCACCTAATGGGTTTAATGATCAGTTTCACTCGGTGAAATTAGCGTTATTGCCTCTGATGAGAATCTCATGTGTCAACCAGATAAGCAACTTTGCGAGCATGTGGTTCATCCTCCTCTTCGTCTCCATCTTCGCGACAGGCATCCTCGAGCTCCGCTGGAGTGGGGTTAGCATCGAGGATTGGTGGAGGAACGAGCAGTTCTGGGTCATTGGAGGCACCTCTGCCCACCTTTTCGCGGTCTTCCAGGGCCTCCTCAAGGTCCTTGCCGGCATCGACACCAACTTCACTGTCACGTCAAAGGCCTCGGATGACGACGGGGATTTCGCCGAGCTCTACATTTTCAAGTGGACCTCACTCCTCATACCGCCCACCACCGTCCTCATCGTAAACCTAGTCGGGATCGTGGCAGGAGTCTCGTTTGCGATCAACAGCGGCTACCAGTCATGGGGCCCGCTTTTCGGGAAGCTCTTCTTTGCAATATGGGTCATTGCTCACCTGTATCCGTTCCTCAAGGGTCTCCTCGGCAGGCAGAACCGTACCCCCACGATCGTGATCGTGTGGTCCATTCTCCTGGCCTCTATATTCTCCCTCCTCTGGGTGAGGATCGACCCGTTCACGTCCAGCCCCACCACGAGCTCTGCGACAGGTCAGTGCGGGATCAACTGCTAATGCTTTTGATCTTTCGCATTCTTGCTGTCTTTCACTTCACGGTTCTTTTCTCATGTCTACACCAAGCACACAATGGAGGTGCACAGCGACCTTCCTCATAAGTATTTATTACAGTAGAGTAAGGGCATTAGGCGTCTTGTAGCTCTCCTGTGACGTATTCTGCCGGGCTGTTGTGATACATAGGACAAGAGAATCGACCAGATCAGACGTACTTATGAAATGTTCCGTATCTATGTATGCAAATCTCGTTGGATTAGCAATTCGTTGGTTGTTTTGTTTCCCCCCTGAACATTGCTGCATGTACTTACCAGGACAGGCTATGTTCTTATTTTCTTACCATTCAATGGCATCGTCAATCGGATTATGTTTTGTCGAATATCCTTGCTGAATTGCACCATTGTTTGGACCCGCCCACTTGCAAGCAGCTAGGCATTGTTGAGAGAGAATTGGGTAAAAATATCGTCCACGCACGTCAACTCTGATAGTGTCACATTAGCTCTGTCATCTGCTAAGTGACTTACATGACGTATAGTGGTAACGGAAGCAAGTTCATGATTTTACAGATCATTTTTTAGGTTCGTGATATAGCTAAATCATGTGTTAAAAATTCGTATCTTTTTAAGCGATAATCTTCTAGGTTAGGTTGGAAAAATATCAATGCTAATAAATTCTCGAGGAAAAGTACTCCACAGCTAAGTGGTCCAAGGCTAAACCGCCAAACTTTTTGTTTTCTTGGTCTCAATCTTCTGTATTCATAAATCCAACAGGTTTAGGCTAATTCAGTTCGAGCCGATAGGATTCGGTAAGGGATAAAATTCTCTCTATTCATAAAATTCGAACTACAGTCTTAATTAAGGGGATGGAATATCTTACTACCTTCACTTATTTACTTTGGTAAATCGTAAAACTTTTCTTAATTGTACTTATGTTCGATCTGTTGAGATGACTGATATTAGCACTGATTATTTAATTCATTTGATATATTTATGATTAAATATAATAATTCAAATATTTCATAGTAAGACAACAAAATTATTATTATTATTAATACCGTTGTTCTCCTTTTATTTAGCGATAAAAAGAGCTAAATAATTGATCCATTCCAAAAGCATAGAGAAAAGTTAAAAGCATCCCCTCGAACAATTGGTTTAAAATTTTAAAAAAAAGTCATCATCCCAATAATTGATGCAATATTCAAAATAGAACAGTAGACGCGACACAACATAAAACAACAAAATAATTTAAAGAAAATGTTTGGAAACGAAAGGAAAAATCAAATGTGGGCCCCCCGACAAGAACCCATTACCCACCTAACATGAGTTGATAAATATGAGTAGATACCAATCAGATTTGAACGTTGTTAACCAAAAAAAAATCTTCAGTAAATTATTTTGATTGGTTTATTATTATTATTATTATTTTTACAATCGAGACATTCGAGCATCTTCCGGACCTGATTAGTAGTGGTTGCGACACCTGCACCCCGGGCACACACAATAGCCCGCAAACTACATTTGGTAAGTCAAGATAAGTCATGGCGGGCTTCTGTCCCCGAGAAATTGAATCCGTGGTCTGGGAAGCAAGGAGCCCCTGCTTACCACTGGACTAGCTTCGGAGGCAACTGCCTTACTATTACTCTTCGCCTGAAATTTTTTTTTTATCCTTTGTTATATCAACTCCTTTATTTTTTAATTGAAAAGAAGGGTAGTAGTATTGGCGGCCTCTTAGTCATATCGCTACGTAATATTTGAACTCCCGTGTTCAGTCGCCAACGTATCGGACCAGTCGAGTAGTAGCTATTAACACTGTCGTACCGGTATAACATCAGCAATAGTCTAGTATAGTGCAGGAAATCGACATCCGTTAAGTTGGGATAAAAAAAATTTCTTATAACAATCTTACTTTGAAAGACGCTCGAACTTGAGATTTCGATTTTATGGGGAAGTCAATTCCCGACCTTAGGTTTCAAAGTCCAAAAGTACATTAACTGAACCCCTCTCTCTCTCTCTCACTCTGGAGAAACTCTTTGGTGGAGCGGCTCCACCACGTGGCGGTGCCACGTGGTGCAACCCACCATTCAAGCGCTAACATGTGTTAGCGCCGCTTCGCCAAGTGTATGGACACGTCAACGACGCTGATATGTGTCAGCACTGGAGTGGGCAGCTCCACCACGTAAGCACCGCCACTTGGAGGAACCGTTCTACCAAATACTTTCTCCTCACTCTGAGTCTCTCTAGGGATCAGATCTCACACTACCCCGTCTCTCCCTCCGTCTCTCCCTCTCTCTCTAAAGCCCATTAGACTCTTTCCCCTTGTCCTACCACCCCCTCCGGTATTTCAATCCTCCTCCTCCTCCTCCTCCTCCCACTTCCTATCCGGCGCCACTCCTCCTGCTTATCCTGCGCACCCTCGGTCCTCCTCGGACGGAGATCTCCGCCACCGCCAGCGAGAATGGGAAAGGGCGGCGCCATCAGCGAGGGGGTGCTGAAGAAGATCCTGCTCTCCTACACCTACGTCGCGATCTGGATCTTCCTCTCCTTCACCGTCATCGTCTACAACAAGTACATCCTCGACAAGAAGCTCTACAACTGGCCCTTCCCCATCTCCCTCACCATGATCCACATGTCCTTCTGCGCCGCCCTGGCCTTCTCCATCATCAAGGTCTTCAAGCTCGTCGAGCCGGTCTCCATGTCCAAGGAGCTCTACCTCTCCTCGGTCGTCCCGATTGGCGCCCTCTACTCCCTCTCTCTCTGGCTCTCCAACTCCGCCTACATCTACCTGTCCGTCTCCTTCATCCAGATGCTCAAGGCCCTCATGCCTGTGGCCGTCTACTCCATCGGCGTCCTCTTCAAGAAGGAGAGCTTCAAGGGCGATACCATGATAAACATGGTCTCGATCTCCGTCGGTGTGGCCATCGCTGCCTACGGCGAGGCCAAGTTTGACTCCTGGGGCGTCATCCTCCAACTTGGAGCCGTCGCCTTTGAGGCTACCCGGTTGGTAATGATCCAAATCCTGCTGACTTCTAAGGGGATCCAGTTGAATCCCATCACTTCCCTCTATTACGTCGCACCCTGCTGCCTGGTCTTCCTGTTTATCCCCTGGATCTTTGTTGAGTACCCGATCCTGAGGGACACCTCGAGCTTCCACTTTGATTTCGTGATTTTTGGGACCAATTCGCTCTGTGCATTCGCCCTGAACTTGGCCGTTTTCTTGCTTGTTGGGAAGACCTCGGCCCTGACTATGAATGTGGCTGGAGTTGTTAAGGATTGGCTGCTTATTGCATTTTCATGGTCTGTTATCAAGGACACGGTTACCCCCATTAACTTGCTTGGATACGGGCTTGCGTTCTTGGGGGTCGCCTACTACAACCACTCGAAATTGCAGGCTCTGAAGGCGAAGGAGGCGCAGAAGAAGGCTGCTCAGGCGGATGAGGAGGAAGGGAAGTTGTTGGAGCAGAGGGAGGCCGAGGGAATGGGAGAGAAGAGAGATCAAGCTTAAATTTTGACTCCAGGAAATATTGTATGAAAGGTTGAAAGCAGAAGAATAAAATCTCAGTATAATGAGGATAGGGGAAGGGAAGAGATACTGGGTCTTTAAGTAGGGATGAAAGGAATTAGGGGCCTTCTCTCTTAAACCTTTGAATGGTTGCGAATTCGGTTGGTTGGTTTACTTTTATGTACTACTTGCTTTCTATACTAACTACCTGTCACTGCCTTTTTAGTTATATCAAATATCAGGGCCGGGAATTCATCCAATGTTGTCTAGGTGCTAATTTATGTATCTTAACTTGGGTTGATGAATCCTGTAGTTTTAAATTTTTGGACCTTAAAACTCCATTGTTGTGTACGAACTCCTTTTCTTGAGGATCATTTTGTGCTCATTATTCATGTATCAATACCTCATTCGATGTTACGCATTTGCGTTTTGTCATTTTGGCTGTTCAGTTTTTGCTGCGTGCTTATGTTTTAGAACCCAAAGTTTGTTCCTTTTTCACCGGTGAAGGTCTGTTGACCTTGCATCTCCGAGGTTGGCCGTTCGGGTTCCGAGTATTTCGGTGGTATCCTGCTCACTGATGAAATTTCACTTGAGATTGCCAGTGTGAAATTCCTTTGCTGCACTTGAATCATTTTGCTCATGTCAGATAGCCAAGCTGTGATGCAGGCAAGGCTGACCATTTCTTGCCTTTCTATCTCTCTGATTTTATCAAAAACCTTGTGCCATTGTGATGTTTAAGTGCTCTGCTGTTATCCATCATCTTCTTGCTGTTGCTGGGCTCTGTTAATTTCTCTTGATTATTCAGTCAGTCACTTTGATTCCTAATATGTCAGCAAGTAATTTGTTCCTTGATTTTTTTCTACCACCAATTTTAACCTCAAATATTAAGGTTTAGAGCACTGTTTGTTTACTTTTGCTTGCATTTATAGCTGCACGGCTGTCAAGGGAGTGGGGCATGAAAGAAACTTTCCAGATATCTTTTGAGGTAAGACCAAATTGATTGCCTGGAAAGTGATTCAGCACCCCACAGCTTATGGCTTTTATTAATTCATGTTGGGGGAGTGAAGCCAGGCCACTTCACAGTTAGAGATTAAGAGAAAAGGTTACTCATAGCTTACCTACTACTGATTGTTGCATACGTAGGTGGTGAGAAACCTTCTGCTGAGTCAGTTTTGTTACTTTTACCGGCAGTACTAGGATTTCCGGCAATACACATAGTAGCTGGCTGCGCTCTTTTAGTCGATTGGCTCTAATCAATTTAAGAACATGTAGTTGAAGTTTGAATGTTTTCCCCATCCCCTGTTGTGTTGGATGAAGGTAAAGCCATTTCTTTGCAGAGTAAATATTCACTGTTGGTATGGTTCTCGGTCCATATTCCTCGAGCCTCATTTGTATGCTGGCTTGCCTGGCTCAACAGATTGCTTACTAAAGACAGATTGAGACGGTGGCAAATATCTATAGAATCTGACGGTTGCGACTTCTGTTCTTTGGAGTAAGAGTCCCACAATCATTTCTTCTTTAACTGTCCTATTATCGAAGCTATCTTGAGACATTTATTGCTTAAAGTAGGAATCATTTGCCCAATAGTGAACTGGATGACAGAATCAACTTGGATGCTATCACATAAGGGCAAGTCTTTCGATACTACCATTCTCAAGTTATTTTGGACTTAGTATATGTATGTGGTTTGACTTGAGCGCAATTCTCAAGTATATCATACTTCGCAGTTGTCGATTGATACTATGGTGCATCGTAGTTTTGAAACGGTGAGATCAAAACTTGTTTCATGGCCTAACCTAGGATTTAAGATTCGTTGTTCGTAACTGATTACCTTTTTCAACATTACTTTACATAAATAGTTCTGAACAGTTGTAAATTTGGGATACATGAATGAGAGTTTTCGAGGGTTAATCTTACACGTGTTAAGATTTGAATGATAATTTATATAATGAACTCGTTATGTATTTCACGTTAAATATTTATTCTAGAGTAAATGTTTAGATTCTCAACGATCAATCGTGCACGTGTCAAGATTTCAACGATAATTTACTCTTTTTTTTTTTTGGTAGCCAGCCACGGTATCCAAGCAGGCCCCACCAGCGGTGAGATGACATCTTTCAGCCAACCATACTTGACTAATCCGTTGGTCGCCCCGGGTCGCACGCCTGGCAATGGCGGGTGAGGCTCCCAAGATGAGTGTCTGCGTACGTGAGGTCTCGAACCTGAGACCTCCTTAAGCGGCACCGAGCTGCTTACCACTCGGCCCAACCCCTCTTAGTTCAACGATAATTTTTTATTCTTCTTTGCATATCCTTAAAAGCGTGCGGGGGAGAGTGGAAATTTAATCATGAGAAACAGAAAGACATTGAATGCACTCCCCTTTTGGTCCTCAATAAAAAAAACAAAAAAAAATTGAAAAGAAAAAGCAAAATAAGAGCACTGCTTTTTTTTTTTTTTTTTTAAGTTTGCATCATATAATATCCGCGGACTAGTCGAAATACACCTCAAAACTAATTTGCAATCGGACCGGGATCCTGGGAGAAATTCCCGTTAACCCTCTTAACCTGGGTTTCGATCCTGGGATCACCTATTTGAAGGTTTAGTGAGAGAACCGCTGTATCAACTCCAAGTCGATAAGGACACTACTTTCGAGAGGCAATTTTGTGGGACGTGTTGTTAGTGGTAGTGTTTATACGGTAATCTTAAAAAATAAATTCAACTATTTTTAAATTTTTACAGAAAATCTAAAATTTAAAAATTATTTATAAGAATATTCAAAATTTATTAATTGATATTACTATGTGCTACGTTTCTTTAACTACTTTCTCTTTACTTTCCTCTGCCAATAACAGATTTTTTATTAACATTGGATTGATAAAGTAGTTCGACATATGTAATTTTCAAATTTATCATTTTCTTGTTAAAATAATTTTAGCTTTAGTGTACAGAGTAGATTTTCGAGTAAATATTTAATATGTAATATATAACGAACTCGTTGCATAAATTATTATTCTGATCTCGACATGTGTAAGATTGACCCTCGAGAACCGTAAAAATTTTACAAATTTATTACGTATTACATAGTGAATATTTACTCTAGATTTTCAGGGACTCAGTACTAATATGAACCACTGGAGTTTTGAGTTAGACTGATGTTGGGAGGAAATATTAATATTTTTCTAATTTTTTATTAATATTGTCCTAATTTAAGGTTGAAATTTTCTTGGGAACATGCGCCTCTAGTTGACTAGAAAATTTAGCATGTGATGATATTATTGTGTAATAATGTCTATGTGGCGATGTCAATCAATATTATTTCATTTATTTTTAATTTTTTTTAAAATTCTAAAGAAAATAACCATAAAAACATATTAAATTCTATTGGTTAGCATTTGTCACTGTCGCGCGACGATACCGTCACATGGCCTACATTGCCCTACTATATGCGCGTGCACACCTTTGACACAATGAAGGTCGGTAGGATAAAATCCAAAAGGGGATAATTACAGTGAAAATTTTATATGTTTATTATTTTTTATAACAGAATTCTATAAGTTTGAAAATGATTAATTTAGTCCTATTAAATCTGCTTTGTTATATTTTCAGTTCAAATTATCACTGTTTTGATGATGTTTTAGATTGAAAGTATAATAAAATTGATTTTATAAGACTGAATTAATCGTTTTTAAATTTATAGGATTCAATTACAAAAAAATAATAAATATATATTCTCAATCCAAAAGCGTTGAAAAAAAAATTTAGTGCAGCGACTTTTTATCCTCCCACTCCAAGCAACCTAGACCGTCAGATTAATCAACGTTCAACTCCAGACTGATCCAACTGCTGTTCGTCCTCCACGTCACCCAATTAAAGCGACACCCCGCCCTCAAACACAGGACCCGACCTTCCGACGTGGAGTGCTGCTTTGGCGCCACGTGTCCAACTCCCACCGGTGATCCCTCCTCCTCCCTCCCTGCTTGCCGTAAGCCACCGTCTCTTCTTCTTCTTCTTCAGTCCTCTAGGGGAAGCGGATTAAGAGACGCGGCTCATTGTTCTGAATCGTCACCAGCAGCCGTACGGAGGAGGAAATCGACTGTAGGCGCAGTAGCAATTAGAAGATTCAGCTCAATCTCTCGATCTCTGTCGATGACGCTCTCTCGCAGAATCTCCTGCCATGCTCCATTGGCGGCAGTTCGCTTCTACTGCAGCCACTCAATTGCGAAGCGAGCAGGTCCTTTCTCTGCTCCCTGGCATTTTCGTCTCAATCACCTGCTGATTCTAAAACCTAGGAAATTCTATCTGCTTCCCGCATTTATCTTCACTAACTTCAGAGATGGCGGCGCCAGTGAATTTGGCTACTAAAAATGTGATCCGATTGAAAATTTATAATTCATCCGGAAACTGTATGTTCTTTCATTATCTCATTATGTAGTCATTTCGCCTCAAGGAAAGTCCAAAGAGCAATGGCCCTCATCAGACTTTTATTCACCGAAACGAGGAGGCGTCCTATAATTTCTGCAGATTGCAGCTCGTGTAATATTTAGATCACCATTTATGGCGGGATGATGGAGTTTTTTTGCAGTTAATGACAGCTCATTGACGATTCAACAGCAAGTAATAATGTCAAATTCATATTTGATTTAATCAAAGATCTTTTACGTTCTTAGGCTCGTATTATAGCTCATGGATCTGTTATTGTTCACGAATATAGCTGAATGGCTACTTGCTGCGTCAGAAACCCACCTAGCAATTTTCTGGACATTCATCACATTATTCCAGTTGAAATTGCAGATATCATTATTCTATTGCAACTGAATCAGGGATTGTCTGATTTAAGGCTCTGCAAATAAGCAATTTTAGATTTACAAAAGGTTGTGCTGGGATATACATTACTGAGGTGATGGCGGTAATTTTAATTGAAGTTCCGGGCATTGATGTATTTGGTTGAGTGGGAGTTTTGGAGATGCGAATCTTGTTTATGTATTGGTTTACCACTTTTTTTTAATGAAATTTGGGGCAATTTCCCTTTCAGGGCCACTTATGCAATACAAGGACCATGTAAAGCAGGGGAAGCTGCAGCACGACCCTGACCAGGAAAAGGTTGCTATGGAATTGGAGAGTCTTCTTGGGAGGCTTCAGCAATATGAGAAAGACATGGAGGAATATCATGTAATAAATTACATTTGTGTGTGCAATTCTTGGCTCCCATTTAGTATCAAAACATGAATCTTGCATAGATGCAATCCCTTTGTTTTTATTTCATATATGGATTCTGTTTTCCTTTTAGGTCAAGTTAGCTGAATGGGAGAGCAGGAGGGAAAACAAGCGGCGTGGCCTTCTGGTGGAAGAAGCTGAAATGAAGCAGCAAGGGGGTGTATGGACATCAGTAAACAAGCATCGGAGTAAACTCTCTGAGAAGTGGATGTTTAGGTGAGGTTCACTGTCCATATGAATGTGTTTGTGTGTGTCCACATCTGGATGATGACCCAAGTTCGTGGAGAAAAGAACCTTTTTAGTGGCTACTTTAGGTTGTTCCTTTGACCATGTAGGTTAGGAGTTGCAAAATCAACTTCAAATAATATTCAGGTACAAATAGAAAAAGGGAACTTTGACTTTGCTCTGGTGTCCAGTCAAGGTGGGCCTACTTCCAATAATCATTTACACGGGAAGTATATGAAACTCCAGATACTATCAGTGATACATATCATTTTTCGTAACGGCAGGGTACTAATATCTCAATTTAGATCATTACTATGTAATCTGGGATCATCTTATAAGGATCGAATTTTCAAAATCGGTGATCTGATCTTCTGTGGAATTTCTCTACTTCATCCTGAATGTCCGTATGTCCTTGCAGATTCATCTGTTATATGCTGGCTATTGCATTATCCATTTCAAACTGGGATAGAAGGTTTAATTATAATTAAGACTATAGTGAGAGGACTCTCTGGCTGTGGTTCACATTTTCCCATTTCTAACAACGGGTACTTTTAAACTATTTGAAACTAAGCTGTTTAAAGTAAGTTCTGTTTAATTATCTTTGAATTTTAAATATGTAGTGTAAATTATATAAAGTAGATGGGTAATGCAGGAAAAAACCTGAAAATATTGAACCTGGAGTTGGAAAATGGGTTTCTTTTCTTAATCGGGAGAAGAAGTTGGATACAATTGTTGGTCGCCGTCCTCCTGCTCCTGCTGCTCCAAAAGGACTTTATCTTTTTGGCAATGTTGGGAGCGGTATGTCAGATTCTCTCTTTTCCATTTCTAAAGAGTGTTAGTACCATAAATATTACTAACTAGGCATGAATTTTAGCAATTACATTGCCTGGTAACAATGTCAGAATGCTTCTGAAATGTTCATGCTGATCATGCTAATTTACTATAGGAGTGATAAATTTGTTAAAACTGCACACTGCAGGAAAGACAATGCTTATGGATATGTTTTATAGTTCAACAGAAGGAATTGTAAAACATCGAAGACGCTATCACTTTCATGAGGTAGCTCTTAACATAATGTCCTGTCATTGTGCTCATATATTTTTCAGTCGATCTTTGCATGCCTTTTTATGTTGGGATTGTTCATCCTGCATCTAATGCAGGTAGCTTGTTTCTTTTGATCCCTTTTGGATGTCGATAAGGTTGTATATATGCTAAGGTTGTGATCAATGATGTTCATTAACCTGTGACTGAAGCTGATCAAATTTTTGCTTCCATTAAAAGGCAATGCTAGAGATTAATGCCCAAATGCATCAAATTTGGAAGAAACAAGTTGAGAAGTCCTTCCAGTCAAGAATCTCAAGCTGGATTGGGAATCTCCCATTTGATTCAAATGTTAAAGAATGGTTGGCTGAGGAAGAAAAATATAAGCAAGAAATGCAGATTCAAAATATTCTCCCTGCAGTCGCAGACAATTTCCTTATTGATGGGCAAGAGGATCACAGAGGAGCTAGCATTCTTTGCTTTGATGAAGTTCAGGTAGAGTTCCATAATAAAGTTACTTTTAAGGATTTCTGATCTCATGCATGAATTTGTTGATGAAAATAACTGAAAACTGTTACTTTAGAAGAAGCTGTCATGAGTTCTTCTTTTATTTCCCAGTGGAAATTTCTTTTAGATATATCCCATTGCGTAACAATATTCATTTTTTCTTGTTACAGACTGTTGATGTATTTGCTATTGTGGCCTTATCTGGGATTTTAAGCAGACTATTGAGTACCGGAACAGTTCTTGTGGCTACCAGCAATCGAGCACCGGAGGATTTAAATCAAGTGGGCATTTTTCCTCTGGAAAAGTTTAATATTCAATATTCTGCCTTTTATTAATTATTCCTGTCTATTTCAAAGGTTTCATCTTATTTATTTATTTATTCATTTCTTGAGATCTAATACCAGTGGAAAATGTCTGCCATTATTTGCCATTGTCATCTTCTATCCTTATGTGTTAAACACAATGCACTCTTATTACGTTCAATCTTAGTTGATGTTGTTTGTTTAGGATGGTATGCAGCGAGAGATCTTTCTGAAGTTTATTGACAAATTGCGAGAGCATTGTGATAATATCCTAATTGGAAGTGAAGTTGACTATAGACGTCTTATTGCACAACGATTTGTTCGTCAGGTAAACCATGATTAACTCATTTTCTAGTTAGGGGAGCATTGAGTCAAGTGTTAGTTATAGACCACATTAAGTGATGCTTGAATTCATTGCACTTGTAGGGGCGGAAGATGCTTCCCCCCAAACCCACCCAACGCCACTTTCACTAATAGGGAAAGCAATCACATAATTGCCCTCTCTCTTTGTGCTTTTTTTGATTTTTCAGAACCATTTTTTCTGGCCTTTGGATGGGAGTGCTGGGGAAAAGTTTCAAAAAATGTGGGTCAAGATCACAAGTGAGTCAGGAGCGCAAATTATTTCAGAAACAATTTCTGTGATGTTTGGGAGGTACTCATGTCAACTAAGTCATGATTTTTTTTTGTGTCATAAGCAAATATTCTGTTGTATCTCCTTTTCATGTCAGGACTCTGGAGGTTCCAGAAAGCTGTAATGGGATAGCAAGGTTCACATTTGAATATCTATGTGGAAGACCGGTACAGTTCTTGTTCCCATTCAAGTTCTGGCTATATGGATTGTTTGAAGTTGGGACTTTGAAAATTAAAATTTCTCTTCTTTCATTGGTAATGCAAAAGTGAGTGAGATCTTAAAAATGATCCCTTTCTCCTTAAATTGCAGAATGAACTGCCAATTTGACTTTTCCTTTTGGTAGCATAAGCAGATACCTTGAAGTCACATGTTCTGGCATTTTCAGATTGTCATTATGCCTTTTTACTCCATGGTTCATTATTTTAATTTTGCACAGGTTGGTGCTGCAGATTATATTGCAATTGCTAGGACCTATCATACTGTTTTCATATCTGGTATTCCAATTATGAGCATGAGAATCCGTGATAAGGTAATTTGTTACTTTTAGATGCCATCTAGTCCTCTGTGGTCTAACTTCTTGTGAGTAAATGTGTGTTTTATGAATCGGGGATATAAGAAGCGATATCTTCTGAAGATTTCTTCGAGTGAACTAAGAAAAATGGTCTTTTCCTTTAATAATTTCTTTTCTTTTTCTTCTCTCCAGGCAAGGAGGTTTATCACTCTTATTGATGAGCTGTACAATCATCATTGTCGCCTAGTTTGTTCTGCTGCTTCTTCTATTGATGATTTATTCCAAGGGACAGAGGATGGTACGCTGTTTGACTTGGAGAGGTAATTGCTGAAAGAGTTCTCTTTCTAGCGTTAATTGAATTCATGAGGTTACATCAATTTAGATGTTTCTCCTCCCTCTTATATATAACTCCTATGAAGAGATGGAGCCTCACTGTTAACCATGAAGCAAAGGCGTGTGGTCTGACACATAGGCAGATCCTAGGATGCCAATATATTTAGGAATATCATTCTCACTAGCATGAGGCAACTTCTAATATTAGGTTTGTTGTTTCAGTTTAGATGCTTCATAATCTTACCCGGTATATGTAATGGACTTCTCTTTCAATTTATTTGTCAATTTCTTATGTAAAGTAGGTGAATCAATAAACTGGACTAGATAAAGATTAGATCTGTCTTTTATGAACTGATCCTTTATTTTGTGCTCCCTGAGCACAAACACCAGCATCATACTTAGAAATTTAAAGCTTGAGAAGTGATTCTCTGCATCTTTTTCACAGCTTTCAATTTGAAACTGAGATAGAAGGAAGTAAGCTTCGGAGAGATGTCTTAGCGGAAGGCAGTGTGAGCTCTGGAGGTGCACCAACTGGAATTATTTCATTGATGTCTGGTCAAGAGGAGATGTTTGCCTTCCGTCGTGCAGTAAGTGTACTCTTCTCTGTGCACAATACACTTCACAATATATTAGACCCTGGCTATGTGAGCCAGAGTGTACTGGTTGGTTCAATTTAGTTCAATTGGACAATGGCTATGATACCTGTTGGATTTTTGCGATGGGCTGAAATGATGCCCATCGTGCACACTGTGATGCACTTGTCAATTCCTCCGACACAGGTCTAATCTAGTCAGTTCATTTTACTAAGGAACTGATCCGGAAAGTTGTCTATATTGGGTTGTTATGAACCATTCTAGATTCTCTCGGATAAGAACTTTGTTCGGTGATTAGAATCAAGTTTGCTTGAACCCATGAAACTTATCCAACCCTGCTTAGTACCAACTATGTGCACCCTTATAAACTATTTATTCTTAATGAGGAAACTTTCCGTGTAGGTATCCCGCTTGATTGAAATGCAGACACCGTTATACCTGGAGGGTGTCCGTGCTCTTCACCCTTATTTCCAAAGACGACATCAAGATTCTTGAGTCAATTTGATTCATCATCAGCAGCTGTAGCAGTAGTGCTGCTACATTGATTTGATCTTCGATGGACTAAAATTTTCTTAAGCCAAACTATCTCTTCTGTGACAAGTGATTCATGCTGCTCTTTAATGTGAATAAGCTGCTGACTAGGCTCTTTCTTCCTTCATTGTCTTCATGTCCTATTTATCAATAAATAAGGATATGCATGGTTCACCTCTTCTTTGTGCTGAAGCAAAACATTTTTGTATTTTTCATTGTTTTCATCTCATGTCAGAGTAGATAATATTCTTAAAACCATAGTCATTTATTTTCTCAACCATAAGCCATGGCCTGGTAATTGGGTACCATTTATTAGGAACATCTTGATAAGATATAGACCTGGACTAATGGAGAGCATGTTTTCTTTTCCCATTATTCCACTACGTATTATTATACGTATGGAGTATACAATATCTTCCTGCATCTGCTCAGCAATTTCTCTGGCCATAAATGATGCTGCTCCAAGGATGAGGTATGACAGCTTTGATACTTTTAAATAATAAAATCCAAATGGAATGCGCCTCAAACCCTGCAAGTGAGGGGGAAAAAAGAAAAGAATGAGAAGTGGCGACTAGTTTTATCATATTCTCACAGCTGTATATATACTTCATAAGAAAAAGAGGATATATTTACTGTGCATATTCGACGTTGATTTTTGTATTAGGGTATCTTGAGATTGCATCAAAAGCTTTGTTAGACAGGAGGAGAGTTGCTGCACATGGGCTGGTCCGACACAGATCAACAACCTCCACAGCTATGAACCCGTCCTTGCATGGTCTCTTCAGCCCGCTGATGCATCTCACCCTGTATCTCCTTCCACAGGCAGCTCCGTTATCCCACAACCCCTCACTTGCTGCTACAAAGAAGCCTCCCTCGGGGAACTGGTCCTGGTTATATCCCTTGCATTTTGTCGCTTTATTACATTAAACAAGCAATTAGAAAAAGAAACAGGAAACTGATCCAGAGAAGTTTAGTTGAACTAGTTTGTGTGAATCACTGTGTGCTGATCTTGCACTTGAAAAGTTTTGAGGTTTCTTTTGAATGCATTGAGATGGCAATTGATGGATGCTACCTGACGAAATTTTGTGGAAACATCAGTTTGGAGTAGTCTCCTTTGTGGTTTGCCATCTCATGTTTCATTTTTCATTCATAGCATGAGAGGAACAAAACAGAGAGAAAGAGAGACTTCTGAAACAGTTTCCTTATTGGGAGATAGTTGTCTACGTACGCAAGTATGGTGGATCATATGAAGTCGCTGTCCCCACATCCCCTAGAGCTCCCGAAATTGCATAAAACGAGCACAGAACAGCTACACTGAGCATGAGTGAGCTCATATCTGTCCTGCTCTAGGCTGTAGAAGAAAGCTTTGTCGTGACACTGTTGTCTTAATTATGGGAGTCTCTGCTTGCTCTAGGTCCTATTTATACTTCAGTCACTGTCTCACACAGAGAGTTGAGTTCGTGCATCAAATCTTTTTCGAGCTAATCTCTCATGGAATCACTTTCTGTCACTTCCTTGGCCTTGTATATTTGGGGCTGATGTCATGCCTGTGCTGTCCTAACTTAGAAAGTGGATGCTTGCACATTTTGAAAGAAGTCAAGGCATTCTAGGAATTGAATTGCACGACGTGATCCTGTGGATCATCAACTTTAGCATGTGAGGGAATTGCTCATATTATAAGTTAGTGGTCCACCGCCTTGTCCTTAAAACTATGCCAGTCTGATCATGGTCATCATTATTCATTAATTAATGCCGGCTCAGAGATCATGCTTCTTTGTATCACCTTCTTTAGAGCCTTGGATAATGCTCTTTTCTTCTGTGATCTCTCCACTTTGACATAAAGATTTGATCACTTAGACCACAGCCATGATTAAGTGATTTGGAGATTCTAAGGTAGAATGGGGACGGTTGGACAGCTGAATCAGCCATTAGTAGGCATTTTGTTCCTATTTGATGATGCTGTGTAGGACAGTGAACAGAAACCTTGGCCACATGACTTGCTAGGGATCTGGTCTACCTTATCCCTAGTCTTGAACGCTTGGTAGGTCAGAAGTCCACAGGGCTTGGTTGAGTTGGTAATGCACAGATTGCCATAGGCAATGACATTAGTTAGTTTGGAACCTTGGAGCGATGGCACTCTGATACCATGTTCAAGCAGTCAGTACCTTGCTAGTATGTGAAAGTGGACAAGTTGCAATATCATCATCAGGTGAAAGGTGTTCTCGATGTTAAATGGCGGTATCAGGACAGAAGAGGACACTTGGCACCCAGCAAGCATCAGTCTGCCCCTATCGGTTGATTGGCAACAGCAGCCTGGAACAAGTATTCTGTGAAGCACTACTTGGCCATGGTACGATATCTTTTATCGTTCCGGAATGTTAACTGTGCTGTTAGTTTCAGCAGTCTTCTTCATTTGTTCTTCCCTCAGACTAACTTTTTCAGATCCTGTATAGCCTTGATTGGATAAGCTCAAGCCCACAACATTGTTCGATCACTGGGGCGGCTGGCAGCTGCGGCTTAAAGGTGAGCACTTCTATATTCGATCTGTTATTATCCCTTATGAAAGTGATTGTGGGAGTGAATTGATTTAACAGAAAAAGGTTGGGTGCTTGGAAGCACGTGTGGAGAGGAAAGCGTGTGAAAAATTATTAATGTTATCTTTGGTGGGGGTGATGGTCGATAAGGGAGAGAGCCTGCGCTGCTTCCTCCTCTTTTCATTATTTAATCATGTGATTGAAATCTCAGCATCATGCCCAATGGAAAAAAAAAATGACATTAGGAAAAAGGTAGGCTCGAGCAGTGACATGTTGTAGTAGCCCAGCAGTACATGGCGACTTGCTGCAGCGTGGTAGTCGATTATTGTCGATACCATTGTTAAAGGGCAAACAGTAGATGGGGAAAAGTATCTCGCCTTTTGTTCAACGCTTGTGTCGGAGGCTCCTTTGGTTCGGGGTGCTTGCAGTAAATTCTCTCTGGCCTGAAATGATTCTTGTAGATGGTAAGGTGTCGAAAATTAGGCATGGCACGGGGGAAGTGATAGGGGGAGTGGAAACGAAGGGTTATTAGAAAGTAGATTGCCGTGGATTATGCCATACCCGTGCATGCTTTTGGCCTCTCATTAAAGAGCTAAGTTGAAGAAGTTTTGGGTATGAGCGGTTTTCTAGAAAGCATCTTGTATGTTTAACATGCTGTTTACTTCTTTTATTATTAATTTTTTATCTCATCTGGTACACAACCGTAGCTTAGTTTGGCTTGTACAGGGCCTGACGAGCCTCTGCCTATTGTAATGAGTGGAGCTCGAGCTCGGATATTGGGCCTGCCCAAACTCGAGTATACAAATCGCTAAACAATCCGAGCTCGAACACAGTATATTCGAGCTCGACTCGACTCATCTCGTTTACACCCCTTTTCCCCTCCCCTCACATCTAATTCTATTTCGATGTGGAAAGTGGAACAAATTGCTGGGCCTTCGTTCTTTTAACATGCAGCCCTTTTGCAAACCCAATGTACCATGGCCTCTCTAGTCTTCCCTGTCATTCTCTCCATCCATAACCATAAGGAAATGTTTAGTTGGTCGGAATGGGTGAATCTAGAAGAGTTATTTCACATCCACCCTCCATAAAGAAGGAATAGTCATTCCTCTTACCTCAATCGGGAATAGCTAATCCTAGCTGGAATAGTCGATTAAATTACATGTATGCTCTCAAGTATTTATTAAATTTTCATTTCATTCCACCGCCTCATCCGCCTGCCACCGCTACTGCTCCAACCCCCTACCACCGCCATTAGCCTTTTGTTGACATATCCAAACCTCCCCGAACCTTCCCAGGCCTCCTCCCAACCTTCCCGTACCGGCCTAAGCCTTCCCATGCCAGCCAAACCTTCCCATGCCAATTCGTCTCCCCTCCCATGCCGTCCCATGTCTCCCCCGAGCCTTCCCCGAACCTCTCAAGCTTTCCTGTGCCTCTTCATCTTGTCGTGGATTCGTCTCGGTAGATCGGGATTAAGCAAAAGCTCGAGCTGTGATGGTTCGGCAGTGGCTCGTTGGGTTCGGGGGTGGGGATGATGGTTGAGGGGTGGGGGCCCGTAGAAGATGATTACTCCATTTTTTATTTTCATTTTTATATTTTAATATTAATTTTATATATTTTTAAAATATATATAGTTAAGACAATTTAATCTTTCTACTTTAAAAATTTTATTTCATATTATTTTATTCTCTTTGTCCCAACAACAATATTCTCATTCATCATTTCATTTATTACACATTATTCCTTTTTTCATTCCATCCTATTTACATTATATGTCATTCATAAGAACCAAGCGAATCAAAGCTCTCTTGTGTTCCCGTTGGGATGGATCCTGCAAGGCAAGCTGATCTAAGAGGCGTGTTTCGGAATTGTCCTGGTGGGCCTCCTCTCTCACTGCCGAAATTGTAGGCGGACACGGTGAAGGTATGGAGCCGTGATGGGTAATTTGATCATTTTATTTCTACTTTCAATAGGTAGAAGCTAGGGCTCAAGAGAGAGGGGAACCAGGAATAGGTATTCCAGATAGTGTATCACCCTTGAACCAAATGAGGGGAATAACCATTCCTATTCTATTCTGGCCAACCTAACACAGCATTAACACATCCTGGGATCCGGAGAGAACATAATAAGATGATCAGACTCCAGAGTTGGAAGCATCTAACAAATGATAGCTTACATAGAGTGGCATATAAGAAATAAATCATAGGTATAATGTTCACTTCCGACCCGCCCGGCCCAAAATTTCGAATGATATCTCTGATGACTGCAGATAGCATCGACACAAGCGTGAATACTGCCACCCAATCCCTGCACTCACCTAAAGCAATTTAACCTGCGTAGACATAAATACCGTGTCCATAATACCATAGGAACTGGGGTAACGTGAGCTCTTTCGTGTCGATCTCCCGGTCCTTGTCTCTGCTGGCTTCTAAGTAGAAGGATATACGCACGCTTCGTAACCTGCGATGCATTGCAGTTGCCTGATCAGTCCCGCCACAGTCGATCGTGATCGATTTCCATTTCCAAAAAAATAAATGTATAGCACGGGAATTTACAATATCATTTGTTTATACACGTACTCGGGTCGGTGGCGATTATCACACCGGTCCCGCCAAAATCGCAGTTGAATGGCTGGCAACCGAACGCCTGGTAGTACGCGTTCATGGCATAAGCCGCGTGAGACCGCACCGTATTGGGGCTGAAGCAGGGCCCTCCGGCCTGTATGGGCTTGCAGTCCACTCCCTGGCTGCAGACGTAGTCTATATTCGCCTGCAGCGCCTGATCGGTGGCGTCCGAGTTAGGCACGCACCATGTCTTCCCGGCAGTGGACGGCGGTGATGCGGCCGGCGGAGAATAGGACGGCTGTGGAGAGCTGGGCGTGGGCCCCGCCGCCTGGAAAATCAAAAACCCATAATCAAAACTCAAATGGCGGCGTTTTTTATATTTAAAAATTGGATAGCTTAGACAGAGTTTTATGAATAAAAACTATTAAGAATTCTTATTTAGGGGATTTTCAGCTCGACTCAATAAGACCATCCATTTTTTTCAATTTAATCCATTAATATTTAAAAATTCAATAAATTTTGACCAATTCAGTCCGAGCGGAAGAAATCCATTTGGGAGTCTTTAAAGTAAATTTTTTTTATTCATAATACTTAAATCAAAAATCTTATTTAAGAATAAGGAATCCCTTATTTCCTCTATCAACCCAACAAAAATTAATAATTTTCAGAAATTTACTGTACCGGGCTGACCTGATAGATTTACCAACTAGTACTCACCGTATAGTAAAAAATTTCTGTGGACAAATACAGATTAGAATGTACTCTTTTGACCAAAACACCCCTCAAAGGAACACGAACTCCGATGCAGAAAGAGCTGGTCGGCAATGTCAGAGAATGCTGCTTGACAGGGCAGAATTTCCAAAACGCAACACCCAACTAAGCATTAACGTGTGAGTATGCTATTGGTCGGCTCTGACAACGGTCAATTTCTCGAAGTTTGAACGTCGACGAAACGGAATAAGTTTTACAGATTGGCCCTAGTCGGTTACCTGCTGATCTCGGAGGATCCCGACGTCGTACACCGGAGTCAGGTCCGGCTTGAACAGTCCGAAGTTCTGCTCCGAGACGGAGGGCTTGAGGTCCTCATTGAACAGCGAAAAGATGTACGTCTCGAACGTCCGGTTCGGCATCAATGGCGTTCCCCTACCGGAGCTCACGTGCCTCAAGAGGTTCCCGTTGAACGACTTCGCGTTCTCCACGTTCACGTCCGGCTGGGTCGCCGGGTCCCCGACAGACGGCCATCCGGTCTCGCCGACCGAGATGACCACGTCGCCGTACCCGAGACGTTTCATGGCTGTGTACACCGCGTCCATCTGGGCGTCGAACATGTTGGTGTAGTTGATCCCGGTGGCTGCGTCGAACACGCCAGCGTTCGGCCGGAACAGCGCGTAGTTGAGGGTCCTGGCCGTGAAGCCGAAGTACGGGTAAGGGTTCACCATGAAGGTGGACTTCGTCTGGCGGTGGAATTCGAGGATGGGGGCGAAGATCGACCGGTCGTAGCCGCGGCGGAACCGGCCGGTGCTCGGGGGCTCCGAGGAGGAGAGGATACCGAGGGAATGAGGCGTCGTCACCTCGACGCCGGTGACGTTGGCGAGCTGCAGGGCGGAGTGGAGGGATCTCATGGCGCGGAGTAGGTTGGCTATGAGGGTCTTGTCGTGGGTGGCTAGGATCTCGTTGCCGACGGCGATGCGGTTGATATTGGTGGCGGGATGAAAAGGGAGGATGTTGGAGGAGACCCAGGACTGGGCAGCGGGTAGGTTGGTGAGGGGGATGATGTCGCCGTTCCCGACGGTGACGGTGACGGCGATGCCGGTGCCGGCGAAAGCGCGGAGAATGTCCGGGTTGGCATCGAAGAGCTTGACACGGTCGATGGTGGTGCGGGTCTTGAGGAAGGCCGCCACCTGAGCCGGTGGTGGGAGGTTGTCGGCAACGGTGCCGTAGTTGACGCCAATCGGGTAGGCGGCGCGTGAGACTTGGAGGTAGATAGGTAGAGCGAGGAGGAGGAGGATGAAGAGGTTGGCCATTGTAAAGCAGAGGTTTCAAAGAGACCGCCTCTTAGGTTGCCTGTGTAGCGGTGGTGGGGCGAGCTGAGTTTTGGTTAAAGGTGCGAGGAGCTAAGCGAGTGGGACCACGCGTGTCAGGGTTTTACTTAGGATGGCGGGAAGAGAAGATGGGGGTGTGGGGCGGGGGACCACAAGATGCAGAAATCGGCAGACGTGTCGGAGTTGCCGAGTGCAATCGTGGCTCTGACGCGCTATCTGCTGGATGTTGTTGGTGATTGGACGAGACACGAGTGAGAGAGGCAATCCTACTTTTTTATTTTTTTAAATAACTGTTAATCTCAACCATATTTTTACTATTTTAATTTTAAATTTTTTTATTTTTTACCATACATATTCTCAATTTTTTAAAATTTTACTATTTTAGTTATACTATTACTTTTTTTATCAAAAAACACATTTCATCCAAAATTATTTTCTAATAAAAACTATTCTTTAAAGAATGAAAAAATAAAAAAAATAAAAAAATCGATAAAGTTTTATTGATGAACATATTCTCTTTAAAATTGAGATACATTTCTAATTGAAAATTAATTGATGGCCATCGTGACTTATTCTGAAAAAATGAGTCCTAATTTTAGAAAAAATATATATTAATAATCAATATTTTCTTAATCAAATATTGAATATATTTTTAAAATTTTTGAATGAAATATCTTTTTTTTAGAATAAGATATGCTTATGCTTTTTAGATGAAAAAGGTCATGGTAGAATTAAAATAGCAAAAACTCAAGATGATGACGACGTTAATAACAAAAAAATAAAATTTTATAATTAAAATAATTAAAATGTAAAATATTAATGATTAAAAGTGTTTTTTCCATTCTTTTTCTGAAAAGCAATCCTATTCTTTTTGAGATATTGTTAGCTCATCCTATTTTAGGGCCATCAGTTTTTTCAAAAAATGAAGACCGAAATTGGAATCGAAATAAATGATTCCATTTAAATTTATTTGTTTTTCAAAAAAGGGATTATGATTCCTTACCTGGCGGAATTCATTTCCCATATGCCGGAATCCGATTCCCCTCGTAAAACTAAGGAATCAGGTTAAAAATTCTCAGAAATTAAAAAAAAAAAAAACATCCTGAAAAATTCAACTATTCAAAAACTCTTCAAAAATATAACTAAAAAATCGTAACAAGTATTGATTATTGAAAATCTTTTACTTGTATAAATCCGAGAATTTTTTTTCTTCAATGGTTCAGCATCAGTTTTACAAAAAGAAAAGAAGATGCAAAGTTTCAATAACTAGAGAAGGGAAGTGGCTGTGAAGTATGAGAGAAAAACTTTAAAAGTGGAAGAGTTCATATAATTGACAGATTCTTTGACAAATTCGTAATTTTTATTAGATAATTTTCTCATATTTATTTAATTTATCTAGATAATATTGGATAAATTATTTAGATAGTTTTTTTATTTCAAATGTCTAATATTTTAATAAATAATAATAAAGAGAATCGGACTCCATTTTTAAATTAAATCAAACAAAAATTGAAAATTATCATTCTGTTTCCGATTCCACCTCATTCCGTTTCTAATTCCGCAATACAAACCAAACGACCCTTTATTATACTCGCGAGAAAATGTTAATTAAAATATAATAAATGAGTAAATTATTATTAATTATTTAAACTATCATTATAATTATTACTGATTAAAGTAATGCGATTGGTATTTTCTGTTACTGTGAGTTATAATCTTCTCTCTCTTTTTTTTTTTTTTGTTTGAAGTGGAGGGTCGAAGCAAATCGGCAATCCCGCTCGACTCGATGGTTTAATACAGCCTTTAATCACTTTAGCTAACCTGGAGAAATCTGAAGCGATGGAATCCAAAACCCACCGGATTTATGGAAGGAAAAATGCGTACAAGAGGGTAAATTTTGCATAGCTCGAAATCCCCTAATTCAGATGACATTTTATGTACGAACATCGCGCTCTGTCATATGAGTTGTCGTCGATAGTATCCTTCAAAACTTTTCTCGGCTTATCAACGTGGGATTCAACTTTCCCATCGTTCCCGCACGAGCTTATACGGGCTTCATTTTTTTTCGCCGGCTTTTCTCAGCCCAATTATTCTTTATTGAATCCTACTTCGAGCCGGGATGGGCCTCGGGGGTCGAGCTCATCAATGGTGAATTTTCTTCATTTATAAGATTCAAATTCGGGACCTTATTTAAGGGTGAAAAACGCTGCACCGCCTATATCAATTCATTTTGAGAACAATTTCTCATTCACGCGTACCATTTTTCCGACCCATTTTCCTTCTGCCATAATTTCTTGCTCTTTGGTGGCTGTGCTGTCAGGGAGGAACGACCTCTGAGGCCATTTTCTTGCACCGAATGAATCCTTTCTGCAGATTCTTGTGAAGGAGACTGCCGTGTTTCTGATGCTTTGGCACTTTGAGTTACTGGTTATTTGTTCTAAGTCAGGTATAACCAGGCCTGGCCACGGGCCGGTTTGGGCCCGAAATCGGCCCGAAACCGTGAGACCTGAGGTTCAGGGCCGGTTCATTTGGCCTCAGAAACCGGAACCGATGGAAAAGCAAAATTGTTTATTTTTTTTTCTAATTTCCCCCCGCTGCCTGCCATGCGCAGGCCTAGGCGCCCCTGCCCCCTTTTCTTCCTGCCACGTGGCAGCCCTACCCTCTACTACTTCATCCTTTAATTTCAAAATTTTAACATACTTCTAATTATACGTAAGTTTTTGTTCTGCAGGTAACTTAATTTTTAGCAAAAAATTAAATTCAAGTTAATTAATTAATTTATTTTTATATTTAACTTTTAGTTTACTTTAATTTTTAATTATATGTTTTAAATTAATTTTATTTAATTTTACATAAATCGAACAAGAATCGTTCTGTTCCGAACCGTCCCTGAACTGTCCAAAGGAAGGTTCAGAGCCAGTTCCGAGGGGCCACGGAACTGGAACCGGCAATTCTGAACCTGAACTAGATAGTTCTGGAACCGTGGCCAGGCCTAGGCATAACTAACTCAGTCGAATACGGTTAAGGGCGTATCGATTATAGTGTACATCGAATCATTCCTAACAAATATGTTCGAGTCGGGTGGGTTTGCTTGTTCACCGGAGCGATCGACTCGGTGCAGCCACGACGACTCTACGAGCTAACATCAGGTCGATAGGGTTCCCTCCGACCTATTGTATTGAGGATCTCAAGATATCTCAAGTTCAAGGGGGTGATCGTCCCCGTACTCCTAAATCCGTCCCCGTCACATTGCATCTTTTAGAGTTTTTTTTTCCTAATATAATGCTAGTTATAATATCATATTAGAATGAATTTTCTATCGCAAAACTTATCTGTATTTTATAGTTATTTACCTGTATTTATCAAAAAATCTTAACCAAATTTATGTTTTCCCCCCTCAAGCATTCCGATCTTATATTTCAAACCACGATCAAGGCACTAAAAACCGATCCGTAATTTTAACGTTTTTCCTTAATCTGACCGTACTCGAACCGGATGCGCGAAACCCAGTGATGGCCCGGACTGCAAGCATTCCCAATCTCACATGCTATGCTGTGTTGGAAACGTGGAAAATTCCTTGCGATGTGAGGTTGTTCTGGCAGTGAAGCTTCCCTGTAAAAAGGCGGAATCATGTGAGATGCAGTGAACTTGGTACGAGAAGGAACCTTCCCCAGAGAGTTCAATAAAATTCAGCCAATCCTAAAATATTTATAAAAATTCTGTGTGCCACGTGTAACTTTTTTTTGGGAAAGAATTCTCAAATAATCGTCACGTTTTTAAATTGTACAAATCAAAAAAGTTTTATTATGTGGGAGGTACTGTGATTTGGAGGTGGGTCTTGCTCATTACTGAGCGGCCAAATCAACGGGAAAGTCTTCAATGAAACGATCATATTGTTAAGTAATACTGACGTGATAAATTCCTGCAATCAGAATTTGATATTTATATATCTGTCTGATTAGCGTTTATCATTTATTAGGATTTTTAGTATTTTTTAAATATTTATAGGATCCGCTATTTATTAGTATTTTTTATATTTTTAAATTTTTTAGAATTCAATAATTATAGTTATATAATTATTAATTATATATCAAATTTTAATTAGATAAACATATTACTGCAGGATCACTTACGTGGTATTACGACCTTTTCACTTAAACTTTCTCCGCGTCAACAGTGCTGCCGAAGGAATTTGGGCTGAAAAGCATGAAAACGAAGCTCCAATTCCGCCCAACTCCATCTTCTAGCTCCCTCTCCCTTCCCTGACGTCAATCGGCGAGAAGGAAATAAGAAAATCACGCATAGCTTGACACGAACTTTTAGAATTCTTTTTTTTTGAATTTTAAAAGTATTTAGTTTTGACGATTAAGGAAAAATCACGACTTCGATTCAGACCGCAAGTCCATCCATTCTCGTTTTCTCGGTCTGAACGTAAGGGTTTTGAATTCAAGTTTTGCAGTTCTCATCAATCTACGACGCCATCAAGCAGTACCGATCTGATGCCTCCAGTGGTCATGTTCGATGCATCGAACGGTGACTCGGGTTTTGCACGATGGTTCCTTTTTTTTTTTTTTTTTCTTTTCGCGCCGTTTCCACAGTAGCACGTGCGTGGACACCTGAAGCAAGAGAATCGGTCACGTTTTTGAGAAGGATTGAACAAGCCGTCCTGAAATATTCACAAATCCTTTTTTTTTTTTCCAAAGGCCAGGAAAAGTGTGCGCATTCTTGTGTTGATGATTCTACAAGGAACGGTGGGTGGGTCCCGTGTTCGGGCACGGCATTCTTCTTCCTATCCCGAGAAACATACACTATCCAACCGATATAAATCGGTTCGGGTGGCTCGATCCAACTTTTCATAAATCGGCGACCGGGTCCTGTTTATGTAAACGGAGAGAATCTATAGTTGAACGGGTTTTCATCTGTTAGTTGGTCAAATTAGACTCGAAGTTGTATTAATTGAGTTCCATGAAGTTCCAGGTATCGGGTTGGGACGTATCGGGGAATTAATCCCACGTCAAACAATTCACAAAGGGAATCCTTGTGCGTAAGAGAATTTTGTACTGCCACTTGTAAATTTAGATTTTTAGGTGAATATTGTTCTAATTAGGATGGATTTAAGAAGGCGTGAGATGATCGACTACTAAACTCCATAAAACCCATGAAATTATATATATATATATTCAATTAACTTTTTTTCTAATTTTTTTTTAAATTTTCTTATTTTACTGACTTAAATATGTTGTATTTCGCTTTTATTGAGTTTTGCCACGTGGTCGTCACTGTGTGGTGACACCAACCAAAAAAATAGTCAATCCGACTCAAAATCATAGCAATCAAGTCTGGTGAACTTCCGGATACCGGGCGGCGCATATCAAGGAATGAATTCTACACCGAGCAACTAACAAAATGAATTCCCGACATATAAGAGAATTATTAATGTTCAAACATGTACAAGCTTAAGCTCTCGGATAGAGATGGACCCGACCTCTTATTGGCCTGGCAGATATTTTTACTCACACGATGTGCAAACGGGTTATGGGCTCGTGGTTAGGCGCTGAACTCGAGCGTGGAACTCGTGGTCAGTGAATTGAGTGCGTCATGCTCACTAATTGACTCGTGGTCAAGTTTTGATTATTGAGAAAAAAAGTTTAGTATTTTAGACCGATATAAATCCAATCTCTTACCGGATCAAAATTTTACAGCAAAGATCGTGGAAGAAAAGTTCATGAACCGGCCAAGGATTCAAAGATGGGGTGCATGAACATTCCCACCCTCTTTTCACACGGAGTCGGTCCACTTGGGTGGACTGTCGGCATAACTTATGTCATAGTAAAAGATCAATCCATCAGAGAGTCTCCTGTCCTGTCTGAATGAAACCGTGTCCCCCCTCTCTCTCTCTCGCTCCCTCTCTGTTTTATTATTATTATTATTATTATTATTATTATTATTATTATTCCATTTTTCTTATTTTTATTATTTTTTCTTTTTTAAATGGGAATTCATCCCTGTCTGTCTGTCCCGACATAGAAGAAAGTGTTGTATATAAGTGGAATATTACGTAATAGTGTCGATACAATATCAATGATTAATTAAATTAAGTTATTTTTATAATTTATTTTTTTAAGTTTTATTAAAATAATTAAATTATATTAATTCGTAACATCACATCAGTACTATTATGCAGTGTGGCCCACCGGACCCTCTCCCAACATAGAAATCTGCCGTGGGGCAGAATGTGATTTTGAACATCGTCTTTTGAGGATAATGTGAGGACGGCAGGGTGCACACATCGAACGTGTATTAGCCATTCGATGTGGGACCGATCGTAGCCGTTCGATAAGGATGCTTAAAGCATTCTTCGTTGGACCGGAGGAGCCAAATAAACAGGTCCAGTTTCGGAGGAAGTCTCGTAACGACGTGACATCAGTATTGCTACGCGGTGTCACAAGTAAAAAAGAATCGGAGACATCAACATATTCCTGAGAGGGAATTTAGACAGCAATTTATAAATTAAAATCTTTGTGGAAATAAAAATCCTTTAAAAACTTAAATAAAACAATAAAAAAACTCCAGCATTATACACATTATTCTAGGATTTTCAAAATATTTATTTTGAATGTAAATTTATATTTTATCGTCTAAATTCTCTACCATAAATATATTAATATGACTTATTTTATAAATTTATAATATCACGCAGTAATATTAATATAATATTCCTGACCCATACAGACCCTTCTCTGGATTTTGTGGTTGCATATGGATATTTAATTAAATCCCATATCGTGGGATTCAATCAACTGGGATGCACTAGTTAAGACATTATTCTACCAGACCATTTCCTCTTTTCAAATCACTTCGAAGCGAAAATGTCCGATAACTCGATTCGTCGGTCGACACTAGAAAATGGTTTCGATTAGTTAACGTTTCATCTCATTGTGAGTTCGTGATAAACCTCTAACGACGATGGTGATCGAATGGCCTGTGTTTCGAGAGATATCGATTCGACGTCGTGAAACAATTCATTAATACGTTCACGTATCTCTTTCGGTGGTAGTATCATCTCATAATCACCAAAAAAAAAAAAACAAATGCTTTCCAGGTGCTGTAGTATGGATTTCAATGAATCATACGCACGACCTCCAGGGGCAACGGCCCAGTGGTAGGCTTCTTGAGTAACCTCCAAGAGCGCCCGGGTTCGAAACCCCCTGGAGGTCGGCATCCTGGGTTTAATGTGGGGCCCAGGACTGTAAATACACCCTCCGGTGGATTAGTCGGTTGCTACGGCGCCGGATACCATCGTATAAAAAAAAAACAATGAATCATACGCACAAGTGGAAGAATATTACATTTAATATTGACCCAAGTTGATGGCTTTTTTAGTAATAAATATGTAAAGGGCAATAAGATCATATCGAGATTGAGATCGAGATCGAGAGAGGAGGAAGTCTTGTAGGTTATGTATGTATCACGTCAGCATTACTCCGTCGCTTTACAAATCAATAAGAATTAGCCGTATAAGCATATTTGCGAGAGAAAAACTTGCCGGCGAAGCACGAATTCGAGCTTTTTAAAAATGAAAAAAAAACCTCTGAGAGCCTAAATAAAAATTCCGAATCGATTAGCGAGGAGTGAAAAAGTACGTCGAGCATTATGCGACGCACATTTTTTTAAAGATTTTTCAGAGCTTTTATTTAAAATTTAAATTTTATATTTTACATTTCAAATCTTCCTCACAAATCTACTGATATCGCTAATTTTCATTCGCTTATCACACCCTACCAACGATACGCCGTGTGACATATGATAAAAGACTCTAGAGAGAGAGAGAGTGGAGATGTGGGGGACTGAATCAGGGCCAGGTTAAATGAATCCACCCATATATGAGAAATTCTTACGCGATCTTGATCCGTCACAAGATATGATAAAATACTAACTAAAATATTCGAATAATTAATAATTAATATTAATTAAAGTAATTGAATTAGTTCGTTCTTATTATATCATTATGAGATGAGACTGTATAAGATTTTTTTTTCAATATAGACATATGAACGTGTCAGACTGACCAATGTGAGCTGTTAAAATTATTATAAGCTGTCAAGTTGCACTTGGTACCCCGACCGGTACCAGGATTGGATCATGCATGCATCTACATTACTACATAAAGGAAGATGAGCAATTGATATTATTCTTATATTTAAAAAAATCTATTTGACAAATATAAATTTTATCGATAAAAATTAGTAATTTAGAAATGTTTTACCCCTTAAAAATAATCTTTATCGAGGCTATTGTGGGCATATTCTAAGCACGATTTAAGCGGGGAAAAAGCATCGATTAAGGGTTATATTACGTACTCGCGCAAGGTCGAGGAATAATTAATAGATCGAGAGATATCGATCTTGCGATTTTTTATTTCGGCGCATTTTCCTTGAGCAACACTGTCGAGACGAGCATTTTACACTTGGCGAGTCGCGGTCCGAACATCAAATCGAGGATGGGGTCCGGGGACCCGGATGAGCAATCAGCCGAGATTCGCTCGATCTGAATCCATGTGCGGCAAAGTGAAATCGTTTTCGAACTCCAGGGGACCGATACGGCTGGGACGGATTTAGAAGTTACAATAAATGGGAATGAAACTAAATTTAGAGTCACGGGATGATTTTCAAGAGGGTGAAATATTATAATTTATTAAAAATAAATAAATTTAGTAAAATTTATAAAAAAATTTCACATATTTTCCGAGTTCGGGTTGATCACCCCCTACGATCTTTTAAATCCGTCCATGGATACAGTAAAAAATAAATATTAAAAAAAAAAGAAAAAAAAAAAGCAACTTGTGTGGTGTGGTCCGTGTGGAGGATTAGAATAATTAATAAATAAAATATAATTATCATTGAATAGGAAAAGAAAAACAAAAATAGTTTTTTTTTTGCCAGAAAAAGGAAGTCCCCCTCTTAATCTCCGCCCAAATACATTGCATGTGGGCTCCCCCCATTCAATGCATTGTCACATACCAAAACCCCCCTACTAATAAAAAGGTCCCCTTTTGATGCCAACAGCCATCACCCACCATCTCCGTCTCTTTCCTCCTCCCTCCTCCACCTCCTCTCTTCTTCCCCCAGCTTCCTTTTTGCCCTATCTGATAGGGTTTCGGTCGCCTTGGAGCGTCTCCACCATCTGATGCATTCGTGGCCTCGGGAGCCGTACGCTGTTGCCGTTGTTCTGGTTTCGATCGTTGCCGGGTCCCTCTTTTTTGCTCTCTTCGGAGAGTTCTTGGGCGTTAGTCGGTGCAGCCTTGACTTCCCGGGTTTTTTTGGGCCTTACTCATGTCGAAGGTCTTCGGATTCAGTGGTAAAGTCTCCGACTTTTTGCTGGTAGTTGATCTCGAATCGATCTTCTCTTTCGGTCGGTTGTAGATCTTGATTTGCACAGTTCATCTCCTCGTGCATGTTTGCAATAAATATTTCATTCTTTTCTGACGTTCGGGGTTGCTTTGCTGAGCTGAGATTTTTGATATTGCTGTTGGATTTGTTCATTTCATAAGATGATTCCTGAGTATGTGGGATTGCTAAGAGGAATTCTTTTAGATGAATGATTAGGATGTTTCGTATCTTATAGCTTGTTTGGGTTGGTAATCTGTATGGCTTTTGAGCTAATAGTTGACCCTGCTTTGCTTGCTAGATATCAGGCTTCTGGTAATCGGTTTTGCTTGTAGATTATACAACCATGCAATTGGGATATGTTTCGGTTGGGATAAATATGTTTCGGTTGGCTGGATTTGATTCTGATAAAGCTGTTGCTTATAGCGAAAAAAAGAGGGTGTTACTGGAATTTGGGGAGAGTATTTTTTATAATTGAGAGAGAGAACTATAAGTGAAGTTGTAATCTGTTCGTCTAGTCTGATTAGAATTTTTCAGCTGACTAATCCTTGTCTTCATTGTCCAGGTGAGAGTGACTTCTTCCGCGGGGATTCGATCTGCTCGAACCCCAAAGACGCAAGCCTCTTTTTGTCTCTCGGTCGCCACATCGATGTGTACTTTCCCCCTAACAAGAAATCCCGAATCAGTGCTCCAATTGTTCTCAGAGATACCATTGTTGAGCCTAAGAAGGTCTCCATCGAAGTTCTTCCTGATGAGTGCCTCTTTGAGATCCTCAAGAGGTTGCCTGGAAGCCGAGAGAGGAGTAGTTGCGCTTGTGTCTCCAAGCGATGGCTCACAATTCTGAGTAACATTCATAGGGATGAACTTCATGTAGATGATGTTGTCTCACGGACTGTTGGAGAATCCAGTATGGTTGACGAAGAAGAAAAGGGAGAGACTCAGATTGAGAGTGATGGATATCTCTCAAGGATCCTTGAAGGGAAGAAGGCCACAGATACTCGCCTTGCTGCGATCTCCGTAGGAACAGCTGCTCGTGGTGGACTGGGCAAACTCCTCGTCCGAGGAAGCAATACAACTCGTGGGGTCACAGACACTGGTCTACGCTCGATTGCCCGAGGATGCCCGGACCTCCGAGTCCTTTCCCTGTGGAATGTCCCTTGTCTCGGGGATGAGGGCTTGCTTGAGATTGCCAAGGGCTGTACCCGTCTTGAAAAGCTTGACCTGCGTTGCTGCCCCATGGTCACCGACCGCTGTCTGGCTGCCTTTGCCAACACCTGCCCCAACCTTACGGAGGTGACAATTGATTCCTGCAAGAATGTTGGGAACGAGGGCCTGCAAACACTTGCCAAGGGTTGTCTGAACATCAAGTCTGTTTCGGTCAAAGACTGCCCTCTTGTTGGAGACCAAGGCATTGCAGGGCTTGTATCCAATGCCTCCTTTGTACTAACAAAACTTAAGCTCCAGGGTCTGAATGTGACCGATCTGACTCTAGCAGTGATTGGACACTATGGGAAGCAAGTAACCGATCTTGTCCTTGAGAACCTTAGTAATGTGAGCGAGAGGGGCTTCTGGGTGATGGGAAACGGTCATGGGTTGCAGAAATTGAGATCTCTCTCTGTCTCATCATGTCATGGTGTGACTGATGTTGGGTTTGATTCCATCGGAAAAGGATGCCCAAACCTTAAACAGCTCTTTGTCAGAAGGTGCTCAGTCTTGTCTGATAATGGGATTGTCTCTTTTGCCAAGTCAGCGGTCTCTCTCGAGAGGCTTCAATTGGAAGAGTGTCACAGGGTCACACAGTATGGTCTCTTTGGCTTGATCATGAACTCTCGAGAAGCACTGAAGTCTCTCTCTGTGGCAAACTGCTTGGGCATAAGGGATTTTGACAGGGGAATGGGATTCCCTTCAGCTTGTCCCCCCTGTGAGTCCCTCCAATCCCTGTCCATCTCCAACTGCCCGGGGTTCGGCGACTCAAACTTGGTAATTCTGGGGAAGATCTGTCCCCACCTACAGAATTTAACCCTGAGTGGGCTCCATGGAATAACTGATTCTGGCCTCCTCCCACTCCTTGAGGGCTGCAATGGCAGCCTCGTTAAGGTTAACCTCAGTGGGTGCATCAATCTCACAGATGATGCTGTCTCTGCTCTCTGCGGGAACCGTGGGTGGGGGCTTGAGGTACTCAACCTCGACTCTTGTCCCAAGATCGGGGATCAGAGCTTGGTGGCAATTTCTGAGAACTGCCAGCTCCTCACTGATCTTGATGTATCAAAAACTGCAGTGTCAGATCTCGGGATTGCAGCATTGTCTCGTGGCAGCCACCTTAACCTCCAGATACTTTCCGTAGCTGGTTGCCACATTTCAGAAAAGTCTGTGCCTGCGTTGAAGAAGTTGGGCAGGTCTCTCATGGGTCTGAATCTGCAGAACTGCAATGGGATCAGCCACCGATCTGTCAACCGTCTCATCGAGCAGCTTTGGAAGTGCGATATCCTCTACTGAGGATCATCTCAGCGAGGTACAAAAACCACTGGGAAGAGGAAGAACAAAGAGTTTGCTTGCATAAAAGTTTCTTTAGCTTGTGTTTTTTTTTTTTTGGGTCCATAGCGTAACATGGGTCTTCTGAGCCGGGTCCATATCCATTACTTGGTTCTCTTTTTCCAGGGCAAATCAACGGCCTTTTTTGCAGGTATCCTTTAGAAGGAACCTGTTGCTAGTTTCATCCGACCCCTCGATTCAGTGGGTCGGAGGTTTTGGGCCGTCTTTTTCCCTGAGAATATAGTGACCATGTTCTGGAGTTGGCCTAGTTTGTGTACACTCTGTTGGCCTTTCCCCGGTCTTTCTCGCCTTTTTAAAGCCCCTTGCGGTTCTGTCGTGCGATTAAGTCGGGTCTTAGGTCGCATCTTTTCCTCAGGGGCTGCAGCTAGTAGTAGTTGAGTCTTTGCGGTCACAGTGTGCAGTCCAAGACGGGATCTCTCGTGGTTTCACGGGCTTGGGTGGTGACAGCGAGTTATCCTGTCACCACAATCTCCCAACGGAGATTTTTTTTTTCCCGAACCTAAGTCCCTTTTTTCTCCGAGACATCCGAGACACTGTGCACTGTGGCCTTCTTCAAATGCAGCGTGTTGAAGCTTACTATGGGATGTAATTGTTTATTGAATGTTTGGATGCTGCAGCCCTTTGTGGTGGTTGGTCTGTATGAACAATCTGTCTTTTGCATATTTATATAAAATAAAATAAAATAAAGTGTGTGTATGTAATTTCATCCTTCCCTTTCACATAATATCTGTTCTCTGTTCATATGTTTCCCCATTTCCTTCGTGGTGGAATTGCCAGTCCTTCGTGGAAGTTCATTGTATACAACTCAGCTGCAGTAAGCAATGTCTGGAATCTTACTGTGACTGTCGGCAGAGAAGAATTGCACCAGCAGGAAGGAACCGTGAAAGGAGCAAAAAGGGCAAATTTCGTGCATCACATGGGATAAGATACGACAGTTTCAATGGCGTAAATTGGATGATAAATAAAATAAAGGTGGGTGACACTGACGATTTCAGTGGCTTGATTGAATGATAAACAGTGTGTGATGAGTGGGTTTGGTTTGAATAGTAAGGCCACTTGGCAACGCCTTGAAAAATTTACCAACCGTAAATTTTTTTCACAATGCACGGCAGTGGTAAAAAAGAATCAATTAGATAGTTTGGCAATGGCATGTGTGATTAACTCTTGATTTACTGGAATCTTTGCACTGTGGTGGATGGATTCAATTCATTCTCATATCCTATAACGGGATAGAATTACAGAAAAATTTTCATTTCACACCAAATGGAAATCATTAAATCCTTTTATGTTATAGAGGGGACACTGGACTAAGAAGTGATCGCTCTGATATTTACCACAGTTACTGCTAATTAAAGTAACTGTAGTTATTCACCATGCTGTTACAAGGTCGGTGTGTAAGATTTTTCTCGTGATGTCGATCCTCCAAGAGGGAAATTAAAGATCACGAGGAGTGTGAAATTAGCCCTACAGTGGAGAAAGTGTTCGCCGGAGTGGTTATTTCACGTGCTAATGACAACATGATATATTCGTCTAATCAAAACTTGACATGTAATTAATAATTATATAAATATAATTGCTGAATTATAAAATTTCCTTGCAAATATAAAAAAAAACATAACAAATTGCGAGCCCCAATTGGGTCAACATATAAATGGTAAATGATAATTGAAGAAATATACCATGTCAGCATCGCCTACATAGTATGACTGCTCCACTAAAAGCTTTCTCTATATGATGAGGGTGGGGCGAGAGAAATTTTTCTATGACCCTGCCCCTTCATGACCGTGACGAGAACCAAACAGAGCCTAATAAATGAATCGTGGTTGTTACCGATTAGATCAATTTTATATGTAACTAACTGTCTATCATGTCATTACGAGATCGGACCATGTAAGAATTTTTTTTCATAATGTCGGTGTACTAGACCTAGGCCTGGCAAACTGTGTTATGTCGTGTCGTGTCTTGTCTAAATGTGTTCGGGTTAGAAACCCCGATGACACAGTCGTGTCTAAACGGGTTTGTGTCTAAGCAGTCGTATCTAAATCGTGTCTAAACCGGGTTAAATTATTTAATGTGAAATATCGACAGTATATAATTATAATATAATAATATATGATATGATTTCTAAAATAATAATATTTATCGATAATTAGTATAATACATAAGCAAGATTAATCAAATATTAATCATGCAACATCATTTGCATGTAATATTTTATATATCATAAAATTTTCATATACAAATGTATTAAATGAGTCCACAAATACATAAAAACAGCGAATACATTTAATAAACGTGTTTAAACGTATCATGTCGTGTTATACATATTTAAACATAGTTAAACACGTTTATTTATCGTATATGTACAGGTTCGTGTCTAAATAGGCTTGACCGAAACCCGCCTAACTTCGTGTCGGATTATCGTGTCGTGTAAAAAATTACCGGGCTTAACTGGATTCCATTTCTCAGAAATTGTGAATTTGATTATGGTAATTAATCTGTGTGATATCCCCACCCTCTCATTTTCTTAATAAGCACGATATCATTTTTAAATCATTTAATGAGATTATATGGTAATTAATTTAGCTACCATATTTATTCTCATAATGAACATATCGGTATTGCTATATAAATAGGAAAATAGAACTGCCACCAACAGTGTGAGACATTAGATTTTCTGATCAAAAGGTTAAATCTGGTTGGAAAATCGAACGACATGGCAAACGAGCTAGTCCCCATCGTCTTCGTTCTTATCGCCTTCTTCGTTTCTTCAGGTCTGTTCTTATTTTATTTTACACATTTTAGTGGCTTAATAATTAAATTACCACCGATTTTTATTCCTCAATAATCCAATTTTCATCTAATATATCATACAAAATGGTCTTTTTTTAATTCTCCCCAAAATAGGAAGACAATTTTCAACTTACTCCTTTTCTATTTTCATCGTTAAATCCAATACACATATTTTTTTTTATTAATTTTCATATGTAAATTTTGTCATGTGCCCTGAACATATTTTCATAACTCATCTCGAGCCGGACTTTTTTCCCATGCTCGGACAATGGGATCAGTTAACCATAGAGCGAACTTTCTCTTATGCACCCGGGCTTACTGACTACGAGTTTCAGGCTCGGACTTGATGAGTTTCGAACCACATAGTAACTTTTTTGATATCTTATTAAATTTTTACTAGATTTATAAGATATTGTTCCATTATCCAATATCTCAAAAGTTTTAAGCGTGACGGACCCTTCTTTTTAATATAGTTTTACTATTTTTTATTAGCTTTTCGACGTGAAATCACAGTCCCAAACCGTTAGTTGCGGGGGTGTGTATATCTTCTGTTACTCTAAAGGAGAAGTGAGGCAGTATTGGTCTCTTTTCTATTTTCAAAACTACCCTTGATCCCAATTTAGCTATATAATAGTTCTAAGTACTTTATTGTCATTTTAATTGTCTCAAAGTAGTTGTTTCACCCATTATTCCTTTTTCCTCTAAAATAATTTTTATTTTAAAATTGTATATGAATCTCTCAATAGCTGTGACTATATGAATCATTCGTTGATGGAATATCGTTCAACAACCGAATTTTTATATATTTTATTATTCGTAAAGTTTTGATTCGTGGAAATAAGGCAGTTGGTTGATTTGTTTCATTCGCGCATAGCAATATTTTCATCTTCTTCAATTGCGTTCGACGATCTTTACCTTGCGTAGCACGGGTCGTTCACTAGTATATGCGTGTGTAGGAGAATTAATTGGGACTGATGATGGAACATGTTTGTGTAGGCTGTCTGGTCGGTGTGGAAGGGAAAATGTGCGACGACCAGATAGGATACTGCGACACCAAGTGCGACTTCAACTGCTGTGCGAGCAAGTGCGCCAAGAAATCTCCCAGCGGCATCGGCCACTGCAGTCACTGGGGCGATCTTCTGCTCTGTAAATGCCAACACAACTGCTAGCTTAGCTTGGTCGCTTGCCCAGTCAGAGTCCTCCATTGTCGGGGATCGTGAGATCGCATTGTGTAAATGATCAGAGTATCTAACCAAATAAACAGATATCGTATGGAATAAAAGAGAACAAACGGTTTGCGATTCACGGTTCGTAAGTTTATGCATATTAACGTTTTTACAGCTGTACTCGACAGAATTCGTGTTAGTTTTGTCTGCCGGCATGGAACAGAGAGTGTCGGTGACAGCATACAGAGGCAACGATCAAATGACCGTTGCGACTCATTAAAAACGACGATGATAGATGGGTAACGGCCAAAAAATTTAAAAAGAAAATAAATGGCATAGTTGTTTTATTGTATGCTTGTATCTGTGTGTGTATATACATATATATATATGTATTGATGGTGATGTGTTATAAATGTATGTGGCTTGAAGGAACAATACTTTACTTGTTCACAGAATCATTTCTTTCTATGTTGTCTCTGGTCGGAAAAAATCTTGTATACAGTAGTGTAAATACGTTAAATAATAATTAATTAAATTCAGTTATTTCTCGATTTTTTAAATTTTAATTAATTTTTTAAAAATAGCTTAATTCACGTAAGCATTACTACTACTTGATGACACCGTCACGTTGAAGTGAAGACTTGCCCTCCGGTTGAATTCTTGTGAGAGAGTATCATGTTATATTCTGAAATTAAATCTCCGTTAAAACCAACATGTAATTTTGTCAAAAATTATTTATATACGAGAAAATTTCCTTAAAAAACTTGAATTTCCCAATCCTTTTGACACCAGCTTCGATTTTCAATTTTAACTTTTCCTACGAAATTTGATTTCGTGACTTCAAACTTAAGTTAAAACTTGCTTTGTTAATTTCTTATATGATGATCTAGTATTTTTTTTCTCAGCATCTCAAATAATCTCACACGATGCACACGACCCTCCCCTGCGGTGTATGGTCGGTAAATGGCCGTTATTTTTCAGGATGAAAAAGTTCAGCAAGAAACAGAGGCCGAATAAGAAGACTCAGAAATTCGATTCTTGCAAGGCATCAGTGGCATCAAAGAGCTCGTAACAGAGCTGCTCCTCGACCGAGGATCCTTGCTTCGTAGCTTGCATATACCGGATCCATTATCAATAGCTAACCAACAGGGAAGAGAATACCCACAAATATGAAACCAGTTGATGTCATAGCATTCCCAACTGTTACAGCAGATTTTCAGCACAACAGAACCATCAAATGAGAGCTGCCCACCGCTTTCAAAAATTTTCCACATTGTCAAAACCATATGTAAGCAAGACATGAAAGGAAAATATGGAACTCATAGGCAGACAAGAAGTAACTTGCAGAGTTCTGGGATCCTATATATGACAAGCAACCTTAAAAGAGAGAGCACGAGAGAACTTGGCCATGAAGACTTTGTCATCGACAAGAGTGAAGCCTGATATCTTTAGTATAACACGGTTCAAGACCCCCCCTACCCTGTTTTATCTCATGAGAATGGAGCTGAGGGCCCGGGCCATGCTTAGTGCTCCACCATTGTCGTTTCCTGCACATCATTCGCATCAGGTTGAGTTTCACTGAGCTCGTCCTCCCGATCTTGCTCTTGCCCCAGACCAAGAGAAGCAGATTCGCATGTCTCAACAGAGGCAGCACAATTATCTTCTGCTCCTGCATTGCTCAAGCCTCTCTCTTGCTTATCAACAGCTTTTGAGGCTTTGGTACTTTTAGCTACAGCAGCGGACAGTGAGGTCTTCTCGGAAGGCAGTTTGGGAAGTGATTTTCGTGGTGGCTTCTTTGGATTTGCTGAGGAAGCTTCTTTGTTGGTGTTGTTGTGACTCACAGAGTCGAGGCTTAACCGCCCCACTCTGTGGCTGTGGCCACTGTTTTCCTCGGATTCTTCACCGGGGCTCTTCCTTCGGCCAAGTTTTGGAGATTTAGCCCTTGTTGGGGGTATCTGCATTTAATTACAGTCCAACCAGGCCAACAAGAAGGTGATAAGATTATTAAAGAATACAGGTTTTGAATGGTGCTGACAAGGCAATCAAAATGACTTATGATAAACAATTCAAGTTTTAATGTCACCAGAGCATATCATGAATATGAAAATCTTGAACTCACTAAAACTTGATATAAGACCTTTGAAGAAGTGTCTTTACTTGAAATAAGGCTGCATAAAAAGTGTTTTGCAGCTCTACTTTTGGAGCTGAAAGTATTTTGTCGTAGAAGTTGGATGAGATTCTCAACAGATGATCATATAATTTAATACTGAATTTTCATTTTGCGTAGCATTCAAGCGCCAACAGAAATGACATTGGATATGCATGTGGCTATGGGATCTAGGTGGCAGATCTAGATGGATCTAATTGAGATCTTTTTCAGGAGGGAATGGAATGTGGATATTTCCTTGTTCCAGAACACTTTATCTTTGCCTGGAAGTAATGGGTTAGATTAGATATTACCTTAGTGAAACAAAAAGAAAAATCATACAAATGGCTGCTCCATGCATGTTGATACATTATTAACCAAAAGAACTTCACTAATTCCAACAAATTTTCCTTTTTCACTCGAAACTTGCTCAAATTGGATTCTTTGGGTTTCTACCAGATCAAAAATATACCAAAAAGGTTGAGAAATGAATTCATTTCTATAGAAAATAGAAAGTAGTGGGAGTAGAAATCCACAACTGATTATGGGTTCTAATCATCAGTGTAGAAGACAACATATATGGTAGAAGCCACCTTAGTTGATCACCAGTAACCTTATTCAAAGAATCAACATGTCAAACACTAGGATGTGCGTATCCATCTGATATTCGAAATTGAGCTGGATTAATGCTTTTATGCTTTTCAATGAATAATCGTGTCAAGAAATGGGTACACTTTAAAATGTTAAGGCGCCCAACATCTTGATGCAGATGAAGAATGACAAATATAATCTGTAGGTAATTGCAGATACAGCAGCTGGTCCACTTGAAGATCAATAGGATTGGAAGTTGCATCAATTTTTTAGCACGTTCCTAAGTAAGTCAACGACAGATGAAGGATAAACAATATGGGCTTTAATCATTTTTACATGATTTTACTGATTTACAGCGAAGGAACTATTTTGATCACTTTTGTGGTTTGACATGTGGAAGTGATGTCTTATGTTGTTGTCCAGAATTGACACACTTCTCTCGAGCATCATGAGAGAACAGAATAAAGTAATTCAGTACCTTCTTCAACTCTGGCTTTGGTGGTGCAGGTTCCTGATAGAAGTTGGGCAAAGGTGTAGCTTTGAATGTCAAACTCTTCCTGAGCAACTTAATCTCAGCTTCTTGAGTTTCCTATGAAGTTGAATAATTTGCTTAGAAAAAGTAATGAACAAGACTACGGATAGAGTCAGGATGTGTGAATGCATTCAAACCATAAATTTGAATACTTAATAATCCAACCTTGGACTTGGCTTGCTGGTTATTCTTTTCAACTTCTCTTGCATGAATCTTTTCCTCAAGCTTAGTATAGAACTGTCATGGTAGATAAATAGCGGAATTAATTTTTGTTTCAAAAGCCATGATGTGATCTATAACTAAGTCTCTCAGAAACCAACCTCTTTTCGTTTCTCAGCCCGCTCATCACACTTGAAACTGAATCCATAGTTGGGGAGAGCACCTACTTTGCGAGGCTTGCCATCTTCTGAGGTAGGGCTTTTACTTCCATCTTAAGGACAAACTTTTGAAATGGTATGGCCACAATTGACACAAAAAAACAGACCAATTCCATTCCTATTTGGACTATAACCATTTGTCATGGCAATTCCATTTTGCGTCTTTCCATTCCATCATATAATACAAGCCATAATAATACAGGCATGACATAAACCAGATTTCCGCTACAGAAAGCCAGCATATAAAAGGATACTCAGTAGGTTGAGTGTCTTCTTCCAGTTTACTTGGGGGTCCCTTCTTCAGGGGCTTGAGCTTCATCTGCTCTCTGTTAATGATTCAAAAACAGTTATGAACAGATCTCCGTTGATGACAAATAAGCAACTGACTATGGAATTTGTCTACTTTGAATCTTAGCATGACACACTTTAGCCATCCAATTTCTGCTGCTAGATAACTAATCAGCACAAACTGTTCAATGAATGGACTAGTCACTTCACAGGACTAGAAGAGAGATGTAGCCAAGCTACACAGACATACCCTGAGACCTCAGAGGATGCTGCACTGGACTTTCCACCTTGCTGTTTGGAACAAGAAAGGAAGAGGATAGAAAGATAAACTGTTAAGGAACCAAATGAATGATAACCACTTCACTGGAAAACGATCGGCACAGACTACAATTGGTGATCAAATGCTTCTTATATAGAAAGCAAAGCTGAATCCACCTGCCTTGAGAAAGGCCATTTACCTTGGATGCATGGGATTGAGGCTGCCGACCATTAAACGATCTGCTTTTGACAGGCTGCTTAGGGTTAAAGCTGGATGCAACTGCTCCCAAATCTTTTCCATCCTTACTTTTCTTCGACACAGTTGTTGCTATGACTTTAGCATGCAGGGATTTCTCGTCCCATTTATTGTCTTCACTCTTCAGGGGTTTGGAGGATTTTGAAGTCACTTTTTCAGGTTCTTCCCCTTCCTGCAAATCACATGAGAATGCAATTCAGCTTCTGGGCCAGCATAAGATAACCAAGTGAGGTGGAAAAAAATGAGGCCAATTATCTACCTGAGGAATTCTCGAGCCGCCATCATCTCTTGGTTCACTAAGAGAAGACTTATTACCAGTGCCATGATCCTCCAGTTTGACACTTTCCAGATTCCCATTTCCAACAGCAATATCTGAAACCTTATCAGCAATGCTCAGGATACTCTCATCCTCTCCACTGAGCAGAAGTTGATCGTGTGCACCATTTTGATGAAACATGTCATAACCATTCTCGGGTATAACTGTATCAGCGTCCATGATGCCACAGGTTCCACGGATATTGGGTATGTAAACTATAAGCTCATAAGCCGTTAAAATTCAGAAAAACCCAATGCCCTCGAAAGCCCTGCATAAGGAGGGAAGAGAGAAATAAGAAACCTGAAAGCTAACCCATTCATTAACAAAATGCATAGCTCGCAAAACCCATATGGGCAAGTCATTCCAGCAACCATATAATCAAATGTGATTACGAGTGAATTCATTGCAAAAACATAAACATTTAATACGAAATCATCCGTGAGGAGCATAGACAAGCAGATATTTCATTATAAACAAGACTGATACCCAGACCCATACAAAAGATGAAACATTTACCGGAGAAAGACACAGACCATCAGCCAAGCAGATACACGGCACCCAAATTCTTCGACCCAAAGCTGTAAAAGCCATTTCGATTCTACAAATCATGCTCAAGCACCAAAAAATGACTTCCCAGAGAGGAAAATACAATCGCATGATTGAATCAGACAGTCGACTAACAAACTAAGCCCCGACGGATTCAGATGCTTCCATCAACAAGAAATGCATAACAACAGTGAACAAGCCAACGCATTTCCATGGGAAATGCTCCAAACTTCCGAAACCAAAGATGACCCACAAGCTCAAATCTCTAACTTAGAACAGTAATGCGGGAGGGAATTAGCGGGGGGGAGCGAGAGGAGGATCTGGGGGTATAGAAGCTGTACCGTACGGAGGGAAACGACCCGGGTGGGATCTGGATCTGGATGAGGAGAAAGCGATGCCTCTTAACTGAAGTGAAACGATCCAGAGTTCGAATGATATCTCCTCCTCCTTCCTCCTGCTCTCCGTCTCTCTCTCCTTCTTTGTCGCGATAAGGCTTTTGGAATTGAATGTCAAGTTGAAGGGGAAGGAAGGAGGGCAAATAGTAATGGGAGGAGGAGCTGCAGGTGGTTTCAAAATTCTCTCCTTTTTTACAGATCGTGTGATGACGGGGAGAGAGAGAGAGAGGGTGGAAGGTTAACAGTAATACAATTATTTATTTTTATTATAATATTCAGAAGCTAATACGTGGGAATTAATTCAAATTTTAAACGGTAATTAAAATTATTTTCTATTGAAGAAAAATAAACAAATAGAAAAATAAAATAATTAATGGATAAGTTAACTGGCCTTGCTGGCTCAATAACAGCAATGCACTAACTTAAATTTCCAAGAAAAAAGGATAAATTTTAATTAATTTAAATTCAAATCGAGTTATTTTATTAAAGTAAAAGCCCTTGAAATTGTAGATTTTTTTGTGCTCAATATTCGAATATGAGAACATTATTTAAGAGAGGAAATATTAAATAACCTATATTAACATGCTGTTAATTATAATTGCTTTTGTAAATTTAATGAACAGGAGAATATAAAAAAGGCAAAAAAAAATCAATGGATACGTTAATTTGCCTCACTGGCTTATTAATAGCAGTGCACTATTTTCTCCTTCTAGAAAGCAGAAAAATATAAGAGAATCGGAGCTTATTTTTAAAATCGGACCGGACCGGTCGATTGAACCAGTTCTACAAGAAACTAGTCACATGTCCAGTCCAATTGTACTAATTATTCCATTTGCACATCAATTCCAGTTCAATTTCAGTTTTATATTTTAATTTTTAAATATGCAGTTGGACCCCATCGAATCTCCGATTCGGCCTATTGAGCCGCAAATCCATTCCTTGACCGGTTTCCGATTCGGTTCGGGTTTTAAAGATTATGGCAATGTGGGAATGGAATGGATATGTATATTGCCAAATTGAGCTAGACATTTGCTAAACTAACCCACCATGGCAAGATGCCAATACAGCACTGTTGATATTGCTTTCAACAATGAGCAAGACAGTTATCAGAATCGTCGGTCTGTGCTTTGTAATAAACATGTTAGAGCCACCCGAAACTATCTGAAATCACAGCTAATATTTTAAAATTGCGAGTAAATGGGTCGAGGTAATGTACGGATTTTTCAGAGTCTATTTGGCATTAAAGTGATCCAAATACCCTCTGCAAAACATAAAGGAACTAAGTCCGAGATTTGAAAGACGATCCGATTCAAAGTACCGGATTTGATCGCATTATAATAGAGTAGGAAGTCATCATAATCGTTTGCTCTGCGGGTATATTTGGATGGCGGTGAAAGGACGGGAAAGCATGGGAAAAATTAACCTCATTTGCATATGACTTATTAATTGACAGACAAAAATGCACATTTTCATATCAAACATGATTACAATTTTTCCTTGTATTCACTTCTCGAAGTATATATGTTATACTTGAATTTATCATCAAATATCTACTTGAATTAGGTCAATAGAACGTTCACACATTCAAATTAATTTTAACAAAAGGAGCTATTAATTAAATAATCCAATAACCAACTATTCTATCTATTATAACACCTCAAAGGACATAAAACTAGAGAGTTGAGAGCAGAGAGATGACGTACCGTTTCTAATTTACATGAAAGATAAGCGAGCTTTGAGTTTTTGTAATGATCTGTAAGATGGGTAATTCAGTAATTTTTTAAGATGAATTTGTATTATACATTTCACCTCCATTCAACCTCGATTCGAGTGTGAAAAAAAGAGGTTTTGGAGGGAAATTGGGGTGAACAATTCCCCTCTATTCCCTTTTTCCTCCTTTAAATAAAACTACCCAAATAAGGAAAAGTTTTCCCCCTCCATTCACCCCCTATTCACTTTCATCCAAACACAGGATAAAGGCTAACCTTTCATATGATAAGAGTTATTCTCTATTACTTAATATTCCGTTCTGATACCATGATAGAATTGGAAGTCATCATAAACGTTTGCTCCAAAAGTTTAACCTTTTAGGTAACAATGTGATTTATTATTTATTACTTAATATATTTTTAGCTCCAAAATAATATTACTAAACCAAATCTTGAACCTCGTATTTTTAAGCGACAAATTTAAAAGGGAAAATTAAGGTGCTTCATTAAATGCATTGGTGAGGAGAGGAGACGGGTGACAAGCCGGCCCGGGCGGGGGGCTGCGTTGTCGGGGGAGCGGAAAGTGGGGAAGCAAGCAACCGACACCGTTTTGACCAAACCATAGCCTCTACCTGCCGTTACTCCAGTCCGTTTCGGGCCGTTTACCACAGCCTTTGTTAACATAACAGCCGCACCGTCGAACGTGATCACGGCCCGACCACCGTCCCCCTCTTATCCACCCCTTCCCACTGTTCGCTACTGTATAACAAATAATATGCAAATTATCATTCGGATATTGACATATATAAAATTAATTATTATAAATTATAAAAATTTTATACGCATTAAGATCTGAAAATGTTTTCTATAATAAATTTGTTATATATTGCACACTAAAATTATTGGACAACAACAAGTTATTTTTTAAGAATTTTATTAATGGAAAAAACTCGAAAATAATGTAAAAAAGTTCTTTTACTGTTAAATTTTGTGTTAACCATGTAAAAGAACAATACTTGACTTATAAAAAAAATGGATACCACTTTCTAATGAGTGCTAATGAACTCAGTTCTTTATAATAATATAGTTTACGAGCACAGTAAGCACGGTAATTCGTAGAGTGAATCTGGATCCATCTCTGGAAGCCTCAACTGACGTAAGTCCGGATAGGTCTCTGACAGTCTCCTCTAGGATCAGTGCCCAGCATCGTCTACGGTCTACTAGCACCATGATTCGACATTTATTGGTAATTTTGTTACATAAACACTGTAATGCAACAAGATGGGACCCACCTTGGCCTACATCGCAATGACAATAATTGCTCACAACATGGAAAACGAGGGGTGACCCGGTGTGCTCTACGAATTTAGTCGCGGGGTCTGTTCGGACTTTTTATGGATCCGATCACGATATACCATTTGCGATCTTACGGATAATTAGATTGAAATAAGTTTGTTTTAATTCTAATTATTTTTACACACTATGATTATTTATGATTTTTGAAGTTTTACACACTATAATGGACTTTGTTCTTTAATTTCCTTCGACTGGACAATTTTCCCAAAAAAATCGCACCCTTTCCATCAGTTTTCTCAATACCATTTTCTCATAGAAGGGTTTAGGATTTAGGAGGAAGCAAACGCAAATATCGAATAAATGATAGTTTTGTCCTCAACCTTTCGCGTTTTTGTTATTTTACTATTAAATTTTTATTTTTTATCATCCATATTCTTAATCTTTTAATTTTTTGTCACTTTAGTCCTGTCGTTATTTTTTCATTAAAAAAGAATATTTTATCCAAAAATTATTTTTCAGTAAAAAATATTTTTCAAAAAATAAAAAAGAGAAAAAACATACGAAAGTGGAAAATATATATAGAATTTTGCAAGTAAGCATATTTCTTTCAAAATTGAGATATATTCTTGATTGAAAATTGATTAATGACTAGTACTATTACAAAATCGTCACTCGTTCTGAGAAAAATGAGTTCTAAGTTTAGAAGAAGCACTTGTTAGTAATCATTATTTTCTTGAATAGAGACTGAATATACTTTTTAAAAAAATATTTTTGTTCAAAAAATAATTTTTGAATGAAATATTCTTTTGTGGAAGGAATATGCTTTTTTGGATAGAAAAAGTAACGGTAGAATCAAAATGACAAAAACTCAAAATGTTGAAAATGTGAACAATAAAAAGTAAAGGTTTAGGATTAAAATGACAAAAATACAAAAATTTGGAAACCAAAAGTGTCCTTTTTTCCCCACAAATGTTTGATGAAATGCTTGAGTAAAATGAGTAGGAAGGTGAAATGGTAAATTGAAGGGTAAATTATACCTTTGGTATTTAAATTTCTCTGACATTGTACTTTGTTATAATCTTGACACGTGTCACTTGTTGTTGGTGGCGTCTGCACATTTTATTTAACCTAAGAAACATTATATAAGCGCGTTGTATTAGATATATGCCACCTCAGTAAAAATTAAAAGGATTGACCAAAATTTGACAATTTGCACTATAGTGTAACTCTTGGAAGGTTATACAGTTACTAAATGAAAAGGAAATCAGTAGTATCGACGGCTCAATCATCCATTTTATGCAGCGTTCGACCTTTCTTCTTCAACCACGAACATATCAAACGTATTGAATAATCAGCGCCTAGTACAGCTAAAGAAGTCGGTGTCCTCTTAAGTCCAGGTCCCAAAAGTGGACTTATAGCGCAGACGTTTTGATACAAATGTATAGGAGAGATTCCAACTTAAAATCTTAAACTCATCCAACTTGAACCACATCAGAGTAGTAACAGTAACACATTTGAAAAGACGTCTTATTTTTTGCAGCAACTGTACAATTTATTCTAAACTATACAAGCTACACTACACTCGAACTTGGAATTCTAGTCCTATCGGTTCCGTTCATGTTACACAGACACATTTCTGATCATGTATGAAATAGCAAAAAGATATTTATTATCCCGATTTAAATACAAAAAAATATTGAATTATTGTATTCAAGCATGCATGACCCATCTTTTAAAATGGACCCCCTCCTGCCACCAACACTTTTTTTCTCTAATGAATTATCTATTTGGATTGGTCAAGAGACAACATGAAAATTGATAATGGAAACAGTTAGAGGAAGAAAACAATAATGAGAACAAAGAGTCTCATGACATTCTTGTATGCATTGGAACAGGTTAGAGAAAAGGTGAACCAAACAAGACAATGCTACTTTCATGCCCTGTCAACGTGTTTTGTTAAACAATGTCTCCCATTTCAAGAAGAACATAGAAAATTGGTTGGGCGGGAAGAGGAAAAGAGAACTCATTTGAATATAGAAAACTGAGTCTGAACCATATTCAGTGGTCTTTGATTTGGTTTTTTAAGTGATACATCAAAATGTAAGATTGTTATTTCAAAAATATAAAAGTGATTGTAAAACTTGACGAATATCAATATATAGTTGTAGAGTTTTAAGTGTTTCGAACATGAAATAAAGTTTACAATAAAAGAAGAAGAAGAAGGGAGAAGATAGAAACCTTTCGAGGAGACAAATAGACCTAAATTCAATCGGACAGATTTAACTTCTCAGAGATGACATGATTCGTGATCCATTCGGGCATGAGATAACCCCTTAGCGCTTGAGGGGTCATGATCACATGCCTCCATTCCACTCCCTATCCATCTGCTCTACAAACTTGAAATCTTAAACTTTAACAAGAAAATTTTGATTGAGTAAAAGGTTCTCGAACTTTGTAGATGGACAACCTTCGAGTTACAGTCTAAGGTGTGCATAGGCTATACCTTTTGCTGTTATGGATGTGCCTGGAATCTGAAACTTGGTACTTTGTCTACTAGGGGAGCGCCATCTTGTCTCGCTCATCTTCTTCATTGTGACTATTCCATCCTGTGATAAACTTGACATAAAAACCCCTTGGCCAAGTCTCACGTTGAGTCACCAATCGCATCCGATAAGGAAGTTTATCTGTGACATATTATCATATGGAATTTATTGATTTACATGTAAATAAGAAAAATACTGATGGGACAGCAAAAGGGAATCTTGGAGTGCCAGGGGCAAGTGGCATTGTTTGGGATGAGATGGGAAGATGGCATGGTGTCTTTGTGCAAAAAATTGGGATATCTACCTCAATTATGTCAGAACTATGTGCTGTGAATTCGGGTCTTGAACTGGCACGGAAACTTATCCTAGAAGTGGATTCGGAAGTCGTTGCCCAAGCCCTACAAGGAAGTCATGTTGAAATGGGTTGGAATCGTACGCTCTTACTCAATATCTCTAGCTTGTTAGATCATACATGGATGGTTATTATAAGGCACACAATGCGGGAAGGGAATGTGTGTGCAAACTGACTTGCGAATCGAGCTATTCATTAGGAGGTTGAAATCCATAAGCCATAAGGTTGTTGACAGTCCATCGGCGTTGTACCCTCTACTGTTTGGAGATATTGTTGGGGTTTTGTGGCCCTGTTTATGTGCTTTGTAAGTGAACCTCATTTCTTACCAAAATAAAATGAGAAAAGTATATTAGCCCATTTTAATATCCTGTAATCTTTTTCCTTTTATTGCATACGAATACTTTGGAAAGGTTCTCTCTCGTACACTATATAAAAGCGTTTTTCACTAGGACGAGTTTCCAAGGCTGCATGTGTTCAGAAATGCTAGACACGCAAGACGCCCGCGATACAAGCTTCACGCAAAACTTGGTTATCACTGCTTCAAGTTCCTTGCCACTGAAACCCAGATTCAACCCCAGAAAAATTCGGTGGCAAAATATTCTCGCCATTAGGCCCGCTGGTGGAAGCTTCGATGTATGATATAAATCTCGAGCTGGTAATTGCTGATCTCCAATGTGATCCAATCTCAACAAACCAAGAACAATTCAGGGCAAAGCAAGGCGCATGCGATTTCCTGGGCACTGGGCTCTTGGCATTTGTTATGATCACCACATCACTGACTTGGGTTCGTTTTTATGTTCATCACTATTCAGGTTCTTATATAATTGCAATAAAAAAGGATCCCCTCACTCCACCGGAGGAGGAAACAACCCCTTAAAGCAGACTACCTGGTTCCAGGGCCTGGAAGAAAATCCAGCTTACAGATTCTTGCAGCCGTAGGTGAATTTGGCTGGGAGTAGACTGCAAGTTGGCCAGCAAGATCATTCTATCCCCTCCTGAAGCTGAGATCACAGCTGAAACCTCGGGGAGTCCACAGGGATCGAGAGGCTTTGACGCCTCCGAGCCTTAGGCTCTCATGGGGGAAATATGATCGAAACAGAAGAATACGGTTTGATGGTGGAGGATACTTTCTTCATATTTGCTATCCAAATGCTTGGACTACCCCTCTTCTTTGGAACCTTCCCACTTACAGAGGTTCAAACATTCTCCCAAGGCCTCGATCCCAAGATCTTGCCGCCCGGCCAAACTCGAAAGCAGCAGCTTATCCTGCTTGTGGATAAGCAGACAATAGATACAAGTCTTTGATGTGTTCTAAAGGCAATAATGTGCAGATTCGCTTCATGAAGTTGAGTGAAACATTTGGTTGAACTTTCGACCAACACTACATACATCTCTGATAAACTACAAAAAAGAGGAGCTTTTACAGGTCCCAGTTATCAGAATTCTCCTCGATCAGTGCTGATCTCCGTCATGTTACATCCCTCTAGCTAATGAAACTTAACCTCTATGTACATTTCTCACATCCTCTGCAAACTTTTTTGCTGTGACACAGCAACAAGCTAACTCGGGCCTCGGTAAAACCAGCGGATCCAAAGGTAACGACATTCAAAAACATGAAATGGATACGGAGACCCGCATCACAGCTATAACATAGCATTACAGTGCGACTGATCTTCCATATACTTGGAGCCATATAACAGCTTCCGCTTCTTGAAAGAGATGTCGGTACCAACCATCTGGAGGTCACTGTGCATGTGCCCTTGTGCCCTCTCAGCACCGAGTTTGCTTGCCTGTGGAGAAGAATTCGTGCCTCGGACAGTGAGGACCTGAAATGAGTGAGGGCCCAAACGAAGTGAAAGATCACACTTAACCTCGGATCCGTTCTCTTTCTTCTCATTCGGCTTGTCCACTCTGCTTTCCAGGTTTTGGAAGCTACTGTTTTTGGAGGTCCAATCATGAAGAAACTGGAACTGGCAAGATGGACTTTTGGCTTCTAGGAAGTTAGTCCCGTAATAAAGGGGATAGACTGAAAACGGGCTTGGTGGAGTATGAGGTCGAGTAACTGAAGCCGAGCCATCGTTACATAGAGTAACCTTGTCAAGGACAAGAGGATGATGTGCGTTGAAGTAATGGTTTGATTTGGGCTGAAAAATGTTTGAGCACAGAGATGTTTGGTCTGAAGTAGGAATCTCTTTCCGTAGGTCGGACTTCTCCTGGGAGCTGCTATTGAGGTAGCGCTGGGGGCTGCAGTTCCGTTGACTCCTCGAGGCTCTTCTGGGTGTGCAGCCTAAAGTAAGAGCAGCTGAAACCACACAAACATACTCATTAATAAAATAAAGCAAGACGAAAACTTTAGAACATAATGAAGTAATGCAGCAGCAAACCCAACTGCAGTCAGGGAAGGATGATCTAAAAAACTTATCCAAGAGGGGCGGAACTCAATGGAAGAGTGAGAGAATGAGTTTAGGGTGGAGGCGAAATAAGATAATTTAACCAAAAAAATGGATTAAGTCAAGTGAAATTTATGTAATACTTCACGGACTGCAGTTCCTCATGCTGTGATTTGTACGTCATCTAGTCTACTGCCATTGACATTCCATTGTATCAAACAACTTGACAGTGGAAGACCGAGGTCCTATATACACTTCTGACTTCTGGGGACAATGCAAGAGATCGTTAAGGTAGCTTCTTTGTGCGATTGATTATTGTGCTTTACAACGTAAGCTATGGTCCCTTTTGAGCAGTCTCCATGTTTTCCATTTCCATATGTAGAATCATTCCCTTTCCTCCTCAAGTCTTCGGATATTGGATTTCATTTTGTTAACATTCTTCATTTTTACACAGGAGAACAAGTGTCGAGATTTTCCCCTCAACCTGAAATGACCTAAATTCTTCAACAGCAATGAAATATCGGGTATCTACTTATTGTGCTGTAGTTGAATCTCACAGAGTGACTCCATTTCCACAATTGCACAGCTTAACAGCATAAGAAACACATACAGGTTTGGACTAATCCTAAGAGAGGCGATTTAATCTCAACAGGCAGCTAAATCAACCCCAAAGCCAGCTCCTCAAGTTCAATCAACGAATCCCCAACACCAGGAGCTTGGAAATAGCCCGACAAATATGGAAGCTTCAGACACCTTACCAAAAAAGAATGCTGGAATTACTCAGGGAAAAGAAAAACAAGAATGTGGGAATTGTGTGTACCTTCAATGCAAGGATGAAGAAGATCCCCAGTTTCAGTAGTCTCGTCTCGTCTGATTATGGTGTTAATTGCATCCCTCGTACGGTCCAATAGCGTCTCGAGGTCCATATACTCACTCTACACAATTCCAAACATACAGGGGCACAAGATGAGCTTCCAAACAACAGCAGATGGGAAAAAGAAAACCCATTTTAAGATTCAGATTTCACAGTAATCAGCAGAATCCCATCGCAAAAGAGAACCAACTTCCACTCAAGAAGAGCAAGGAGAGGATTCTATACCCAAGCTGAGCCCGAAGAGGGCCATTATTGAGAAATGGGCATGCCGGGAAGCCGATTCGAAACAGAAAACAATAATTTGAACGAGAGAAGTATACCTCGGAATTGGCTTTGGAGTAGAGGATTTCTTCAGCTTTGAGGACGACAATGGGGAGCTTCTCCTGCCATTCCTTGTTCTTCTTAGTTGCCAGGCAGTGGATCTCATTCACGACCCTATCAATCAAATCACACAGACATAAACAAGCGGACAACTCCAAGGAATTGGACAATTCGTCGCCGGCTGCAACATAATGGAAAATCATGCACATGCTCGCGGGATTAAGGGGAAAGATTGAAACTTTCTAGTTGGAAACCTGAAGATTTCTTGAATGAGTGAGCCCCTGATGGGCTGGTGCCTGTCACTGTGCCAAGCTCTCCTCACACACTCATAGGGCCTAGGCCCTGGTCTCGGCATCTTCCAACAAGCAGAGAAAGAGGGGAAATCTCTTATGGGTACTGAGGATTTGTGGGAGTTGAGAGATCGTGGTGGGGGAGACACAGTTCAAATCAGCTCTTGAAGTTGGGTTTTGCTTTTTCTTGATAGCGATCCTCCGTTCTCTCTCCCTCTCTCTCCTCTTCCAATGCGTTCACCGCTCTCACTCTCATCACACGCTTCAAGGAGGGTGCAGCTGCAGCAGTGCAGAGATTTAATTATAAATGAAAAAAAATTAATATGAAGGAAGAAAACACCCTTTACAGTTTATAGGACCAACTTGTCTTTGATGTTGTTTAATGTTTTATCATAAAAACATCTTAGCACAGTTGGTACTGCATTCGTCATATAACCTAAAAGTTCGGAGTTTGATCCCAGTCGTGGAATTTCTGATATCCTTTTATTCCATTTTCTTTCTACTCTTTCTACATTTATGTATCTCATTTGTATGTCAAAAAAGGTACGATACACATGTCTAAAAATATAAAAAGAAGAGAAAACAAAGGGTGTATAGAATTTCACTCGTAAAAACTAAACTCAAGACCTCTTGATATCATATTTAGAATGGTATCAATACACGGAGACCTTTAATAATGGAGACATATGAGTTTAAGAAGAATGGATCGAAATGGAAACAAAGGATTTATATAAAATTTTCTTAACGAGAATTTACTACAATTTTTTTCGATAATCAACGGGGATCCACAGAACCCATCAATCAAAGAAGGAACATTATAAATCACAAGATCAAGGGTAAAAACACATGTAATATCAGCAAATAACAATCTTTTGAAGTGGTTATTATTTTAATTTCTTTCAATAATAGTAAATAATAAATTAATGGGAAGGGCGAGGGGAAGAGCTCAATGGGAATTGATAAGAGGTATGTGTGTCCCCCACTCATCCACATGCCAGCTTCCCCTTGCCCTGGCGGTCTCTCTCTAACTTTTCACAATGTGTGTGGGGGCCTCCCTGCCATTCTCCCACACACACACACACTCTGTAGTACACATTGCATATAAATTGTAAAATTTTCACCGGTCCGATAAAGAGATTGAACTCAGTGGCGATACCTCAGTTTATAGACGTGGGATTTATTTCTCAGCACACGTCTTCACCTTCAGGTAGTAGCATGTTTGCACACATTCTACTCGTGCATTGAGTACCTACCCTCAATAATTGACATTGAGATGAATATTTTTCTTTCATTCTCGGTTATATAACTGGCTACATGATAACTGACTTTTTGATGCCGCGTAAAATTTCTTCTGGGCATGTAAATAAGTTGGGCTCGTACCCACCTAAAAACTTAAATTTATAAGCAGTAATACCTCAACTTATTTTATCTCAAGTTTCAACTCATTGAGCGTTTGATATGAAATTTATTTCTCAATCTGAACCGCTAGTATCTAAAAGGTCAATGAGCCAGGACTAATCCAGTTCGAGTTGGGAAGTCACGCTACAGTGCGTAAAGTTCTCCCGAGGTGAATTTTATCTATCACAAGACTCGAACTCGAGACCTTACTTAAGGTAAAAAGACGTATTGCTACCTCAACCGCTCCACTTATTATACTTGTATAGTCATTTGATCTATGTAAAGAATCATCCATTCCACATATATGTTATTATTTGGTTCCATCAACTCAAAAGATGTTACAATACCATAGGTAGTGGTCTGGTTGCTTTAAACTTGAATCCCATACAATTTTGTAACTTGAAAAATCTTCTATTCGAATCCTCTTTATAAATTTGTGTCAAAATATTTGCTAAAAAATTGTTATTCGGACATGAGTTTAGCGGATACCAACTCCTCTAAAATATACAAAACCTTTGTTGGTGTTAAACTGACGAGACTAGGGCTTACACAGGTTATTTAGTTTATCTAATATGATCGTGGGTTGAACACAAAAGTCCAAACGTTGCCCAATGCAGAATGACAAGACCGCCAGCATTACTTTCAGCTTTTTTTTTTTTTTTTACTGATCGAGACGTACAAGATATTTTAGCGTAACATATCACTCTTACCATTATACCAAAAAAATTAAAATGGAAAAAAAAAAATATAAATCATATCATATGATCTCCCCCTTGGTCTTTGCCTTTTTCCCTTGGCCATCTCCTGGCCATACATGAAGGTAAGGTGAGGGAGCTATCCACTGATAAGATGTCACTGTCGGTGGGTGCCAAAAGTCCATAACTCCAACCTCTTTGGCTTTCTTTCTTTTCCCTCATTTGCATCAAACACGACCGATCCATGGCTTTACCATAAGATCATCATTCGATCGGTACTAAGTATAACTGAGTGATAAGTTATCGTAAGATCGTGTGGTCGATTTGACCCCTAATATCCATAATAGCACTAATCCAGAAGCGTGAAGGTTGTGTTTTTATCCGTTAAATCAAAGAGTTAGGGTTTTCCTACTGTTGATGAGTCAACTCCACATCAGATAAATAAGTAATTGAAATCTGATTTATAAGAGTATCGATATCATCATCCTTTCAGCTTGAACTATGTCCAACCTTTTATTGGTCAAGTAAAAATTTAACATGGTATCAGAGCTAGTTGTGCGGGCTCACACCACGCTAGGCCCGAGTGTGAAACTCGTGGTCTGTTAAAAGCCAGAGACGGATATTGAAGATTCAATCCCACATCGGACAAATAAATAATTAAAATATGGTTTATAAGAGTGCGGGTACCATCACCCTTTCAGTTTAAACTTTTGGGTTGGATATGAACTCAACCTCTTATGGGTCAGGTAAAAATTTAACACCTATCACGAGCATGATCGACCATGCACCGGAAGGGCATTCTTCCCTATCCGACCCAAGAGAGACTCAAATTCGTATGCTAACCACTAAAAGGATTCTACTAAATAAAAAGGTGGGCAATAGTAACAGTGATCACGATATTCGAGCTCTTGAATTCAATCGCAAACTTATTAAATAAACTAAACAAAGTACAATGAGTATCGGCATCCTTACCGTACATTATCGAAGGAGAAAGTCTACAGTGCATCGGTTACATGACATGGCAATACTGACATAATATGTTCATCCGATTAGAGTTTAGCATATAATTAAACTTGCAACTATAATTATCAAATCTAAAAAAAAATCCTAAATATCTTTGTGCCTCCTCTGTACATTGAAAAATCCTACATAAATATAAAAAAAAAATCATAGTAAAATTATGAACGATTAGACTGTACCGAAGACTTTCTCTCACCAAAGATATTTAGTAAAGATTACAGAAGTCGGTATCCTATCAAAGTCAGAGAAAATTTATGGGCACAGTAACAAATATTCAACATGTGTTCTAAGTGAACTGCCATGATCAGTGGTCCTGCCTCTCACTTACTATTCCCACTCCACACTGGCTTTTTGGTTCACATGGCCGTGACAGAGAAAGTTAGGGTTTGTGAAAGGTCATACTAAGATACGCAAAGGACGGAAGAATTCTAGAGATCACAAAAGCCGAATCGTCTACGTCTCGTGAAGATTTTTTGTGAGCGTAATGGTCGACTGTTATGAAGCGTTCGGCAGTCGAATCGTAGAGGTTTCTTCCAGAGGAGTTACATTCCTACCGGTATTAGTCAGCCGAAGTGACTCGTATCTCTTTTTCTCATATAATATCTTAAAAATCGAGTCTCTAAATGGAGTATTATGAAATTTCACGGGGTCGGCTAAACTCGAATTCGGATTAACTAATCTCAATGTATGCATTAAATTTATGAATGTCACGTAGACTTACGGGAAAAAAACATTGCTTTCAGTCAACATTGGCAACCATGGAAATCGACAAGGACATGTTCATGCTGGAGGCAGACCCGTGATGGGTAATCCCATTTTGCGTTTGATCGGAGTCTAATCGGTTCGATCTTGTGGAGTCGTAAAGATGTACGAGTTGACTGTAAAGTTTGGTAGACTGTACCGTGGGCAGGGTCAACCTCTGGTCGAGGTCAGGTCAACATCATATCGGAGTCCGCAGATGCAACAAGCTAAGAAAGTTCCATCTTCAAGGAAAAATGTCCCTCTTCATCGGGTGCGGATTCAGAAAATCTGTTTATTCAAGACAAAAATTAATAGAAGAGGAATAAGGCAGATCCAAAGGACGTGAGATAAAATAATTCAATAAAAAATCGTATAAAATATATATATATATAAAAAATATCATTGATTTTCTTGAATTCAGTAATCAAGGTGTTGATGTGCAATCCAGATCCATGGTGTATGGAACGGACCAGCTAGATGTTTGGGCCTGGGCCCATTGAGTTTCTGGCCCTAACTCAAGGCCCAGGCCCACATTGACAGTAGACAATGCTCTCTCTTCCCCCCTTTCCCTTTTTCCGCTAATGAGAAACGAGAGAGTTTTATATATAACAGATATATTATTAAAGTGGTTGATAAGTTAATAAAATTCAATTATTTTTCAGATTTTTTTTTATTTTTAGAGTTTTATATAAAAAATCTTAAGATGATTTTAATCTTATTGGTTTACGGTACCACGTCAGCACTGTCATATAGTATAGATGTTATACACAACACTCTCTTAATAAGAAGATGGGCAACTGTAGTGACAATCTTGTTACCCTACGCTGTAGAGTGTTCAGCCCCCGTGTTCAACTGCAAAAATATCAAGCACCGATCCCACCATTACTGTATCACCAAACGTCCATTACAGTTCACGAAACTCAATGCCTGCCATCCCATAGTTCAACGAGTATGGTTCCGGCAAATGTCTGATACAAATGCACGGAGAGGATTCGAGCACGAGCCCTACAGCTATCGGACCATAGAGTCACGCACATGACGGGTGTATTGCATGTTATTAAGGCATATATTACATGAAATATTCATTACATACAGTACTTTCCCGTAGATGTTTTGAGTTTAACATGACGATACCCACACACATTTTAAACCCTCATGGATCCCCTTAAATTGTGGGTCACCGACATCCTAAAGCGTGCTCCATGGCACCATACTCACGATACCCCACAAGATAGCTTCGTAAAGGGGAAAAAAGTGGGGAAACGAGGAGGAGCCTCCTACCCTCTCACGAGATTTTCTGTCATCCGGACGCTACGTCGATCATGAAATTTCTCAATTCACGTCACGTCACGTCAGACAAAAGGCGCATCTATGGATGGGAAGCCCAGTTGGTCATGTTTCAGTAATGGAACACAATATGCAGAATCTTAAACTAGACATAAGTAGCGCTTATTATAATGCAGTAATAAGAACTCGTCGAGATTGTTGCCGATCTCGAGACTAGAGGCGTGCACGAATATCCGAGCACACGTTTAATAAAACTGAATTTGAAACCTATTTTGATTGATTCCTCTTTTTTTTTTTTACTCGAAACTTAACATGTTTCCCTAAGAATTTAGCCGGAATCTACTATATCAGATAACCGTACATACCACTTCGGGACATATGCTTTAAAGTACGAGGCATGACAGAGTTGAGAAGTTTGCACAGTCCAGTAATCCAATAATCAACTATTTAAATTTTTCTAAAAAAATTCAAAAATCCATAATTATTTTATCCACTTACTTTTTCCATAATTGTTAAGAGGACAACAAACATAAGATTCAATGGCGGTTCACATGGCTTCTTCCATGGCTTCCTACATATATCCTTATATAATTAAAACTGGCCTTTTCGGTGTAAATATTAGGTATATAGGCCTAGAACGAGCAGATAAAAGAGAAAATAAAAAGGGTACGAGAAGCCTTATTGATAAGATCCAACCTCGGACGTCTAGGTCATAAGACGAAACTGATACTAGCGGTACCAAGTCCTTTTTCTCCGATTAAAACCAATTTTAGAACAACTTGATTTATAACTTCATTTATCTATCCCATTAATATTATTTATGCATGGTGAATAAATAATATTCAATGAAAATTTATTTTTCAATTTAAATAATTTTGACAGTAATTTTCTGTACCACTAATATTCATAAATTGAACGAACTTTTATTAATTCAGTTTAAGCTGTATAGGTCCGCTAGAGATAAAACTCTTTTAATGCACATTCTCTTTATTTTTAATATTCTAATCAGATAAATTTTTAAGGAGAAAACACTTCTTACCATCGTAACTAATGCACTTTACATTCTCCGTTATTTAAGTGAATGAATAATACTTAATTATTTTTTCGATATCAAGTACATGTATTTATAAGTCCAATGGATCATGACTAATTTAGTTCGAGACGAAAATACTCACTAGAATAAAGATCTCTCAAGATAAATTTTTTCTATTAAAAAAATTCTAATATAAAATTTTCCTTAGGGATAAGATATGCTATACGAATTCATCCAATCCAGATTGTTAATTAATTCAATATTTAAACGCTTTCCATTAACAGGGTCCAACTCCAGCCCATCTCCACCGAATCAATCTTTCTCCGGCCACTATCTCCTCTTTCTCTCTCCCTTTAGATTCTCCATCAAATTCACTTACTTTTTCTCTCTAGCCCAACCGCCTAAACCTCTTTTCACTCATGCTGTCCCCAAACCCGCTGTCCCTCCTCTGCGCTCTCCTCCTCTGCTTCCCACTCGCCATCCTCTTCACCGTCACCACCACCCCCGACCCCACCACCATCTCCTCCGCCGCCACCGTCAACGACGACCCTGTCACCGGCTCCGCCTCAACCTCCATCAATGACCGAGTGCATATCTCCCAGATTGACAGCCAGTCTTTGCCCTTCGTCCCCGTTTTGCCATCCCCACCGGCACCCAAGATCAACACCACCACCAGCCCGGCCGACGACGGCCCTGCAGTCTCGTCAGCCGCCGCCCCGGTCCTTGATCACCAAAAGGGCATCCCCGGGATCGAACCCTTATCTGCGCGGGCGAACAAAACCGAGCCCCGAGCTGCAGCCACTCCGCCACCCGAAATCAAGCATCCCACAACCGTTCCTGACGCGCCGCCGCCGCAGCCGGCGAGCTACGACGACCCGGAGGACGACGCCTTGTTCCGGGTCGCTGGCCGGGCCGCCGCCAAGGCGAAGAACCCGAAGAAGGTGGCGTTCATGTTCCTCACCACCGGGCCCCTCCCCCTCGCAGAGCTGTGGGAAATGTACTTCCACAACACTCCGAGGAATCTCTACAACATATACGTCCACGCGGACCCCGGCGGTCAGTACCACTCGCCGTTCCGGGGCTTGTTCGCCAACCGCGTTATCCCGTCGTCCAGGCAGGCTCTCCGGGGGACCCCAACGCTCATCTCGGCGGCGCGTCGGCTGCTCGCGCACGCGCTGCTCGACGACCCCGGGAACTACATGTTCGCCCTCTTCTCACCGTCCTGCATCCCGCTCCGCTCCTTCAACTTCACGCGCGTGGTCCTCACGCGCTCGAGCAAGAGCTTCATCGAGATACTGGACGGCGAGCCGTGGGCATTCGACCGCTGGGCTGCGCGTGGCCGGGACGCGATGCTGCCGGAGGTGAGGTTCGAGGACTTTCGGATCGGGTCCCAGTTCTGGGCCCTGAAGAGGCCCCACGCGCGGCTGGTGGTGCGTGACGTCAGGCTGTGGTCTAAGTTCAAGCTGCCCTGCTTGAGGTGGGACACGTGCTACCCGGAAGAAAATTACTTTCCTACCCTCCTGAGCATGCGGGATCCTCGCGGCTGTGTTCCGGCCACCCTCACACACGTCGACTGGCTGGGCAGCCACGACGGCCACCCGAGGACCTACAGGGCCCACGAGGTGGGGCCCGATCTGATCCAACGGCTGAGGAACGACCACCCGAGGTACGGGGACAACAGGACGGACAGCCGTGATCCCTTACTCTTCGCTCGGAAGTTCGAGCCGAAGGCCTTGGAGGCCCTGATGGCCATTGCGAAAGAAATAATCTTCAAGGATTAGCTCAGGATCGCCGGGTGGGATGGCATGTTGGTAAATTACACCAATGGCAAGGTTGTAAATTCAGTGCTCTTTTTTTTTTTTTTAAATTTCACAGAGGAAAGTTTATACAAGGAAGCAAATCGAAGGAGATTCCCTTTCTTAATTAATGGTTTTTAAATTTTTTGCATTTTTGGAAATGGCATTATTGGATAAAACTCGTTGATTAATTTTTTTTTTCCGGAGATAAGGGAGACTATAAGTGCAATAAATTGGTACATAACTTCCACGGTAAGGATCGAATTCAGAACTCCTTATTATGAGTTGGATTCTTGTGTCACTGTACTAAAATCACAACCTCAACTCGTTGATTAATATTATTGGCCAAAAAACTTTATGAATTTTGTGAATTCTAGGAAGAAGAAGCTCTCTATTTTTTAAATGTGGGAATAAGAATAATGCAACTTTTTTAAAGCAAAGGAATCGAAATTCAAGGGAGGAGGGAAGAAGAAAAATAAATCAGAAATATTTTTAGTGAAGTATTGAATTCAGGACTTCAGAAGAAATAAAAGAAAAATAAAAATAAACAGATACGAGAAGCATTTTCGGTGAGAATTAAATTCAGAATCTCTTAAGATTCTGGGTCTAACTCGGGAGAAATAAGCGAGAATAAAAGTAATTTCAATTTTCTTTTGAGTGTTATATTTGGTTGGTGGCTGCCTTAAAATTATCTCCTTAATAAATTACTGTTTTAAATGGAAATATTCTGCATGGCTTTCATACTGTTGGGACCAGTAGATTGAGTTAATCTGTCTTTTATTTATTTATTTATTTATTTATTTTTATGAATAAAGGTGTCTTTTATTTGGTTAAGCAAAGATCATCCATTACTGATCAGTGACGTGCGCATAATAAGAAAGATTATGGAGCTTAAGGTATCGAGCCAGCGGTCGGTCGGTCGACCGAGTTAATAATTGATCGATGAAGCTGCACACGACACGCTGGAGGTTTAGCTCGACCGGATTTCTAACCTTTCACGACTCGTTCGCATTCGAATGCGATTGGAGATCTTCCTGTTTAACCCATCAGAGTGGAGACATGGATCAGTTTGAGAGGGCAGTTGAAAAGTTTGTTCAAAGTTTCGAGTCGAATTTAAATTATGCTAGAGGTTTAAGTGATGCTACGTGCGGAATTTTCGATTATAAGATCAATTATAAAATGAATGTTAATTTTGAGGGCTAATGATGGTAAAATTTAGTTGGGGTATGGCTGGATTGCAATAAGTGGTGAAATTTGAGGTGTTTGATGAGCTCAGTGCTTAGCTGAGAAGTCAATCTGAGTGTGGTAATTGGAAAAGTAAGGCAAAATAATCTTAAATGGTGTTACTGATAAATAATATAAAAGTTAATTTAATTAGTGGTAATTATTGAAACGATAATGTAACACCATTAAAGAATTTCTCGAAATGTAAAGTTAATGAAAATTCATTTACTTTATTTCATGAATCTTTTCCTTTTTCAACTTTTTTTTTTTTGTATACAACACATGATACTTACAAGTCAAATACAGTCCGACTGATTCAGGTTCGAGTTAGACCAACCGCCGAGAGATAAAACTCTTTCACGTGAATTTTCTGTATTGATAACACTCGAACCTAAGACATCATTTAATGTGGAAGAGACGTCTTACTAGATTAAACAACCAATGCTGGTACCGTGCTTTTTTTCACTTAAAATTTCAAGAAAACATAATTAAATTTTTAAAAATAAATGATACGGTAGATTTTAGTGGTGTTAAAATATTTTTTTTAAAATACCGTAAATTCTAAGAAAATAAAAATTAAGGAGTTAATGGGCTGCAGAATGAACGCGTGGCCCAGCCCATTGGAATGGTCCATTATTCGAGAATAAATTCCGAAATGGGCCGACAATCTTTGGGGGAAAATATCACACACAGTATAAACTGACCCAAGACCATTTGGGTTTACGACTTCTTTTCAACTACTAACTAATCCAGTTTAAATCGGATCAGTAAATCAAAAGGGCAAAAACACTCCCACCATGAATTTTTCCCGCTCTCAAAAAACCGAACCCGAGACATTTGCTTAGGGGAATAAATATCTTACCACTTGGATTTGGTTGCTAATAATTCATGCAATACCAATTTTTTTCGGTGTTCACATTCTAATAACCATAAATTTAAAACCTTACTGAAGATAAGATACAACGAACCATTTCAATCAACTTATGTTGGTAGATTCCTTTTGAATCGCGGGTTGCAGTGAGATTTAGGTTCGAGCCTACGGATCAATTGTAACCAAAAAATAAGGAGGGTAGCCCATCCATTTCAAGTCTTATATGTATACATATATATATATATATAATGATCTGATATTCAAAAATCTAATGGGCCTTAACTGATTCGGGTTCATATTGGGTCGGCTTAGTAACTGTTAAGGTGTAAAAGAATTCTTTATTCACAATATTCGAATCCGAGACGTTACTTAAAAGAAAGAGATATCAGATCGTTTCAACCAATTCTTCCTAGATACATGTAGTTCACCTCTTAAATCCCAGAGTTGGTGTAAGACGTCCGAGTCCTGTTCGGTGACCAACAATTAAGTCAATTTTGGCGGGGGGGACCCTGTGGTTGGCCTTTCAACCAATCACTTACCTAAAACAAAACCAAATGCCCCAACACCCGACACATTCCCACACCCCTCACACGACCTGCTAGTAGTATCTCTAGAGCGTATTTGGAGATTAGATCTCTTACATCTTCGACCGGGCACAATGGACTATAGAGGGGTTTCCAGGGACGGATCTGGAAGTTCTAATAAGGTGAGGGGGATAGAATTTAATAGAGAGTTAAATGACGAATTTCAGAAGATGAGATAAGATGATTTATAAAAGAAATGTGGATAAAATTAGCAAGATTTGTACATAACTTAACAAGCATTCCCGAATTCAGGAGGCAATCCCCGAGTGTCTTGTAACGAAGAACACCCGTGATAACCTTTTTCCCGATATCCTCTGGGCAGGATAGGAGGGAAGAGCCATTTCTTTTTCTTAGTCGAACGAGCTCTGCTCGTCTCATCTCTTGCGTTACGACCGACATCGGATACCTTCGTACCATCATTAAACTAGCAACTTTCACCCAACAAAGATAAAGTTCTAATGCCTTTTCCCTTTTCTTTATGAGAATAAAGACCCCGCCTTCCTCCTCAGACCATTAAGAGCGCCTTTCAGTGGCCGCATTGGAATGTGGTGGCATGGCCCAGGAGGGAATAAACAAGGAGCATCACACCTTTTTTTTTTTCCCTTGAGGTGGATCACCGGTGCTCCGAAATTTAATGGATCGTAACAAATTCAACTTCGAGTCAGATTAATCCAGTAAAGATTAAAAACTCCATCAATCATAAATTTTCTTCGAATTAACAGACTTGAACTGGAGACTCTATTTAAAGGAGAGGGACTGGAACCATCTCAACCGACCAATATTCGTCGGTAAGCATCCCACTCACATGCACTTAAAGCAAAGAACGTTCCATCATTATAAGCAGGATTTAACGCATGTAGAGAAAAATGGTTTAGAAGAGAAAGTCCAAATCCATGTTGGCATACTTTGAAAAACACTCTAGTCCAGTGGAAGAAAGTTCCAGCTTGAGGCTGACATGAAAACGTCAGTTCCCTTTGCATTAGGATATATTGACATTTTGCCCTCGGCTATCTATTGTCATTTTCAATCTCTTGTAAGTCACAACTCCTCGCATTATCCGTCACCAATCCTCTGCCCACAGACAATCCTGTCCATTTCAACCATATCTGACAACCAGAACTTGACTAGAATATGCCACGGTTTCAACTCGAAGACCGAGGACTAGGCTCCAGAAGTTAACATTTCAGTAGGATGAAGAAATTCATTGGCCAAAACATAGAACAATGTAGAACACGAGAGAGTGTCACAAATTATATTACAAAATCGCTACTCCACAGGCCAGTACCCTGAAAAAGCACACGCCCTCTCAGCCCGGTCTCATCTTTCCCTCACTCCCCGGACACCGGTGTGCAAATTCTGGGCTAGGATCATATTCATATCGTTGCAAAAAGGAGTAATAGCTACAAAGGAGTTCATAACACCGAACGAAAAACAGAGGTCAACATTCTATGTATGTAAAGCAAGCAAAGAGAGCAAACAAGCAAACAAATCAGTAAGGAGGATGATAGTACCCGGTAGGGTATCCGACCCCATTGACAGGAGGCATTCCATAAGGCATCATCGGCATGGGAGCCGGGACCTGCGTGTAGTATCCAGTCCCTGATATCTTTGCCAAACTAGCTTGACCCCGCATACCGTCACCAGCATATTGCTGCCACAGTTGCTGCTCCTGCACCAGCAAGTGCTGCTTCTTCTCCATATCCGCCATCTGAACATAAGGAGGAGGTGGGATGCTAACGGAAGCAGCAAACGGGTCCTGGTTAACCGTCTGGACAGTCCCATCAGGGGCAGGAAGAGCCAGAACAGGGGTAGCACTCTTCCCGGGCCCAGGCAGAGCAACGCTACTCGCACTCCCTCCGCTCAACTGAGCAGTACTCACATGTTGCCTCACCATTCCCTGATCATACATTCCATTCAACAGCAAGGGATCAAGCCCACCACCTAAGGCAGCTTTCTGCCTTGTTAGGTTACTCGCAGTCTCGACCAAAGCCAACTCCCAGTCAGCCTTTCCAGGTTCAGCTGCCGGGTTCTGCCATGCTGATGTCACTTCGGAACCATTCGAAGGGAATGCTTCCCACGAGCTGTTCCCATTATTTGCCACTGGCCCAGCAAAGAGGGCTAAAGCCAATTTATTTCCTTGATCATCGGCAGTGACTCCATCATCCCTCAAGTCCACTAAATCCCCAGTTACTTGTGGCTTTGGCGGCTCAGGCTCTGGTTCAGGAGGTGGTGGTGGAGTGTAATTCTCAGGTGGAGGCAAAGCCTTAATCTCATTCATGTCAGGCACAGGTTCCTCCTCCTGGGTTTCAGGTGGAGGCAACTCCTTTCTTTCAGGGCTTTTAGGTCTCTTTGCTCTATCCCTCAAGAACTCATCCAGTGTCTCCAGCAACTTACTCGTAATCCTCTGCACCTCAGGGTACTCAGATGACCTGGCCACACCCGTGTCCTTGCACCAATTATAGAAAGCAATCAGCTCATCAATCTGTTTTGCAGCGCTAGCATAAGCATCAAAAGCCTTGACACAGTCTGTATACTCCATATCAAAGAACTTGTCAAGCAAAACTGCCAAAACCTCACAAATATCAGCATAAAGCTGGAAACTCTCCTTCACAACAGGGTAAAGTGCAATCAGAATCATCCTATTATTCTTTGCTAAACCTGTTGGTCTACATGACAGAAACCTATCCATAGCCTCTGTAAGTGACCCATCTTGCCAAAAATCCTCTCTGGCTTCATATCCCTCAAGGGTGTAACAACCCTCTTCTCCTCTCTTCCACGTGCAGACTCGGCCATATCTCCATAAGATCTTGACCTTCTCATCCCTCCACCATAATTTCCATACTCTCCTCTTGAATCACTGTACTCATAATCATATCCTCGAGGAGGCGGCGAGCGAAAATCGTCACGATAGCCATACCTATCTTCAACTCGTGGCCCATATCTATCCTCACTGTGAACACTACTGCTCCCGTTTATGCCCCCACCACCGCCGCCGCCACCACTCTTTCTTTCAAATAAACTCAATTCAAGCTTCTGATCCAAGTACATAGCATAAGTCCTCACAAAAGCAGATTGGTCCCACGAACTAGAGTGAGCCTCATCACGAAAATCTGACAAATTCAGCAACCTAGCTCCACGCCGAGTTGCATACATTATCTCCTCATGGAAGATTGGATCGCCATCATTCAGCAGGCGGTGAATTAAGGTAAGGGCTTTCAGAGCCACAATCCAGTCTCGAGTTTTCCCAAGCCGCTTCGAGACTGCAGAGACGCACGCGTGGACATAACCGCGAGAGTATGAGGTCAGGTTCAGGATCTCACGGATGTACTTTTCATCAGCAGGGTCATCATCGTGGCTTGTGGCCTTCACAATAGCAACTTCAAGCTCCGGAGCCATGTTGCTAGACACCTTTGCAATGCCAATACTGGTCTGGTCCTTGACAGCCCCGATGGCCTTGCGGATCGTAGTTGGAGCCATCTAGCTTGTCGATTCAACTGAACTAAACAACAAATTGACCATTAAAAAAAAATTCATTTCAGTTGGAGTTACCCATGATTTAAGCTCAATTTCCAATGAAACAAATCATAATAATTATTTATCATTCCACTGCATTACCAGTATCTTGGCCGATCATGCTCAAGGCCATAGACCATAGAATTTCACACACCATAACCCAAATCTACTATACATAAGCACAAGCCCAGCTACACATCTAAATGATCCTCATGCTGGTTTTTATTCTTTGACATCATTTGCTTGGAGATAAGTCGACGATGAATCTCACCAAGCTGAACACAAATCAACCGTTGAGTTTCAGTTAAGTTCGAATTAATCATGCTTAACTATCACCATTAACTCAAACTAATCATACTCGTGCGAGGTGTTCGTTCATTGATGGCGCTGATCGCTTGGATATCGAGCTCAAAGCCATCTCAACCGTTGGAACCTCAATCAATGCTTAACCGACAGAAAGCGCGTGATCAATGAAGTGATGATTCAGTGTGGAGGTTGGGCTGTTTACCGTTTCAGCGCAGGCTCTAGATCTGGAGATCAGGAAGCAAAAGGCGGCAAATCCGTTGACTTCAATCACCTCTGAAAACGGTCAGATCCGAGAGCTCGGGCTCGATCTGCAGAAGACACTGCGACGGCTCGCCGCCAAGAAGCGACCCCGGAAATTCCGGCGACTCCCTCTCAATCCACTATCTGTGTAAGAGATCCGGAACAGAAGAACAAGGCGGGGGAAACTGGAAGCGGCGACGTGGCACGCTCCGGACCGTCGATCGGATCGGAGATCTAGCTAGAGGAGGCGGAGCGAAGCTATACAATCTTCGAGCAGAGGTGTCGGGGAGCTCTACTTGCGCCTCTTTCTCTGTCGGAAGCGAGAATTGTGTGGATGAGGGAGGAGGGAGACCCAGAGTTTTGATCCAGTGCGGTCGAGTCTACGTCCACTGAGTACAGCTGCGTACGGTCGGCGTGGAGAGCGACGCCTCGCGGCTCCGCTGGGACCGTCGATTCGGCCTGGCGACCTTAAATCTGGAGGCCTTCGAATCTTCGATGGTCCCGGAAGACACGTAGCACAGATATGGGGCCTTTCATGTGGGACCCGCTGCTTTCTTGCGTGAACCACGGGACGGTTCCTTTTATACTCCATTGATTATTTATTTATTTATTTATTTTCTGTTGGGTAAGCGCAAATGGCATCGGTTCCACTTCAGGCATTGCCGTGCTTTGTAGTTTGTAGAAGGTTCTGCTGTTCCTCTGTTTCCTTTTATTTCTTATCAGTTTTATTTATTTATTTTCACTTTTTTAATTAATATGTTCAATATTGATATAAATAGAAATCTCCCAGCCAGATTATGAATCTAAATCGAGCTGACCTAGCTCAAACCAAATTGGAATTAATTACCGGACCAACTCATTCTATCTAAATAAAATACACATGTTGACTAAACATTCTGATCACATGGATGTCAAATTACAATAAAATTGGATCACTGGCTTCAACTGTGTTAGTTAAAATGCCCATACTATGACACCCATTAAGTCACCCCGGCACCTGGCCCAGGTATGAACCCATAAATACCTCAAGGCAATAGTAGTTCGGGTATCACCGATTTTAGCTTTTCTCTATCTCATCCTCACACTCTACCATCGTATACACTACCTAACTTAACTATCGAATGGACGAGTTCTACCCAAGCCCGACTTCCTTGCAAGTATCCTTAGATTCTAGAGCCCATGACCATACATGAAGATCGACGGGGCACTTGAAGGACGCCGTCAATTCTTATTACATGTTTTTTTTTTTTCAATTACATAATAGACCAATGAACTTAAAATAAAATAAAAGGAAGGGGGAGTGAAGAAGTATCAAAACTCCTCTAACAAGATAGGGCCGGCCTATAACTTATTCATCTCAAATTTTTACGATAATCGAGATATCCGAGCACCTTTCAAGCCAAATATTAGAGGGGTTACGAAACCTCCCTCCTCGAAACACATGTAATAGCTCGCAATCTATGTGTGAGCCATCCTCAAGAAAACACCATTAGTATTGCCCCTACTAGGAATTGAACCTGGAAAATCTGGGACTCCAATGCCTTACCAGCTAGGCTGCCTCCTTGAGGACAATCTCGAATTAAAAATGATAGTATTGTACCAAACTCATTTCTTATTTTTATTATAATATTTAAAAGCTAATAATGTGATCACATTTTAGCCAAATGGACGGACGTGCCCTCTCCGGGCTTCAGCTGCTGGACCGGTCCAGGCTGGTCCGATCTGATCAGTTGTGATCCTTCTGGAAACTTTTTTTATTTACGAACGCAATGACCGAAAATTTGGCAAGATTAACCAAAATTGCTGACCAATTTTAGGCGAATACCCAACTGGCATTTTTTTAATATAGTTTGGTTCAAATGATTCTGCACTTAATCCGATTAAATAAATATATCATATTCGAGTTTTTGTGAATAAAAAAATTCATATTAAAAAAATTTTACCCTTATCGGGTAGGTGTAAATAGGACTTTTGACACTAGTGTAAATATTCAAAAAAATTTCCAACAGGCTTTTACCCTTTACATTAGTTTGCCTCTTTGATGCACCGAAAAATATTTAGTAATGATATTTTTATAACTTTGATTAATTAAAAGAGAATAATAATAATAACAACTCATTTATCCATACGTAACATTTAGCTTTTATTAATTTTTTAATAATTAATTATAATAATGAGTTGACGACAGCGAAACGGCACATACATACAGCTATATTGGCCAGTAAATAATAAATAAGATAAAGCTGCCTCTTGGTGCTGGTGGTGTTTGGTTCTGGTCAACGCAAATGGCTGTTTGACTTGGAATGCAACGTGCGATTGGTCAAATCATGATCGGCACCTTTCCGACAACATTTTGGGTTCCAATCTTTCTAATAGGAAAAATATTTATTATTTAATATTAAAGACTCAATTCTATATCGGATAAATAAATACTTGAAATTCAATTTATAAGAAAACAGGTATCACTATCCTATCAGTTTAAATTTTTAGAACGGACATGGACACAATTTCTTGTGAGCCGAGTGAAAATTTCACATAGTATCAGAGCCAACCGAGTCGTGGTCAATAGTGCCCCCTCGTCCGAGTACAGAAGAAAATACCCAACTCGAGGTCAATTGTTGCGGGTGTGTATTTAAAGGCATGTGTCAAGTATGAACACGTTATCACGTGAGGGCGAGTGTTGAAGAGTCAATTCCACATCGGACAAATAGACAATTGAAATCTGATTTATAAGAGAGCAGGTACTATTATTCTATCAGCTTAAGTTTTTTGAATGAATATATGTTCAATCTCTTGTAAGTCAGGTGAAAATTTCACATTTAATAATACTTCTCGTTTAAACTTGCATTTATAATAATTCGCTGGACCTCTAAATATTAAATCGCGTAATATTCACAATAATTAATTAAATTTTCAATATTAAATTGCGCACAATAAAGGAAGAAGGAAGGAAGAAAGGAGGCGTGATGATGAGGTCTTCCAGACTTAGACAGAAGCTGTCTAGTTTGAAAATTAACTGGTCCAACCGTTCAGTGTACCGAGACAGTAAAATTGGAAAGTGAGTTGGTTAAAACGATTCAATACCGTCTTTTTTTTTTTCTTTTCTAGTAAAAGCATAATCATTTGCACACGAAATGTCAGCTCCTGATCTATACTATATATAAAAATGATACATGTTACCTTACTGTGCTGCTGACAAGAAAGTATTTAACGGAGCGGTCAATTATAATTCATTATTTATATATTTATTCAATTAGAATTTACCAGTTATTAATATTTTTACTTTTTAATGAAATTTCAGGATCTAATAATTATATATGTATAATTATTAGTTATATCTCAAGTTCTAATTAGACGAATACACCATATCATCATTGACACAAAGTATAACTGCACTACCAAAGACTTTCTCGCCGCCGACACCTCACCTTTTATTTTAACTAGTAAAAAGACCGGTGCTCTGCTGCGGGGGGAAAACAAATTTCAATAATGTGAAATAATTCTTTTTTTTTGTTTAATATAATGTGAAATAATTCTAGATTAACGAAATCTGATTCACATTTGGAATATTCGCCTTAGAAGAAATAAGAAAATATAATTTAATAAAAGAGGAAAATAATTTAACTAAATAGGAAAATTCATTTCAAATAAAAGAAAGAACGGAAATGGGAGAAGAGTGACGTGAGGGGGAAGGGAGAGAGGGTAAAAAATAGGAAATAAGTTATTGGGTTAATTAGTACACGAAATTAGAGGAATTAAATTATGACAGCAACAATAAATATAAGGTAAAATATTTTGACTAAATTAAATATGAAATAATAACAATAAATATAAGGCAAGTTAATTAAATACAAGAGGAAAATAATTTTACTAAATAAGAAAATCAATTTCAAAATAATTTGAGGTAATATGACAGATATATATTAAGTTATGAGACATAAGATGACCATAGTAATATTGTGGTAAATAACAGTCAATCTGCTGATCAAAAATGTTTCTTACTCAGTTCTTCTCGTCAAACCCTGGTTCTTGCCAACTCCACCTTCCTTGTAACAAACTTCTATTTCAGTGAGGGGACAGAAGCTGTAAATTGAAGTAACAATCGGAACCCTAGATCAGGCAGCCAACAGACAGACCAAGAAACCCTGTTATTCTCTCTTGCCATGGGAGGGGAAAAAAAAACCTCTTTTTTCCACTCTACCATCGAAGGAATAAAAAGGGAGACAAAGCGAAAACCTTACCATTCAAGGAGGAAGCATAGACAAGTGAGTTGAATTGAGTTGAGCTGTCCAGAGCAAATGGCCTTAGGGTTTAGGAACAGAAGGACAAGATCTCCCCCGATCTGTTCGTACAGTGAAAATAGAAAAGAAAGGACAGTATCAGGGAGCAGTCGAAGACGTGGAGAAGACAACAGTGGCTCAGTGTCCGAAGAGGGCTTGGATTGGAGCCCTTTTTTAGTATGAACTGAAAAATAAAAAAGGAAAATATTTCAATGGCTGCTGACGTGGAGGCCTGATGGAACGCCCTTGTAACTGTGCTTTAATTATAAGGAATAGATGTTAAAAACAAAATAGGTTGCATAATAGAGCAAAATGAAAGGCTCCCAATCCGATGACGTGGCTGTAACAGAAGAGAGCATTGTGGCTCTCTTTTAACCTATTAATATATAGATATACAAATTATTTTCGGTTTAAATTGTTGGTGTCTGACTTACTTGGTGTCGTCTTTTCAAAACTAAAAATTATACCGAGAACCATTTTGAATAATCAAAAACCAACCACTAACGGCGTGGTCTTTTGGTTTAGGACTTTCAATATGTTGATACACATGAAAAAATGAAATTCATTATAATAAATAATAATTACTAATTATTGGTATTTTAGCTCATTAATAAGCGGATTAATAAAAACATAATCCATCATTTAATTCACCAAATATCAAAATAACTTTTTATGTCAAAATCTAACAATAATATAAATTATTAAATATGACAATTTAACTAATTGTTCATGAATTCAGTCCGTTTCAGGCCCGTTGATTTTCGGGTCGAGACTTAAATTTTTGAGAAATTTTTCTAGGTCTTGAAAACCACTCGACAATTTTTGTTATTTTTTCAATTTTCGATCTCTCCACCTTTTACTCACACCCCTAGCCCGACTCAATAGTTTTATTGCACTCATTCCGTAGGAGGAGAAAGTTTTCAGTAAAACGCTCATATAAAGATATATCTGTCCAATTAGAATATGTTATTTATATATTTGTTCAATTAAAGTTGTTCAATATTTGTTAGAGTTTTTTTTTTATATTTTTAGGATTTAGTAATTATAATTATATAATTATTAATTACATGTTAATGTCCGATTAGATGGACATATCACGTTGGCATTGATACGTTAAATAAGCGTTTCACTGAAGACCTTCTCCCGTGGAAAATTTTGCCAATTGTTTTGCACGAAAGGCTTCATTTGGGCGGGCCGGGCCGCACTAAGCCCAATATTTTTATCCCCACGATGTCCTCGACAAAGTGGGCTTCTTCTTTGAACAATGCCTGCTTCTCGTACAACAATTTATGCCACATTACATTCGCTGTGTTCCGAGCTAGTTATCCTAGTAAACCGAGTGATCGTAGAAAAAAGGCCATGTAATTACCCTAGCAATTTTTGACACGACTCGACACAGAGTTATGAAAGTTCGGCTTGAGTCTAAACGGGTTAAACCGGATTGACTCACGTAATCCGATGCCATACGACTAAACTCGTTTAATTATATATTTATGTGTGAAGCCCATTAGCTCATTTAAACATATTACGTTAAAATTACAGTTACACAGCACACGTTTAGTTATACGGGATTAAACGTGCCGTGTCGTATCGTGTCAATCCGGTTTTAAACAAGTTATCTTCGCGTTTGAAGTTTATGACCCATTTATTAAACATATTGAATACAGATTGAGACATTTTTGACACGAATCCGTTTAGAAACGACACATTTAAATACGAGATGATATGTATTGCCAAGCTTACATATAAGTGGGCATCTTCTTTTGTGCAATGCTCCTTCCCTTATTTAGGCTATCTTGCATTCACTGCCTCAACCAACAGCCTGAAAAAAAAAAAAATTCTTAAACGTTGTTACCTTTTATTAACGTGGTGAGAAACAGTTAATTAAATTATTCATATTAGTAATGATTAAAGCAGCTTTTAGGATGATTAACTCCGATTTGCTAGTCTATCACAATCCGATTGGTATTTTTTTGCGTTGTATGGTGAGATAAAATCATCTAAGAATTTCTCAACAGAATTTCTCAACATCGTGAAACGGGCTTCCGAGAGCTAGTTATCCCAATAAGCCGAGTGATCATAGGAAAAAGGCTATGTAAGTGGGCCTCTTCTTTGTACAACGCTATTTCTTTCTTCTATATCTCAATAACACAGAAAAAAAATTAATTAAATTACTCTTATAAATAATAATTAAGATAACCACACGGGTTATTAACATCAATATGCTTACCTGACGTCACAGTCCGATTGGTATTTTCTAACGCTGTGAGATCAGGTAGGATTATCGAAGAATTTCTCAGCGTCGTGAAACGATCTTTCTAGCTAGTTATATCCGGCCGATAAGCCATGTTACGCATTGTTCTGTTGGCTGAAGGGCTTGTTTGTGGCTTAATTCGTGAGATCGTAACGAGAGGTTCGACTTCAGATTCGAAGATGGAAGAGGAGTCAGTCGCACTCGAACACAACGTGCATGAATCTGCTTTCTTTGCTCCCTTTGGTTGTCATGTGACTACAGTCAAATTAGGTGTCTGTCGTCTTGTGCACCGGTGATTGAACCGAGGATTCAAACTTCAAACGTTTAGGTTCCGTTTGAAGATACTGTAACGTGACCGTATGCGAGTTTGCTTCTTCTCCCCGACACGAGGTTTCTTTTTTCTTTTTTTCTATTTACACCATGCAGTATCTCAAAGTCAGCAGAAGCGCATCTCAAGATGAATCCATGGTCGGACTGGAATCTCTGGGAAAATTCTCATTAACCCTCCAAACCTGGTATTGGATCCCGGGTTGCCAATTTGAGAGTTTGGTGAGGGAACCTTTAGGTCAACCTAAGTTGGTTGATATGAGGTTTCATTCAATCTCTTCCTTAAGAAATTTAAGCGTCATTATACAATTATTTAAAATACTTTATTAAAATTAATATTATTTTTCTGGGTTTAAATCAAACCAATAAATTTAAATTGGTGCATAAGGAAGGGATGAATAGAAGGAAATAAGAAATCGTGTTGGACTGAACCATATCACATGACAATGCTGATGTAGTATTTTAGTCCAATCAGTTATTGACATTTGTCAGTTTTTTTTTTTACTGTTAAGTGACAATTAATAAACCATTTATCCGATATGTTAACCCTTTAGAGTAAATGGTTAGGATGACTTCCAATTCTATTATGGTATCAGAGCACAAATTTGAGTCATGCATGTGCACTAACTCCCATTTAACTAATTTCATGAGATGGACCTGCAAAAACTAATTCAGCCCACACGTGAGGGGGATATTAAGTAATAAATAATAAATCATAACGTTTTCTGACAACATCAATGTCCTATGTGCTTATATTTTGTTTTGTGTACATAAGAGATACATAAATCTAGAAATAATAGAAATAAAATGGGATAAATAAAAGAGGCACAGTAAGTCTTACAGGTGATATCAAACTTAGGACATCTAAATCAAATAATAATAAAATATCAACTGTACTAAATTCTCTTTCTTCATGTGCTTACATTTAGAAAATGAGAAAGGAGGACCTTCTATTCTTATTAATAAATTTTCTTAATGCATTTACCTTTTTGCCCTTACACTCCTTTTAATACCTAGGCCTAGACTCCATTAGAAAAGGCACAGACAAATTTGTATTTAATTAATCGTTGCTTGTCGCCAGGGATTAGACAATTAAGAATACCATTTTCTTATTAACAGATTATACATCAAGTAACAAAGTCGTCAAATTCGAAAATCTATTTCAGCAAGTAAAATCCCATATCTAAAAATCCAACCGATCTTATTAATTTAGATTACACTACCCGACATCTAGGAATTAATTTGTTTTTAAACGATAACACTCTTGCTATTACAAATTTGATCTATTCACGGATCACGGTTGTCAATCTATTAATTTTATGAACATTTTTTTTATTAGGTTTAAACTACTGATATTCAGATATCTAACGGGTCATGACTAATCCAGTCGAGTGGGCCCACTGGACAGGTAAGACTCTCCCAATGTGAATTTTCTTCGTTCACAATAATCGAACCAGAGACCTTACTTTACTTAAGGGAAATGAGCGTCTTACTACCTCGGCAAGTCTTCATCGGTATTTTATAGCCACTCTTTGCTGTATAGTAGTTTGGGTTGTTTTCTTTTCATCCATCAAAAAGGAGAGAAAAGAAAGGGGCAAGTGGGAGCATTTGTAATTTTCCCTTTTGTCATGTCTCTTTTGTTTACGGCACGATAGAAAAGAATGTCAAAGTTGTTCGGTACATAAAACTACGTAACGAGTTCGTTGTATAAATCACCGTTCGGATCCTGACATGTAAATTTGACTCTCGAAAACTACGAGAACTTTACGTGCATCAAAATATGAGAGAGATTCACTTAACGAACTCGTTATGTATTACACACGGAATGTTCACTCAATTGGCATATTAATTTTTATTGAAAAGCTACTCGAGTGCTTTCAGCCATCTTGTAGTGCCGGCAGCTGATATTCTATCATTCAATACAAGAACGTCCGTCGGTATTCGATTGTGAATCGTTTAATTAAACTGTTAAATCCCGAACCATTGAAGGTTGAAATTAGATCCCTGGTGAATGATCAGATCCCTATTTTTCAATTTTTTTCTCAGATTAACATTTTCCCTTAACAATTTTTTAATATAAAAATTATATTTTGTATGTATATATATGTGTTTTCCTAGTTCTCACGATAAAAGGAATCAAATTCCTCTAACTTTTAAATAGAAAGGTACGATGTTTGAATATTTTTCTAAATCGAATCAAACCATTAGCTCTACCATTACATGATTATATAACGTGTCCAACCTAGTACAATTTGCTGCATGACACTGTGTAATTAGTTGAAAATTTTGAAGTAATTTTTAAAAAATAAAAAATGAAAGGGAGAAGAGTGACCGGTTGAGAGGCTGCCGACCACGTCGGTCAGCAGCCACAAGCAAGGTTGCTTAAGACCGCTATGGTTGCCACTGACCTCGTGTGAGGTTTGGTGACCTCACATGTTCGAATTGGTACTTTTACGGTGCAGGTTCACCATTAACACTTTAATTTAATTAATTACTTAATACTATTGATCCAGTTAGCTATAGTTAATCAAACCAAACAAATTGGTTTTATTAGTTAAATTGGTGATGAAAGTACCCACAAACGAGACCCTTCTGCTGGGGAAATTATCAAGTGCGGCACCTATACTACGTGACAGTATTTACGTTGTATTTTTGTCTAACGAGATGTCGGCATTTGTTGAAATTTATTTTTATTATTTCTAAGATTCTTTTGCAGTTTTAATAATTATAACTGTACAGATAATGACAGTAAGTCGTATCCTAATATTATAAAAATACTAAACCAGGTGATATAACCACCGTAGAAGACAATCTCCTACTACTGGCCACTCTCACGCCCTTTTTCTATGTTCTTAATCTTTTTATTTGTCAACTAATCAAGGGGTTACACATGGCGAATGTATTGCATAGAACACAAAAAAAAAAAAGAAAAAGATCTAAGGTGACCATTCCTCACAATGACGTGATGAGGAACAACCAATTAGATTACCCTGATTAGTAATTATTAAGGTAATTTCTCCGGTAATTAATACTAAAATTACTCGTACAAGAGTGTATTACTACTTTAAACAAACCCGCCACCCATTTGATGTCACTCTTTTAACTTTCCATAAACACCCTTCCAGAAAGTAATTTCAATTTATATAATGGAGACGGTGAAGGACTATTGAGTAATTTTCACTTTAGAAGTTAATGACAGACTTTGCCCTCTCTCCACGACCTACCCTACAATCTCTCTCTCCCACACTTTCTTGCTTCTCGATTAACCGCCCATCATCCCGCTTTCGCCGGACCATCTCCGACTCCCCATCAGCTTACCGCTGCTACAAATAACCATGAATCTACCCGCTCCGCTTTCTTCTTCTGTCTTCTTTCATACCGTGTGTAACATGGATTCCACGTCTAATTTTCAATAAAATGAAGCGTATTTAAGAGAATGAGCAATTATCATTAGAATAAATTTTAAATCCAATCATCATTAAAATATATATAATAAAAAATCGAAAAGGAAAGGAAAACCTTCCCTCGTCACATATAATGTAATGATAAAGAAGAAAAGGGAAAATTATTTTTTAAAAAATTTATTCCTAAAAATCTCATATTTTCCTTGTCAGCATAATTATTTGTTTTCCGGGAAAACCAAAATCTTAGGAATCATCCGGAGGAAAAGACATGATTAGTAATTAATTTGGTACATATCTCTCACTTCCTCGGCGGAGATTAGAACGCTTCTTCTCCTCCTTCGGCGGCTCCAAGAGAAAGAATCCCTGGGAATCGTCTCCGTTTCCTTCCCGAAGGTACTCACTGATTGATTTAACTCATCATCCTTTTGAAACCCTTCAAGCGGCATGCGATTCTTGAGCTCTGGGCGATCAAAGTTTGCGCCTTTATCGATCCTTCCTCCTTTATGTCGGTATTTTTTTTCCCGTCTCATTTTCTCTTTCTAGTGTTCGATTTCTTTCTTTTCTGGCTGGAACATCCTAATTCTCACTGTTTGTCGTCGAGTTGTTCTATTTGGATGCTGAGATAATTGCGAAGAGGTAAGAGGGCGGAGAACAGTAAGCTATCACTGTCGTTTACTGATTCAGTTGCTGTGTTGATGTATTTCAGATGAAAGTGTTAACAGATTTTGTGTGTGTATGTTATCTCTGTGCTGTTTGGTTAGCTCCTTCGAGCTCTGGTAGTTTTCTCGGGGGATATATGAAGACGACCCTTCAGTTTCTTGGAAGAGTTCGGGATCCATATTTTGTTGATTGCCAACTGAAGTTTGCTATACTATACTGGGTTGGAAACTATTCTTGACAATATCATTAATTTCTGTTCACGGAAAACTGAGAGTAGAAATTGTTTTTCGACTTCTTTTCAGACGGAAATATGAGACGATGGGATAAATTTATAACTCTTTGAGCATGAATTGGTCCAAAAAACTTATGCTAATAATACTGCCTGGAATGGTGCTGACAAGTGTTTACACAGAAAAATATTTCCAATAAACAGCCAACGTGTTTGGTTGAATTGTTCGGCTGGGATGTTGAATGGTTATGTGGTAAGAGCTTATACGTTTGCATGTTTTTTCCCCAAGAAACATTTGGTTTCAGAGAAAAAACCGTGAAATTCAAGTATGTTTTGTAGGGTTTTGTTGTTTTTCTAGGAATCCAATGACTTGTACCAGAAATTTGGCGCAAGACTTACGGAGTTATATATCTAAAATATGACCGCCTTTGTGTGTGTGGAAGGAGGAAATTGTTCCAGGAAACAATGCTGTGGCTTGTCTCTCATGAATTGTTGCAGTGGAAGATATGAATCGTTTCTGCCAGTTTGTGATTATATCGTCCTAATTTGCTTGTTAAACTCTGACTCATGATTCAGGACTGAGTCATGGCTGGAAAAGTAGTCACTCCTGACTCACCTGCAGCCTTTGAGTATGAGCTATACGAGGGCGATCCTGACAATCTACGAACTGTGATGGCAACAGTGAACCAGTCAACTCCATGGATTGACCCTACAACGCTGAAGCTCAGGCATAGAATCGGACGAGGCCTATTTGGAGACGTTTATTTAGCAACTCGTCACCAGTCAGATAATGATTATGAGCAGTTCCATGAAGTCATTGTCAAGATGCTTCCGCCAGTTAAGGAAGATCATGTGAGGACTGTGGTGGACAGATTTGCTGATGTTTTCACAAAGTCTCAAGGGATGAGAGGTGTTTGTTTGTTATATGGAGTTTCAGTTATACGCGGAAGAGTAGGTTTGCTTACCTTCTTTCCATGGCTTCTTGGACCTTGCTTGACAATGCTGTTGCCATAGTTGATTTGCTTAGAAATACATATTGTTACGGCTTGCAGATTTGCTTTGTTATGAAGTTTTATGAGGGATCAATTGGTGACAAGATGGCCCGCCTTAAAGGAGGGAAGCTCTCACTTTCCGATGTTTTGAGGTTAGATAACATAAATACACAGTCAGGAGTTTAGTGTCTGCTCTGTAGAAGCTTTTAATGTTATATTTTTCCTATAATTGGCCTTACCCTTCCAGAACCTTGTCATAACATTGCTTTGATCCCCCTTAGATGGAGCGTGGGAGCAACACTGTGAAGCTATCTCATCTGTCAAATGTACTTCGGATCTTCTCGCGGTTAATTTAATCCGTTTGCAATTTGGCAGGTATGGCCTCTCTTTGGCTGAGGGAATATTGGAGCTGCACTCAAAAGGTATCCTAATCCTCAACCTCAAGCCCTGCAACTTCTTATTGGATGAGAATGACCAGGCCCTTTTAGGAGATATGGGAATCCCATTCCTCCTGCTTGGAGTTCCATCCCCGAATTCCGATATGATGAGTCATACGCTAGGGACCCCAAACTACATGGCTCCAGAACAGTGGCAGCCTGAGATAATGGGCCCCATTTCCTTTGAGACGGATTCTTGGGGATTTGGCTGTAGTATTGTGGAGATGTTGACAGGTCTTTCTCCTTGGTCTGGGATGTCCCTTGCTGAGGTAAAAAAATCTGTTGTGAGAAAGCAAGAGAAACCGAGAATCCCAGGTGACCTTCCTTCACCTGTTGAGAATGTTCTCCTTGGCTGTTTTGAGTACGATTTTAGGAGTCGGCCTCTGATGAAGGACATCATAGAAGCATTCAAAAGGTAACTATCTCATGAAACTCATGGAGTAGAATACTTTTAATAAATCATATCTTTTGGTTCAAATGAGCTCGCTGGTTTGAGCATTTTGATGAGTGGAAGATTAGGATGGATTGGACTAAAATGTGGTTGATTTCAAAAAGATTTGTTTGTGGTTAAACTAAAAGATCAGGTGAGCCCTTATGTTCCTGAAAACGGTGCACCTTAATTAATACTTTGCACTTTGAACTAGTAGCCTAAAAATGAATGGTGCAATTGAGAAATCAAGATTTCCATGAATTTAATAGATACCTCAAACCCTGAATGAGCCTTTGGGGTTAAAGCCTGATAGATAAACTTGGCTAACTTTTAGTAAAATCAGGAAATTCGGCTGTAGTAGATCGTCATTCTATTCCTCATTCTGCTGCTACTTATAGATATGATTGTTACAATTTTCCAGTGCTATGAATGAGGACTACAGCATTGCTAGACAAAGAGATATAGACGATAAAGCTCTTGATCTTGGATACACTCAGTGGTTCCTCTCAAAGGATCGTCTCGCTGTGGGTGACACTGTTCGTTCCAGAAAGGCCCGGAACTCCTACAAGCCCGAGAACATGGAAATTCCCGAGGGGTTGATTGTGGGACAAGAGCAGGATGGATCTGTGCTTGTCCGTGTACACAGGATCCATGATCCTGTGCGAGTCCACGTGTTTAGGCTTGAGCGAGTCACCCATGGGCTGGCCACTGGAGACTGGGTTCGCCTGAAAGAGGATGTCATGGACAGGAATGTGGCCAAGAAGCATTCCCCAGTGGGGATCCTCCACTCAATCAATCGGGATGGATCTGTGACCGTGGGGTTTATTGGGATGGAGACCCAATGGAGGGGAAATTCATCAGATCTTCAGATGGCAGAGGCGTTCTGTGAAGGCCAGTTTGTTAGGCCGAAGCCTGGTGTTTTGAGCCTGCGCTTCAAATGGCCCCGTAGACGGAACGGGGACTGGGCCACAGGCCGGGTCGTGCGTATCCATCCCAATGGGTCCCTGCTTGTGAAGTTTCCCGGACTGCTGCCTTTTATGGCCGAGGAAGATTCTTTTGTGGCCGACCCATCTGAGGTTGAACTTGTGTCGTTTCGTACCTGTCCCGGGATTGTGAAGAAGTACCGACACCTTGAGGACTTCCACTGGGCTGTGAGGCCGGTTGTGATCGCGATCAGCCTCTTTGCATCTATAAAGTTTGGGTCTTTCGTTCTGGGCCGATCAAAGAGGAGGCCACAGGGCAAAGAAGCTCCAGCAGATTCTCAGGCCCAGCAGAGACCGGTAATCGGGGCAGTTGTAGAAGCTGCAGGCGGGTCGAATTGGCTGCCCCGACAGTTGAGAGTTTGATTTCAGACAGCAGATCAGTGCTGCTGCATAATCATGTTAATCGTGCTATTAGAAGATTATTAAGGTTATGTTTAATGAATTGATTCTGCACAAATGGTGACTGTTATCATTGTAAATTATGCAACTTCTAAATGCAGTTTGGTTTCTCCTCCAAAGTAGATTGACACATGGCCAGGATGACTATGAGGCCGAGGCTGGAAAAGGCCTTGACGAGGCTGGATGCGGTTGTCCGAGGCTGAGCTCAGCACCTTCCAATGCCAGCAGTTTTGCAGGTAGAAACGGTGTCAATCGAAAACCACGCAGATGCTTTTCAGTGTGCGCCATCCGGTGTTGAGGAGTTCTTTCTAATCCCAATTCGAGCCGGCTCGGGCCTCTCTCAATCTCAGTTAAACCCCGCATCTGGCATCTGCTTCGGCATTGGTATACCTAATGAATGAAGTTTTGCCCGATGGCTCTCAGTTGGGTTGATTGCGAGGTCTCTCAATTCTTGATCGGTAAAAGGATGGTTGCAGTGGTAGCGACCTCGGCGAGATCTCGAACTCTCTAAACCACGACAGTGGTCTTAACGGAGGTCGGGATGGTTAGCCGTGAAACATAACGATCGTTCGAAAAGCCAAAAGTGATGTTCTCTGGTGAAAAGGGAACAGATCAATGCTGGTAAGCCCACGGGTCAGCCCAGCTATCCTGGTACCGGTTGAAGTTCAATGTTACCTCCCCTACACAATTCTGTCATCTTGACTGATATAAATTCGAACAAGATCAATTCACTAAAAGACAAATCTCATCTAATCATGAAATTTTTTCATTCACTAGACTCGGTTCCGAAACTTAAGTGAAAGAACTGTTGAACTATATTGAAAATCCTCACTAATTTTTTTTCTCTAAAACTACGATAATTAAAAAGGAAAAAAATGAAAATTAAAAGGCGGACCTAAGCAGAGAGTATTGCGCATAACTGTATATCATATGACAATACTTGCACTATATCGCAAACTAATAAAATTCAATTATCTAAATTTTTTTATAAATTTTAAAAATAAAACTAAAAATAATTCGATTATATTAATTTTTTATATCATATAAGTACGGTTACATACGAGATTTGCTCCCCCATGAGACTGACTTTCCCTATATTAAGAAATGGAAATAGAACTACTTTACTAAAGGCAGGAAACAAGTTAGGAGCTGATTTTATTTAATCCATCAAAGCACTGCTTTTCTTTTCATTTACCTTATCTGATTAGACATCACCTTTAAAGATCTCAATATATCCGAATGTTCCTTTCCTTTTCCCTTTTTCCTTTTCCAAATTATCATTTTCATGCGTAACCGTGCCGGTTTCAGGACTTTCATCGACCGTTACATGACACACGAATACACCGATACAGACGTATTCTCCCATCCGATAGTTGTTAGGTATTCTAGAACGTGATTTAAGGTTCGGTAGAGACGGTCTCGGCTTTTAATAAGCGTGAGTTAGATGAGAACAAGTGACCAACTCGAAAGGTTTCTATTTTATGGGTTGGAAAGGGGGGAAATCGCAATCTAATCCGCAAGATCTATTCCTCGGACTGATGTTCTTTGCTTGCCTTTTCATTTTTCTTTAAAAAAAAAAAGAGATAATTGACAAATGAAAGTCAGGAAAAGAGATGATGATGATGATGGTGCTGGTGGTGGTGCCACGAATTCAATCGATTTGATGTCATCCTAGACCAGGACTTGTCACGAGTTCAATGACTTGATAAACACTTCAACATCGTTATCATGCCGAGAATCCAATCGCAGATCTGGAACTTTATAAATGTCAAGCCTGATGGGTCGAGCGATAAGTCGGTTTATCGGTATATTCATTGCACTTTCGTGCAGATGATCCACGAAAGATTATTGCGGACCAGATTCTCTTGATTACTCTAAATCAAATGTTTCAATTTTGAGCTTCATATCTTGCAGGGCTTTAATCTCGAGCATGGAACTCCATATCGAAAAGTTAATTAACAGAATTCTGAAATGTAAGAGATTTGAATACCGCAACTCACTAGTTTAAGTTAAGTTTTCGGGCGAACAACTCTAATGAAAAAGCATATCATCGCGTGAGCTCGCATCGTCATACATACCCCTGGTGTGAAACTCGTCATTATTAAAATTCCCAACACGGAAGTAAAATATCCGACTTATGGTCAGTTGTCATGGATAGGTGTTCAAGGATGAGTGACGACTGTATGTCGTATCATTACATCATGACTCGTTATAACGCTATGGTGAACGAGCTTACTGCTATCATGACACGTAAAAATAAGATTTTTCGAACCGGCCGGGGTCGTCGGGTAGAAAACCGGAGATTTTATGATTAATCTAGAGAATGTGATGGAATGCAGTTGAAAGGAGATTTATCAGATGGAATGCGTATTAGCGACTCTTAAAAAATTCGATCAAGTAAAGGAAATGAATTGGAAGGATAAATGCTCATTTTATTCCTTTCATTTCATGTGATTCATGCTCACCAAACATAACATTACCTTAAATCTTTTTTTAAATTATTTTTTGATCCTCAAATTTCTGGATTTTTTGCTACTTTGACCCGACCATAAAATATTTTTTCAAAATTTAAAAATAAAAAAGTACCATCCGGAGGGGAGGAGGACGGTGGAGCCATCACTGGATAATTCCACTTCCTTGACCTGGACAAGCAGTCGACTCAGTCGTCGATGGCCTCGATTAAGCAGACGTTAGACGCCGATGAGGGTCGAACGCCATCCAAAGCCGGCACGTTCCCGATCGGTCTAGAAAAAAAAGCAAATAAAGGTCCAGAAAAAGCGACAGAATTGCAAAAGATTAAAGACAGAATTACAGTAACCAGACTTTTATCTTTACCTTTTGCTTGTGCTCCTGATCTCGACATCTAAAAGGACGCATAACCTCGCTGTTATTATGTCCTCCACAGTCGTGCCGAGATTGACGCACGAACTAGACTGAACTTGGGTGACATCGACATCAAATGACGACGCGAAAGTGACACCGAGTTACGATCCTAATCCAACACGATCCAGTGGATAGACCAACATTTACATTGAATGTACCAGCTAAAGATTAGAATAAAGCCTTGACATATTTAAAAAAATATCTTTTTTTTAAAAAAAGATCTGTCTATGTACATATACATAACATATACATACAGTGATATAAAGTTGATGAAGGGTAGGTGAAGCTGAGATGGAAATCTGTAAAGGTAAAGCCCATAATTGTAATTTTCATTGGGAGTGGTCCAAATCTTCCCATAGGATCCTATGAGCATTTTGATTGGTGGGCCCCAACCAAGAAATATGTTTAAAATTTTTTTTCCAATATTAATGCTCTGCAATTCCCATAAATAATCTTTTTTTAATTTTTATTTTGCTTTTATTTTAGTAAGATTTTGAATTCAAATGTTAGGAATATAAGGAATTACAATCAAAAAGTTATATTATTCTGTGGACGGACTGAACTCGAACATGAATTAGTCATGATGCAGCTAATATACACTGAATAAAAGCCTAATTTTTTACACGAAAAATTCTGACATTGTAGAAGATTATGCGTATTTTTAATCGTTAGATGGAAGAGTGGCACAAGTTAAACACTCATTTCGATATTTCTTATTTTATTTCACTGTTTCTTATTAAAGATGAGATGCACGGATCTAGAAGAACATCGAAGGAACGAGAATAAATGATATGCGGTGAAAATCAAATTCAAATCTTTTCGAAATCAAGCAGATCGTAATACTGCTGCATCAAATTCCGTTTATTGACAGACATTTCATTAATTAATGACCGGGATAAAGGGTAAAGAATTCTTCCCTTAAAAATCAGTAGAAGCTTTTCCTTTTCAAGGAAATTCTACAGTTCAACCCATAATTGTGAAATGTTAAATTAAACTCTTTTTTAAATAATTAAAGTATCCGAGCGTCACTGTACCCAATTCGGTACCCTATATTTACAGTAGGGGTGAGCTGGGTTAATCCCCATACTAACCCCGTGAGGATAGAATCTTCACTCTGGACCTGTCCTACAAGTTGATGCTTGCTTACAAGTGGGTCCGCTCTACAGAGTCGTTAAATTAAACTGTTAAATTATATGGATTACGTAACTTTCTTTTTGTTTTTTTGTTTTTAGTTTTTCATATTTTCAAATTCCTCTCTTGGAGAACTTTCTCCATCAGATTGACAGGCCACCAATTATATACGAAAATAAACTGCTTTTCTTTCCAAAAAAAGGACCGACAATATCTAAAACTTGACACTGCTTCACAACTTTTTAGAATGTTGGAATGGAATTTAAAAAAAAGAAAAGGAAGTTCATACCTGGTACTACCTCAATTTTACTTGTATTTTACTTTATATTTAAATATACTAACTGTCCGATATAAAATCTATTCATCGACACTCGCGCTCACATCACAATGTAACTTATACTTATCACGTATCTTTAAACATTTGTTCTCAGTAATTGATCTCGAGCCGAACATTTTTTCTTCGACACCCATTAGCCAATAACTTGTGTGAGCCGGATCTTCTCTTCCATTTGACGAACTGGCCGTGGGTCGGGCATTACGAGCTCTGCGCTTGGGTGTGGTACAGTAATTTGCTCTAATACCATATAAAATTTTTATTCACCTTTAAGGGTTTACACTCATATCCACCAAAAAGCTTACTAACATCAGAAGTGATGCTATATCTGTTATTTTATATTTCAGATTTCATTTTATTAACTGTTCGGTGCTGAATTATGAGATGGGATTTTTTTTTTTTTTTTGTGCTGAGCATTAGATTGCTTCCCCGATCCTCTTCTATAATTGGTGTTCTGAGGTTGACCCTGCGGTGGTTGGACATCATTGGATGGAAAACAAAGGGTGGGAAGATCTTGGATGATCTAAGACACTGTGAATTTTGACGGCTGCGATTTCAGCTTGGGTCCAACGTGGACCCCACAGAAACAACATCGTACAGACAAGGATCAAGGAGCCAAAGTAGATCGCGAGCATGCGCGGACAATATTCGATTAAAGGCGTTACTTTTATTTTTTATCTATACTATTATATGCACATATTTATGAAATTTAGTGTCTCTTTTATATTTTATAATTTTCATCTATCTAATTTATATACCAAAATTTAGACATGCATCTAATTTTTAGATTAATGGTAAGAGAATAATTTTAGTTATTTTTTTCTCAGTTCATATCTACTATCCTAACGGGAAAATTTTTTTATTAAATGTTCAGATTTTTTCATTTTACTCAATTTCTAAATTTTAGCAGTAAAATCTATCTTTTTTTAATAAACGGTTTGAAATTGTAAAATTAAAAAAGTAAAATTGATATAATATACAAATCACAATAGAAAATGATATATCTGTTGCTATAAGTTAACAAATTTAAAATAAATTAAGTTATAATAAGTTATAAATCTAATTACATAAATTTATTCCAATATTTCATATTTATTTGTTTTTATTTTCTTTTTGTACATAGTCCTGGTACGTATACAGTAAAAGATATATATGGATTACCCACAAATGTTAAAAGCTCATAAAATATTTATTTTTTAATTACTCATAAATGTGATGGAGATACAATAGTTAAAAGTGCTAACTACTGTAAGTATAGATTAATAGAGATTTTTATTTAATAATTTTTTCTATTGTGCAAAATCTCAAATTCAAGTGATATTGATGGAGAGACATTCTGATTTTAAGAGTTTTACTCTTCAATGGACAACTAGATTCAAATATGAATTGGTCAAGATTTATGGGCCGTTACTATAAAGAGTAGTAGCCCGATAGTTCAAAACTCACTTCCATATAATTTAATAAGGTCCAAATATCAGGTTCAAACCTCTATCTAGGAAAAATTACCGTAAGGGACTTTTGAATCAGTATTCTGACGGATACCAACTCCTTGGAACTGTACTAATCTCTTAGTGGTACTACATGCATTGACTGAGTCAGTACTAGTAGCGGTTATTTAATTCATCTTCCATGTTTACAATTGAACGCAAAAGCTCAAATATTACGCAGGGGTGTGGCTGAATCGCCAGTACTGTTGCTCTTATTTTATTGAGAAAATGGAGTTTATTCAAAGGTGAATTAGTTAAGAGCTTACTGGGTCTTTACCACCAGAAAAACGATGGTTTGGTGATATAAAACTCACCCTCGAGTAATTTGATGAGGTCAAGAGTCCTAGGTTTAAGTCTTGCTCTAAGCATTATTGTTAGAATGATCTCTTGAACTTGAGCCTTGGTGGACACCGATTTCCTAGATTATATCAGGCTCTTGATGGTACAACATTGACGAGACTAGTGCTATTACTGATTTTTCACTTCGTCCGATATATTCAACATTGACGGGACAAGTGATTCCCCTATCATGTCGTTAATGGAGATGGTTTATGATTTTAAGAGTTTTACTCTGGTAAATAGTCTAGAGTTTATTGGGTCTTTGCAAACAAATGAACGGTCGTCTAGTAGTCCAAAATTCACCACAGTGCAGTTCGATGACGTTGAGGTCTCAGATTCGAGTCTTGTGTCAGGCGATATTGCCAAAACGGCCTCTTGAAATTAGGTTTTGGCGAACACTGACTTCTTGAATTATATCAGGTCATTGGTGGTGCAACATTAACAAGGTCAGTGCTAGTACTAATTATTCAATTTATTTAATATATTTACAGTTGAATACCAAAACTCGTGTATTACGTGGCAGAGAATGATTGAGTCGCCATGCTCTCTAAATATATATATATATATATATATATATATGCCATAGGATATGTGTGGGGTAGAGGCTTAACAGCATGGTTATCCTCTTTTGGTATACCTCTTGTCTGGCGTGCACGTGAACAGTAAACATTTTGAATGTTCGATAGAGCCCTCATCGGAGGGCCGACCCTACACGTGTCTTCCCATTTGTCCGAGGACAAAAATGAAATTATACTGTGGCAAAATTAATGAGCACATTAAATTATCAAATTGAATATTGTATTTTCATCGAGCAAAAAAAAAAAAAGATATTTTCAGCCGAAAATTTTCTATGGATTTAATGGATTCACAAGGGTTTACTGCTCGCTAGATCCGATCTCTCTATTTATTCTGTCCCATCATTTCACATTTGAAAATAAAAACAAAATTAAAAAAAATTAGTAAATGTTTGTCCTCGACTTCTCATTTTATATGTACAATATATAGAAGTAGTTGCAGAGCTATTAGATGGGAGAATTTTTCTTTTTCTTTTCTTTTTTTTTTAAATAAATGCTTAGAGTCCAAAATGTATTATATTAAATTAAATTAGAGAATAATAAGATTTGAAATCATTATAATCATTTATTTAAAAACAATAATATTTTTATTACTTAATATTTTTTTTCTTACGTGTGTCGTATTAGTTTTGAAAGATCTATCACGTGCGATTACTAGGAGCTAGTGAGTGTGAGGTGACCCAAACCCGCACGCTGACATCATATAAATTCAAAGTCACTATAACCATTTGTTACGAAATATTAATATTTTTAAATAGCGATAACGAAGATAATGGTATTAGCAACTTCACAATCCCCGCTGCGTAATGTGTGAGTTTTCATGTTCAACAATGAACATATTAAATGAATCGAACAATCAATACTAATACTGATCCTGTCAACGTAGTACCACCAAAGGCCTAGTCTGAAAAAATCCAAGCTCAAAAGTCCCTTACAGTAATTTTCTTAGAGGAAGACTTGAACCTGGATTCTCGACCCCGCCAAATCCCATGTGAGTGAGTAGTTTTGAATCACTAGACCACTTCTCCTAGACCTCAGTGGTGTGTAAATTCCCTTTATTCATGTGGTTAATACGCTGGATTTGTTTCTTTAAAGTGGTGGTCTTCAATTTTTCATATAATTTATTATATTTATTACTTAAGATATAACATACTCTCAATGCCATGCTATCTGGAGGCCCGAATCGACTGATGAAAGTTATTTAATTTTTCCATTAAATTCACCGTCTTAACAAGGCCGAACACAATTTAAATATTACGTAGTAAAGTAACTGGATCGTTACTACTGTCCATCTTTATATTCAGAAAAAAAAAAGGCTGAACGATCATTTAGGGGAAAAAAACAACAAGAGAGAGAAAGGGCCCGAACGATCGAGCTTTGGATGAAATTACGAAAATGCCGCTGAGAACGGGACGCGCGTACAATCGAGCGTGTGAGATTGCCGTTCTTGTTTTCGGGTGGTTATGATTAAGACATTGATTTGTATATCACAAAATTCGCAGAGCGTGACGCGATCCGAAATCTAATGTGGGCCCCAGACGATAAAGTATTAATAATATCTGTCAGCAACACTAGGAAAGGGCCAAACAGTCTGTCCAGCGAGAGCAGTACACGTGTCGCGCAGGTAGCGAATCACAGGCTGTTGCTGATAGCCATCCAGTTGCCACGTGTGCAGCTGTCCTCAGGACTCAGTAAAACTTGCTGCCACGTCATTAAAGCGCGAGGGGTGGACCACCTGCCGGAGAAAACTACATTTCAGAATAAGTTATTGGACGGGGGTGAAAATCCATTTCCTTTAAATAAAATTATAATTTCAAGTTCGTATAAATGAAAAATCGATGATAGAGAGTTTTGCTTCTCAATAGTTTTTGTCACAAATTAATTGATATATATCGGTTGAGATGATCTGAATTTTTTTTAGTTAACACATGCAATGTTTTAAGCTTCAAAACTAATTCAGCTCCTCACTTTGTGACAGTTTAACCTCATAACGGGCCCTCTCAACTTATAATACATATTAGTCAGTACCTATTGAATTTCTGAATATTGAAAAAACTAATTAAGCTCCCAAATCTCAATCCAAAATTGAAGTAAATGGTATGGGTGAGCTAGAGTAATGCGACATTTGTTTCTCTTAAATAAAATTTTAAATGACCAAGATGAAGAATTTTACTCCTTTAGTAGGCTCATTCGGCTTGAACTAAGTTTGTCAAGGTCCGTTGGATTCTTTGATACCAAAGGAGCAAACAAAAAAATTACTACGTGGATCAATTGAAATGGTAGGATGCCCCTTCTCTTTAAATAAGATCTCGGGTTCGAATCTTGTAAATAAAAAAAATTCATACTAAGAGAGTTTTACTTCTTGTGAGCTCACTCGACCAGTTAACTTCTAAATAACAGTGATACGAACTAAGAAAAAATGCTTTTAGATTTGAGTTTTTGTGAATTGACAATGTACGAACCCGGCGTTTCCACTCTTTTTGGGGTTCATCCACTTCGAAACCTCCCAGTGTGGAATCTGAGCACTGACCATTATGTTATTTTATTAAGATGTCCTTAACAATTTTATCATTAGAATCCATTTTATTTTACAAGTAAAAATGAGAATAGCAGTAGTAGCGATGTAGTCAGCCGACTTTGGAATCTTTTCTTGGTCCTTGGCTTTGTATTATTCTTTAAATTTTATTCTTTTCCATTTCTAGACAGGAAAAAAAGACAGTTTATTTTCTAAACCTCCTTCTCTTCATAGATTTGGGGAAAGATCTTCAATTATTGAATTGGGCCCACGATACATGCCACCAACTGAAAAAAAGGATATCCAAAACTACGTCTTTTGGTGTCGTTTCGTGTTTCGTTTCCATTGGCTCGAGAGTAGATATGTATCGGATGTATTATTTTAAAATTATAATTATTAAATAATAAAAATTTCTAAAAATATAAAAAAATTAATAATGACAAATCGTAATTACGTGATATAACTGATGCACACGAGACTTTCTGTTAAAACAACCGACGTGTGGGGACCACATCGGAAATATACATTTTTTAGGTTATAGTTTTTTTCCAAAAAGAAGATAGGAGGAAGGGAGAGGGTAATAACTAATAATCCAAAAGTAATTTAACATTTTTATCCCTAATATTTTATAATCTCATTATTTTTATTTTTATCTAATTTTACTATTAATATCATCCTTTATATTTAGAAAAATAATGATTTAGTACCTTGTCATCTTATTTGTCCTCAATATTTAACAAATTTTAAGAATTTGGTCCCTCTATATTGGAATAAAAATTATACTTTAATAAAATATTACTAACAAAAACGACGTGAAAAACTAAATTATTTGATGTTTTAAATATTAAAAATTATGTTAATGATAAAATTAAAATAGTGATTGCCAATTTGAAACTGATCCCCTCACTCACATTCGATTGCATTTGAAACTTTCCTGCCACCCGATTCACTTTCCCGGCCATCAGCAGCCGTCGGATTCGACCTTGCCGGACAAAAAGACATCCCTATCCTCGTTTCTCTCGAGAGCCTACGAGCGGGAATCTACATTGAGATCTTCCTTGGGCTGACGAAATAAAATGTTTTCACTTTGCCACTTGAACTCTCTCTCTGTTGCTAATTCGTCCCTCGAAGTTCTCAACGGCCAACGAAATCTTCCTTGTACTTTCAAGAATCCACTCCAGAGAACACGTGGCATTCCATAACAAGTGGATTAATTAAGCACTTAAAGGTCAGTTTTGGGACAAGTATATAAAATAAAATAAATCGAATTTGAGTTATGTGAATGAACAGAATTATTCTTCTAAGAACTTTACCTCCTAGTAGGACATTTTGGCTTAAATTAAATCAGTCATGACTCGTTGTTCATAGCGAAAAGTTAACTATATCGAAAAAAAAATTGAAGGAAGAGGCCCGATTGCTTAGACCAATAGTTTAATACTCAATAGCTTATATTATGATAATAATTAATGAAAATTGACTATTTCAGGGTTGTTTGATTTTCTAGATTTTATAAGAAAAATCCTAAAAATAGTCTAATTTTATTAGTTTGTGTTATCGTACAAGTATTACGACATGGTGATACCATGACACAAGAATGTTCTGCTTATAACCACGTAACTTAACAAGGGATGAATCCGGAAAATTTATTCAGTGGGACAGAATTTTACAGAAGAGTAATGTGAATGATTCAATGAGTAAAATATGATAATTTAATAATAAATAAATAAAATCGAGTGGAGTGTCTAGTATTTTATGGATTTTTTTTCAACTAATTTTTGTTTTATTTGAACAGTCATTGACCTGCTAATCTATTTATCCTATAAAGCTGTCGAATTCACTGCCGGGCGCTGCTACGACAGCCGATCCACATTGTCCGATGAGTCTCCCCTAGCAAATCTTCTGCAAAAATGCATGAAAAGGGATGAGCCATCGTAGACAGCGAGATACTCATATCAGCTGCTGTTTACATTTGGCAAACCCGATACTTCCCTTCTTCTTTTTCTTTTTGAATAAATAAAATGCGGATTTATTTTTATTAACGATAAATTTATTCTTCCCGAATCCAAGAACACATGAACAATTCTACGGATTCAACTAAATTCACGTAGAAGACAACATGGGCAATTTCAGAAAATTCGTTCAGGGGCAAAAGTCCATAGACGAGCAGCATGAAGAAATTAAGAGGGCAAAATAAGATAAGCCAACAAAAAATTGGATAAAATTAAGTAACATACGTATAATATTTTAATATTTTTTTTCCGATTTTAGGACCGTCCTGTGTGTGGATGACTTTACTCAGGACTACGAGCTTGAAAATCTCTAATGAAAAAAAAAACCATAATCGATTTTTTTTTTAAAAAAGCAATCTACAAGCGTGTTTTTCTTGATTGTCTATTAGAAAAAAAATTAAGAGAACGATAAAATAACTTGACGAAAATTTCATAGCATCTGAATAATGTTCACTGGATCGAGAATTTTCCAACAAATAGTATAGCCTAATGTAAATTTCGAAAATTAGTATATCTATTACTTTTTCGTGTTACGAGAGGAAACAATTCTATTCACCGTAGTCGTATCCACTCGGTACGAGAGATGCGTCTAAGTGATTTCAGTCGCATTCAATTTTTCACCGTATTTGACGCATCGAAGCGATACCGAAATTCGAGCCGGAGAAGATTGAGCGACATAGTTCGACATCAGTAACAACATTACATGCGGTGAGGTGCCTCGTGCGTCAATTCAGCCCTTTAAAGGGCACGAGAAGCGGGAACGAGGTGACATAACTTCATACAATAAATAAGAGGTCTCAAGTTCGAGATCTCACGTACGCAGACACCCCCCTTGGGAGCCTCACCCGCCATTGCCAGGCGTGCGACCCGGGGCGACCAACGGATTAGTCAAGTATGGTTGGCTGAAAGATGCCATCTCACCAATTCCAACTAGAAAAAATGGTGTTTTTGGGACGCTGTGCATAAAATTCGGTCCGTTTTCAAGAGGAGGGACAACCGATACGGGAAATTCAAGCCCCGACCAAAAAAAATTGGCGGGGCCTAATTGGTTGAATTTCTTTTTTACATATATTTAGTATATATTTTTATTTGAAAGTAATTTGTTATAAGTATAATTAATTTTTACTATATTAGTTTAGGGAATAATACTATCTTATTCAAATAAATAAAGGGTCGCCGTCGGACTTAAATATAATACTACGAGAGGGTTACCTGTGCTATGCACAATATGTATTATCTCAATAAAATAATTAGAAGTGCCTATTCAAGTGCAATTGAAGAGTAATATAGATTTAACTTTTAAATTAGATAGATATAAGAGTGGACTGTACTAGTAATCTGTATGTACTGATTATCGATAAAAAATGAGAAATGAAATATGGAAATTAAAAATAAATATGTAGAAAGAAGAGATGATGTGGCCAGAGAAGGAGAGGGAGGAGGGAAGCTTTGAGTGAGCGAGACAATTATGTGAAATGGATAACGTAATTGGAAGTTGAGAAAAAAGTGGAGTGTGAAAATTGTTTTATTAGGTGAATATATTAAAATGATAAATTCATCCTTACCCAATTATTTATTAAATAAATAAAATAAAAGACAGAAGACACCAAACTGCTTCATGTTTGTATGTAATAATGGAGATGAGTAATTCTGCTAAAAGTAAGGGCCAAAAAGACCACAAAAAAGGCATCTGAAACGATTGATTTTTCGTGATATGAAATGATTTTTTGAACTTGAACAAAACTGACATCGGAATCTACCATTTATATATATATATATATATATATATAAAGAGGCACGTATCACTTTCAACCTAGTTATCCAACTAGAACTTACTAAAAATATTTTTTTTCTTGCATGATGAAATAGAGTAACTATTCATCGTCGACGGGATGTCATTCGACAGTTGTATTTTTGTATATTTTATCATTCGAAGAGTCTTGATTCGTGGAAATATAGCAGTTGGTCGATTTGTTTCATTTGCGCGTAACAATATTTGCAACTTTTTCAATTGTCTTCGACGATCTTTACCGTGCATAGCACGGGTTGTTCACTATTTGCTTAATTGATGAAATGTGAAATTAAAAGTGAGATAAAAAGGGGAGTTCTTCCCTCCCTTAAAATTATGAATAATAATAAATAAGTTGGAATATTTGGAATTGCAATAAAATCAACTCCTCATTGAATTTCAGGAATAAATGGGTTTAATGAATATTTTTCTGTCAATTAAATAATCTGCCTAATAGTAATATTTGGATATTTACACTCATTCTTTTCAAATTTCAATGGTTATTTTCGAATTTTATTTTATAAAAATTTGTTTTTTTTTTTAATTTATATCTAAACTTCTAGTTTACCTTTCAATTTTTCCAACTTCCAACTCCTTTTTCACCAAAAAAAAATCTTTCAATAAAGTCTATTTAATTACAAGATACGCTTATAGTGCTTCGTTCAGTGGGACCACAAATTTGCCAGATGGACATTTAAAAACTCCGTGACTGCCACGTCGACTTAAGACGGCCATCAATAAAACGGGACAGCTGTCGGTCCTACGCCATCATTAATTAGACAATTCAATGTGACATGTGGGAAATAAATATGATGAAAATAGGGTTAAAATAATTCAATGTTTTTTCTATCAAATGTAATTCTAAATTCACCAAAATGGACGGACCCGCTGATAAACTGATAATATACAGTAAGTCAGGTCTAACATTGGACTCTCCTAGGAGGCTGGTCTCTGGGGTTTAATGGCTGGTCCCATGACATATAATACACCGTCAGGTGAATTAGTCGGTTGTTACACCGCTTGACACCATTAATATAAAAAAATAAAATAAAATTTTAAATTCAAATCTTGTAAATAATATTAATTTAAATTAAAAGAAATTTTACTCTCCTATAAATTGAATTAATCATAATTAATCAAAATTATTAAATTTCATGTGGCGGAGACTTGAAAATAAGACAAACCATAAAGAAAGTTGAATTAATTAATAATTATATGAAAAGCATGGAATATCCTTCGATGATTCCGAGAATTAAAGCCGGTGTCAGAAGGACCGAATTATAATATTCGTGCAAGTTGTGGGGGAAAATCTAGGAGATTTTAGTCTGTCCCGCGCAAATAACGAGTAAATATTCGGTGCATAATATATAAAAATTTTATTATATAAATTATTATTTAAATTTTCATATACGTAAAAATTAATTCTTAAAAATTATGAAAATTTTACATTCATCAAGATCTGACGGAGCTTTACACAAGAACCCTCATTCTATATTGCACACTAAATGTTTTACTCCTAATTTTTATAATATAATTTTACCGTCAGTATCATTTTTAATATTTAAGAATCTGTGACAATTAATTTAGGTCCTCCGAACGGAGACAAATATAATGATTTTATAAAGTGTTAAAGACGAAAATGACGGCGTGAAATTAAATTGAGAACGATATTAATGGTGAAATTAAATATGAGATAAAAATGATATTTATATGAAATAAAATAAAGATATTCTTTAAAAGACTTTTCATCATAGCATTATAAGAATATGAGAAATATTAATATGACAATAAAAATATCAACAATCACAAAATTTTCTATTTACATGTTTGATATTACAGTGTAACTTCATCACGTGACAATACTGGAATGATGATGTCAACCAGTAAAATTCAATTATTTTAAATATTTTTATAAAATCTAAAAAATAATTCCAAAAATAGTTTATTTTATTATTAGTTTCATTACATTAATATTACCACGTGGCGATTCTGTTCAGAAACATTCCTTCAATGCACCAAAAAAAGGTTATAGTTTGTTTACTTTTTGAAAACTTTTTTTTTTTTGCTTTTTATCTCAACTTTTAATTTCCTGCTATAAATTAGACTCTCAAGGGAAAATATTAAAATTTATTAAATAAGAAAACTGGCTTAAATTTATAAAATGAGAAAGTGAATAGTTATGTAGTGGTAAACTAAACTTTGCAAAAGGTTAAATAATCATTACTTACTATACATATCTCAATTATTGATAAATGATTATATTTAGACACCCTTCTTTTTAAATTTTAGAAATAAATTATCTTATCCAATATGAAATAGATACAAAAAAATATAATCATGAAAAAAAAATTAAATATGTGAATTTTTAAAAATTCCTAACAGCTTCAAATTTCAACCTGAAACTAGTCAAACCCATCTTAGAAAAAGTACAAAAAAGGGTTCGGGATTGACTATCATCAACCTGAAATTAATATTTTTTTATCCGATTTTAACCACTTGAGCTTTTTTAAACATTTCTTTCATGTTCTTCTGTAACCTGTCTTTTACTCGACTCCGAAAACAAAAGGAAACAGAAGGTACAAGGGAGGAATTGTTGGAATGAAATGGAACAGCCATTTCTTTTATATATATATGTATGTATGTATATGTATTTGTTTGATTTGAAGCAAACATTTCCTATATGAGACAAGAGATTGGTATACCGTAGAATATTCAGAAAATTACTTTATTTTTAATTAGTGCTTGCAACTTGTTAATAAATATTAATTTCTCTCTTGGCCAGTAGTATTCGATATATTAGTAAATATATACTTTTTTCGAGTTACAAGAAATCTTCCGTGGTATTAAAAAGTAGGAGGACGAACGGGATAAATGGCACGAAAGTTCTATAAATAATAATCACGTCAGGAATTTATTTATTATAATTTAATGATGGCATTACTGCACTACCCTCTTGCACTGTCAAATTTTTTTTTACTGTATAATACATAATACATTGGGAAATATTCAAGCTCATTTTTCATGTGAGTTTTAAATTATAAGTATTTGGTTGCAAAATATATAGTGTTATATTATTACATGAGTTAAAAATATGCCTGATACAATCTTTATATTTGGAATATATTAAATTTAATTTTACCTATTTACACCGTCAAAGAAATATTGTAGTTCAAGAAGCCGGTATTCATGAAAATGTGAGTTCGATAGCATCTTATAGTAACTTTTGTTTAGAGGTGAACTCGAACCTGTAATCTCAGACTCCCTCACAAAGCATTTTAAAGTGAGTTCTGAACTATTAGACCGCTTTTTGGTGGTTGATCTTTTATTTCTGTCGTTAATCTAATACTTGAAAAGAAAACCCTTTTTTAATGTAAAAAAGAGAAACATAAATCTAGAAATAATAGAAAGAATGGAGGATAAAAGTGGTACGAAAAATTTTATAGATGAGATCGAATTTAGGATCTTTAGATCGTAAAATAAGAGCAGTTGCAGTGAGGTCTCTTTCTTAAAAATAAACCCTTTACATAGAAAGGTTTATTGAAAAGAAATTTAAGGGAAAAGAGAGGATAAATAAAGTGCTGGGAGAGTCCAAACCCATGGTGATGGACACGCGCCGGGGAAGAGCGCGTGGGGATGTGGTAGAAGTGGCCGTCCTGTCTTCCTCCAAAGTGCTTTGTTTTGGCCAACATAAATAAACAAACAATATCTTCCTCTGACAATCAACCCAGAAAATTTAAAAATTAAAAAAAAAAAAGAGAGATTGGATTGATGAACCCTCCCTCCTCCCCTCCCTCCTCCCCAGCAGCAGGATTAACAGCTGGTGTGCGTATATATGCATGTACATATCCATGCACTGTCCCGGTTAGTCGAAACATGTATCGAGATTAATCTGTAGTCGGGTCAAGATTCTTGAGAAAGCTTTCGCTGACCCTCCCAATCTAAGGATCGATTATAAAATTATCCCATTTGAGAGACCAGTGTAGAAACCGTAGGCCAACCTCACATTGGTTTATATATATATACACACATACATACACACACTACCAGTCATGTATCTAGGCAAAATTTTTTTAAAAAAATTTCAATAAAAACCTCCATTAAAGCACCCCTTCTGTCCCTCTCTTTAAGATGGCTTAGCAATCCTGTCACCACAGCCCCTCAAAGACCCGACCCCAACTTGACCTTGTACCCACAATTCCTCCTCCTCTTTCATCTTCCTCGTTGTCTTCTTCCCCAGAGTGAGAGAGTGAGGGAGAGTGGGGCGAGGAGTAGGATGTTTGCAGCGGAGAATGGGCTCAAAGGGGACCCGCGGCTCGAAGCCATCTCCCGGGCCATCAGGGTCGTCCCTCACTTCCCCAAGCAAGGTTCGTGCCGTCGCATACATATCTCTCTCTGTTGCATTTCGTCCGGCGGCGGCTCTGCTGTTCAAGCTTTGATTTTTCTTTTCTGGGTGGGCTGCTGTGTTTCAGGCATAATGTTCCAGGACATCACCACACTGTTGCTGGACCACAAGGCGTTCAAGAACGCGGTGGATATCTTCGTGGACCGGTACCGGGACATGGACATCTCCGTTGTCGCCGGTGTGCATGCATTTTTTTTTCCCGACTGTTTCCCTAAGCAGCTCGATTTCTCTGTCATGTTCTTTGATTGGCTTAATGCACAGTGGGTTCTTGATCCTTCTGTCCAATTATTTCAATGGAAAAGTGGGTGGAATTGAAATGTTTGGTCAATTATCCTTCTGACACTGAGTCAAACCGATTGTCTCCGTATGTTTCCCCTTTTTCCTTAAAAAAATTACGACCGTGTTAGTTAATTGTGCCAGACAGATTACCTTCTGTACTATCGCAATAGTTTAACCCAAAAAATGAAAAAAAAAAAAAAGAGACAGCCTTTGACACTAAAATTCCGAAATTTCGATGTATAGATATGAAAATATGTTGTCGGGTCGCTCAAAGGGGAATTTTTATGTAGCTGTCGGTGGTATGAGTTTGATCTGGGAATGCATTAATCCTAAATCAATTGCCCTGTTTTCATGCTCCATAGGAGTTGAAGCAAGAGGGTTCATGTTTGGTCCATCAGTCGCATTAGCCATCGGTGCAAAGTTCGTTCCTTTGCGCAAACCCAGGAAGCTCCCCGGTGAGATTTTCAGCCTTTACTCCCTCCCATTTTCCCGTTAACTGCATTTGCGTTCTTTAATGGAGAACTGAATGTCGGTGGTTGCTTACTTTCATGTTTGTTCAAGTAAATAATGCAGTAAATGCTGCAAAAGCTTGCAAAGATTCCTCCTGCAATTAGTTAATGCCTTCCACGCAGCTGTCTTAATATGGGAAGATGTCTGCCTGAACGTATTCATGTATTTGTCTCCTAGGGAAATGTCCCCCTGCATCCTCGTCCATAGGCTGAGGAGTTGGTTGGGTGATCCTCTAAGATTTTTCCTTTGAGTAGTCATAAAACCTGAGTGTCGATGCTGAAGGGTCGGGCTGTCTCTCAGTTCACAGTTAATTGCAAATGCAGTGCTGCTTGCAGTTGAAGGATCTCAATATGGGTAGATGCTCCTCCGAGATGGAGTATTTGGTGCAGCCTGTCGGTACTGTTACTTCCAAATTTGAACAAATTTGTGAGAGAGCTTGCACCAACTGCTCGGAGGAGCTAAATCCCCTCAAAATGAGCGGCCGTCCTTGCGTACTGCATTTCCAAACCGTTTAGTGGCCAAGTTGATGATTCCCGATGGGTTTAACCCATCAGGGTACGGGTCATCCTTTGCCTTTGAGTCGGCTGCGGCTCTTAAGTCAGAGAGGGGATCGAAGTGGAGTAAGAAGGGAGGATTAGAAGAGGGTGAGTTGATGCGAACCTTGCCAACGATGTAATGAAACCCATTACCAAGTATCATAAGAATCTCACCAACGTGTGACGAACCTCGTATGCAACTAAGGCCTTCAGGAGCATGTCTTGAGCAAGTTCAAATAATGGAACCACTGCCCATTACTGGTAAAGACGTAAGAACCTTGATATGATGAAAGTACCATAATCAATTATATAACCAAAATATACTCCTATTGATCAATTATCTGAATGAATGAAATATAATGTATCCCTTGGGTATTTATCGACTTCTAAAGAAAATATAAAATTGGTAAATATGTCATAATATCTATCTTAATGACATAGTAAAAATAATCTAAATATATTAAAAAATATTTTTAGGAAACCACAATATTTCATAAAGATAATAAAAATATATTTTTTTAATTTATTCAAATTGTAAGATAAGTATGTAATCTGACTTTATATCTTGTTGCTCTTCTTCTCTTGTACTGATATTGACTTCCATTCTTGATATCCTTATCTTCGATATGCAGAATATATGCTTTTGAAACTTCTCTCTTGAGATCTTATCATCGAACCATGGAGATCATTAGTTGCCTTCTTTAATCCCGTGCCTTATTCACATCATGAGTAGTGTGCGGAGAGAGTAGGAGAATGGATGAGTAACCTTGCCCACATAGGGTTAAGGAGTATCTATAGGCTTTACCTGTGTGAGGGATGGCGTGGCAATTGGTATTCATCGGGGCATGGAAGTCGGGGTCGGGGGCATGGACTATCACTTAGTGGATTTGCAATGTAAATGGCAATGTGGTTAAAGCTAACCCGCCAGCAACAACTTTACGAGGAGTTGTGACTCTTGGAGAAACAGGGGATGGCTTGTGAATAGATTTAATAGAGTTTGATGTTCCCAACCGTTTACTCTAAAAGATTAACATTGTTAGATTGCAAAAGATTTATTATTTATTTATTTTTCCTGTGATATGAGAGACTCGTGAGCCTAATATAAAGATAGAAAATAAAGGAGCACATAGATCCTACAGTGAGGATTGAATTCAGAGCCTCTTGTATACGAGTTGAAGTCTTATGCCACTACACAAAGACTACATCCTCTTGTTATTTATAACTTTCTTCCTCATGCACGGTCTGCATTGATTACCACTTGAGCCTCGCTCTGGTAGCGTAATAGAAGTTAAGATTAGCACAAACGGTCTGCTCTGAAAGATCAATCATCGTGTACGTTTGCTTTGTAGAGGCATCGGAAACAGGACTCTCTGTTCTTCATATGTGCATCTTCTATGTCCTTCGACGGGCTGTTCTCTCGCCTGTCCTGACACTAGCAGAGCCATGTTTGCTAATGTTTCAGGTGAAGTGATCTCGGAAGAGTACGTGTTGGAGTACGGAACGGATTGCCTACAAATGCACGTAGGTGCTGTTCTGCCCGGGGAACGTGCGATCGTGATTGATGATTTGGTAGCCACTGGCGGCACCTTGTCTGCAGCAATAAAACTTCTCGGTCAGTAACCTCCTTACCCGTCCTTGCTCTATGCTGTGATGTATTTTGACTTACCGACCAGAGATTGCCAATTTCTCAGAACGAGCTGGGGCTGATGTCGTTGAATGCGGTTGTGTCATCGGGTTGCCCGAGGTTAAGGTAATGCTGAAAACAAATTCTACAGAGCATTAGTGAAAAATAATCTGCACGCTTGATAGTTCGAATCGTGAAGCGGGTTCTGACCAAGGAGACCCAAGTAGAAAATTATTCCTAGAACACTCTAGACATGGCACAATCCGTATCGAGTTTTCAGCAAATATCTGCGTTGTACCTGATGCGGTCGCAAATGATTCAGGGCCAGCACAGGCTTAATGGAAAGCCGCTTTACATTCTCGTGGAGCCCCGGGATGTCGACGACTGTTGATGAGGTAACCGCAGATTTCCCTCGACTCAGTATCAAATGCAACCTCAATTCAAAAAGTTCTAGCTCAGTTCAAGGAGTTGTAAATGAGGTTACAACTTTTTGAGGAGTCGTAAATGATCGGTTACAGCTCAGTAAACTGATGTTACAATTCATGGTTTCATATGGTTAAGGTTTTGTACAGTCTACCCAAATGTTACACGGCTTGAAATGCTAAACAACAATTTCAATCTGCAGCATGGTGTGTTTGGTCTTTACGGATGTATGTTTCTTGCTTCTCGCAGTGCATGTGGAGGAGGTCGGGAACGCTCGGGCAGACTTCAGAGGAAGACATGAAGCTCGAGCAGAGGGCGGGCGGTAGAACATTTCTGCGAAGATCCCGGGGCGTCTTGTCCCGGAAGATCGGTCTCTGTAATGCTGTGACATCTCATTTCCTTCCTTTTTTCTGTTCGTGCGGGCCGTTGTTTGTTTAACGACATTGTAGTCTCCGACAAGACATCGCCGGGTGAGATAACCGTTAGGAATTTTAAGGTCATTCTTCTTCTGCATATGAAGAACGTGCCATTTTCCTTCCACCATGACTCATCAGAGATCTTTCATATGATTCGAATCTAACTCGATGTGCTGCACAGTACACCCTTGAACTGGGCCCATGTACGTGTCGCATGCATCAGTAGAGTGCAATCTCAATCACAATTTCAGCTCGAGGTGTGTCGTTTCAGTATTTGATTATCGATCCAACCTAAGAATCAGGGAAAATCCCCGACCTAGGCCCGGTTTGAATCTCCGAAGACTCCCTGCCCTTGCTCTACCTGGATTTCCAGTGGCCGGAGAAAGTCGCACTGGACCGGTCTTGATCAGGCCTATGGTCATTGACATTCACTAAGAGTCCAGTGGCCTTGGCACGGTCTACACGCTAGACAGTACAGAGCACATTGTTGTGTTAATCTAATTTCGATAATCTAATTTCAATTTTGGTCGGTCTATTAATATATAAAATTATTTTTCATTCACACGACTGAAGTGCAATATTAAATCACAGCCTATCTGCATTGGTATACATCATCAAGAAGATTTCTTTCAACACCACAATTTAACGGACATCCTATGGAAATCGGCCACGTCAGCATAGGATTTTGCCACAGATTGACGGGAGATGTCATCCACACAGGTGAGATTTTTCTCTTGTGGCTGAGTGGGCGGTGGCCCAGCCTGCCTCCGTCCCGACAGCCAACCCTAGATGTGTCCATAGTTCGGCTCGATTCGGTTCATGCAGTATAGAAATCGAACCATAACCATTTGAGAGAAAAATTAAAATCGGTTCAAACGGTTCGGTTAACTAGTTAATTGGGTTGTTAAGCAAATAAATAAAATTCACTATAAAAACACAATCGGTCTAGTTTAGTTTGAAAATTGACCAAACCGAACCGAACCATAAAAAAAATTTTTTGTTTAAAATTGTATAATTTAATTTAATTTTTTGTTTATTTACTTATTAATTAAAAAGTAGTTCCGTTCGACTAACTGCAGTTAACTGAACTAATGATACCAAATAATTAACCGAACCTCTTCTCGACAACAAAATCGAACCGTTAGCAAACTGGTTTGAATGATTAGGTTATTTTTTGTTCCTTTTCAGGTTAGGTTCGGTTTTGTGGTTTTTTTGAACAGCCCTAGCCAACCCCAAATATTGAATCGTCGGGAGTTCTCAGCTGCTTGGCAGGATTATCTCGGGTTTTCGAGATAAAAAGCATTTAAATACATTATATGATTGTTAGTGGTACTCGGGGTTCCTTTGTAAATCCATGGTTATTCTCTCGCTCATGTGAAACTACTATGAGCGATAGAAAACGGATCTAAATGGAAAAGTAAAAGGCGAGTTCAGCTGCAAAATAGATAATTTAGTAAAAATAGATAAAACCAAATAAAATCTATACTATTCGATGGTAATACCGAATATTCTTAGAAAATCCAGAATTATTCCTTGATTTATTTGATGTAGGGTTCAACACAGGCGTGGCCCGAGACTACGCTGACAATCTTCATGTAGAGTCTTCGTTTCATCGCCTTGTGCGGCTGAGAGCGGCCCTTCCCGGCCACCCCCATCGGACGAAACTGATTTACACGAGAGTGCATACCACCGACTCATCAATACAAACTTTCAAATTAATTTAACGTGTGTCTGATCTTTTATAGGTTCGATTAAAATTTTAGACCGAGAATGAGAAAAAATGCCAAATCTGAGGTGACCCATGAGACTAGCGGACAACCCGTACGTAAGTCCTTTTCAACATGCAACGCAAAAGGTGGCCCCAATAATTTCAGAGAAGATGCATGCACTAGAGACCGTACGCATAGTAGGCAGGGACGGATCCGAAATTTTAGTTAAGGGTGACGAAATTATATAGGACACTGATATAACGAATTTAGGAAGAGCAAATCTCTATAAGATATCAATATAACGAATTCAGGAGAGTGAAATACGATAGTTCAATAAAAAATTGGATAAAATCAGGTGAAATATTTATAGTATATTGAGAATTTTTCCGGTTTCAGGGGCGACCCGTCCCTCCTAAATCCATACCTGACAGTATAGGATTCTAGGGGATGTGGCGTTCGATGTACTCGGAAAAATTAGTAAATTTATTGATTTTTTTTACTCTTTTAAGTTATCTTATTTCTATTTCTAAATCCTGTTTTATGTATCAACCAGTCTAGAAAACTCAATCATGCAGAAATGAAGAGAGATTTAATTGACGGGTTTCGAGGATGAAATAAGATGTTTTAGTAAAAATATAAGTAAGATCAATGAATTTTATATAGAGTTTCATAAAATTTTCAATGTTAAGTCGGATCACTTAAGGTAAAGTTTTCCTGTTCGCAAATTTCGCACATTCACGGGACTTAAAATTGAGAACTTACTTAAAGAATGGAGATGTCGAACTGTTTTAATTAATTAGCACATATTAGTACTTATCAATATGCTTTATTCCCATATTTTTCTAACAACTTTCTAACCGATGAATCTTCTTTGTAACTGAAAAAATGATTAGCGTACTGACTTATAGATCTCTCTCTGTTTTTGGTTGGAGTGAATAGTCAATGTGTAATATATAACAAGTTCGTTGTAAAACTCTCTGTTTAGATCCAGACACTTGTAAAGTTGAAACTTGAAAAATTGTGAAAATTTTACGTGAATTAAAATCTGAGATAGATTTATACAATAAATTTATTGTATATTACACACGAAATATTTACTAATTGTCATTTGCCCAAAAAAATCAAATCGTCCATTTATGAAAAAACCATAATAGTAAGACAGAAGCGAAAATGAAACATCCACATCCAACACAAAAAGAACAAAAGCAGAAAGAAAGAGACAAGAGAAGCTGTTGCACCAAATAAAGACAAGCTTGTGCTAATTGTTCCGGACACAATAGATAGTGGTGATTAAGTACGTAATTAATACATCAAGCAAATACAGATTTCGACCCAACCACAGTTGAAGGATTACGAAAAATGACACGAAACACTTGCAACTGCATAAACTTGAGTAGTATCCAATGCATCACCACACGAGAATACGGATCGACAAACGATCGAGCACGACACCACAACCCTAAAGCCCCCGTTAATCAAGCCATAGCACGATTATTCGATGCAATGTATTAGCGATAACAATCTTTCTGATCAAACCTTTTGATAACTGGATAAATGGGTTGGTTTTGTGCATGTTTTGTTGGGAGTTCATGCACACTGGAAGCCGGGAGGGACCGTCTTCTGGCAAGCACTGAGCAACAACGAGAGGGCGACGGGCACCTCGAGGTTGATCCCGAGGATGTTGGCCTTGATGGCTGTGCAGAGGCAGAGGGCGGCTTCGAGGTCGGCCAGCCCTGCCAGCAGGGTGCAGCAAGGGCTGGTGGGTGGGTTCCCGACCACGATGTTGACCAGCCCGAGGAGGTCGGCACAGACACCGAGCTTCAGGGTGTCTTTGGGGCAGGTCTCCGTCTTCGGGGAGGGGCAGGGCTTCGGCGTGGGAGCCCCACAGGTGGAACAAGTGGAGACCATGGCGAGGAGGAGGAGGCCGAGGAGGAAGACGGCCCTTGAGGAGGAGGAAGCCATTGGAGGAATATTAGGGCTTTTGCGAAGGAGTGTGTTTGAAGAAGTGGTAATAGTATGGAGTGGAGAGTGTGAGGGCTCGGAGGAGGTTTTTAAGGCGAAGATGGCGATGACGTGGACGGCCGTGCCTGTTATGGGCATACTGCGCCCGGTGCATGCACGTGTTTCAGTTGGTGATATCACATTTTGGGCCATGCAATTGTCTCCGGCGGCACTCTTGATCCTCTTTGAGAGAAAAATTTTAAGGTTAGGTAAACTCAAGAATAATATGGTGAACTTAGTTAATGAATATTTAATATGTAAGTAAATATAATTAAAAAATAAATATTTTAAATGAATAGATAGAGGTGATGTGATAGTTAACGATGGCGTGTCAGACATTTATTGGTGGAGTTCACGGATGATGCAGTGAGCTGATCTCATACAAGAATCTCTCTCTTTGACGGGAGAAACTTTAATGATTACATTATGTAGTGGTACTGATGTGATATTATAAGTTAATAAAATTTAATTATTTTTAAAATTATTTTTTTTATTTTATATTCTATTAAAAAATTATAAAATAGCTGAATATTATTGATTTATAGTACCATGCCAGCCTTATCCTGTAGTAGATCTAATACATCAATACTCTCTCCTCCAAGAGTGGTAATTAGGAATTCTATATGTTGTGTACTGGCTTTCTTATGCACTTGAGCTGTTATTGACTTATGATTTACAAATTTGTACTCCAATTGTTATTCTTGAATTTTATAAATTACTAGTTTAGAAGCCCCGCTACGCTACAGAGTAAGGCAGTAAACATAACATCATGTATTATAATGAAATAAATGAATTATATTCAAATATAAGAATGCTTAAAATATAAGGTTATATTTAACCTACAATCAAGCCTATTTTTTCGTAAAAGATTTATTTCTAATTTAAAAAGATAAGTTTTATTATGGGTATACTTAGAATGTAAATATTTTTATTTTTATTTACCAATATAGAAATGTTACAAAATTAGAATATAAATTTAATATTTATCTATTTCCCCATAAATATTATATTAATGATTTATTATGTTCAAATCCAGTCAATTATACTAAGAAGTCGTTCGTAAAAAAATAAAAAAAGGAAGACAATTTGATGTGAGAAGATTCAAACCTCAAAACACCAACTTAAAGGAAGAAAATTGGGACACGTGTCCGTTACAAGACCTTGTAACTCTCTTTTATCCTTTAAAGGTATAGATGTGTGCAAGTTGTCAATAAACAGGAATGTTGGCTAAGAGATCACTCGAATATGGCTGTCCAGTTCTCAGAACCTGAGCCCGTGATATGCAGCATCGGAGCCGACATTTGGTGGGAAGGGGACTCTGGTACAACCTCAGTCAGTGAAGAGAGAGTTCTGGTGTCGACAGCGTGCGGAAGTCGTGACTCGGGCATGCGAGTGCTGTCCTAGGAAAGTGGGAGACATGAAAAACTCCGAACTCGAGCTTCAACAATTGTTAGTTCCGCCACAACATGGTGCTGGTTGCGTTGCTGTCCTACCAGAAATGATATAAGTGCGATTGACAGGTTTCATGTAGCAGACTAGAAATGCCTCTTCGGGCGGGTTGTGCAGTTGTTGAAGACTATGAGATGAGACAACCGGTGACTATGCTAAAAATCCTATGTTATTGCAACCAATAATTTGGCTTGGACTTCAACACCATCAGTGCCACAGAGACGTACGAAATGATCGATATATGTCTTGCCTAATAATGCGGGGATTAGGGATTCGAGAACCTGATATCTTGATGAGCTCGGCATCGACCATCTCCGTCTCCGACGACTTTTGAGGAATACTTTCAGCTAAGATGATCGTGAAATTAGCATGGTGGGGACGAACCAATGCCCGAGATTTCATGGATTGTGAGGTGGTGTTCGAAGCTTGATTTGAGTGGAAGAGAGCGATCGATTGGGCAGGAAGGTAGCAGCGATCACACCCAGTTGGAAACTTTTGTAAGCACGTGGAAAAAGGTATCAATGTTCCTTGGTTGCTACCGAGGACATCTTTTCACAAGTTTGTCCACACTTTAGGTTCTTTCTTTTTTACCGGAGAGAAATAAAACGGTGCAATACACCGATGAGAATCGAACTCGGAATCTTTTGACATCTGGTCGAGGATAATATCTCTGTACGAAAGACCCTCATTTTTGAGGTTTCTAGGGTTTCTATCGATCTCTAGCAGCAGGTATTCATCAGCCCGCCTGCAGTCTGATTTAGATTTAGTGGTCATCAGGTCTATTGCCCTCACGAGAAGGATACATATATATATATATATGTGTGTGTGTGCGTGTGTGTATGTATGTATGTATAGGCCACAGTATTGTTGTTCTGATGTAATTGCAGCCTCACGTTGAAATTGCTTAATCTTTTCTATTCACAAGTATGCGCCATGGATGTTTCGGGCAGATTCTTCTCTGTCAGAGGTGGAGCGGGAAGAGCAAACCATCGTTCAGCCATGTTCACTTGAAGGACAGCGGTGACAGTCCAGTTACTCATGTTACATAATGTTAAGATTTTCGATTGCAACCGCAAACACCAACGGTCAGCATTGACCCGCAACAGTAACACCCGTCAAAGGTTCGTATAATTCAATAAACATATATGCTCTTCAAGTTCCAGACCCAAAGAGTAGCACACTTCTAATAGATATTTTGACTCTAATGTGTGAAATGAATTCGAACATGAAATTTTGAACTCTCCGAATCACAAGAGATTGAGCTCTGAACCACTTGGTCTCGTCAGGGCACTCAGCCAGCGAAATTGTGGGTAGATTGGAGCAAGTTGCATGCACGGGGGGACTCGGAGCGAGCAGCATCGATCTAGAACATGGCTTTCCAGCTAATTTTGGGAGCCCCACGTACGGTCCGACCACTCTCTTTAATCTTCTATTTGTCACCATTAATCGTTTTTCAATAATGTAATGTACTGTCAGCTCAAGCAAACTGTACAGTTTCAGATATTTTAAAGAAAGTAGAACTTATTGTGGAGAAGGTGCAGCCTTGGATCACGTTGTGGTAACGCGACAGTGCTAATGTGGATTTCGAATTATATGTGACTAAAAACAGCAACACTCGGACTGAAAATATAACTAAATTTAATTTCATTTTCACGTCAGTAAAATAGTGACGATTTGGATTAAAAGTATATCGAAAATGATCCTATAGAATTGAATTAGCTATTTTTAAATTCATATGACTCAACTACCAAAAATAATAAGAATATAAGATTTTCGGTGTCATTATCCTAAAAGCAACTAAATTTCATTTTCTCGTCAGCAAAACAATGATAATTTGGATTGAAAGTGTAACGGAAATGATCTTATGAGATTGAATTAATTATTTTTAAACATACTAGACTCAGCAGTAAAAACGTATAAGATTTTCACTGACGTTTTCCTTTTGTTTGTATTTCTTCATAAATCTATATATATATATATATATATAAAGAGAATACTTAAATTTTATTAGTTAATATTACCGTATAAATGCTGTAATAAGATGACACCGTTACATAAAACAACTTCGCCTTTCTTGTTTGGGGCAATATCACATTATATATCAGTATACACGCAAGACTTTTCAGCCTAAAGAGAGATTCGGCTCAGACACAAGTACTACATGTGGATGGCAGTGGGTCTTATTCTTGTACTGAAGCAACCTAAGTAAAACTGTACCACATAATCGGACATGTGAGACACAACTCTGATACCATGCCATATTTTCACGATAATCGGACCCTACAAGTTCAAGATATGCATGATATAGAAAGATCACTGACTCTCTCTACTTGACCTATGATATTCGCCTTCCCCACGTAGCATGACACAAACTACCTCATCGGTTTCACCAGGTCTATTGTACTTAGCCTAGCAGTAACCGAAGGAGTTAGAAACTGAATAAATTCCAAGATTACATGTGCTAAAATCGTTAAGAGATTGTGTATAAATATAAAGTACAAGCGTAATTGAATCTATAGTGGTTGTCGTGTGATCGGGATCCGGGTTTGGATCTTCTAGGTCTGTACTTACCTCCTGATGGATCGAGAGATTTCTCTCTAATTCACAGTGATTAATGTAAAATCAGAGGACGTTAGTCCTCACATTTTATGAGATGACATTAAGGCACATCATTAAACTTAATTTGATCGCTTAATTGGACAAATTATTAGAACAACACAAATACTAGGTCAATAATATATTGGTAGACTTATTAGTCAGATTAAAAATTCAACATTAGTATTCTCAAGTGTAAGTTTCCTCTCCGCATACCTTGAGTTCGTAGTGAGAATCCTCGGCCGGTACCATACGCCAACACGACTACGAGAACAGTACAGTGTGCTCTGGTTTCATCAACGAGCTAGTGGGATTACAAGAAGTGATTGATTAGATCAGCTTGTGGAGGTGCAGGAACAGGTCCATTCCATGGATGCTCCAGCAGCTGCAACAGTACAAAAATGTCAATTATTTCTGGCAAATAATTGAAAAGCAAACCCGAGGCCCCCAATACGCGTCGGGCATTCACATGGGGGCAGGAACAGAAGGAGGGTTTTCACTTTGTCGGGAATCGACAGCCCATTGCTTCCTCGTCATTATCCTCCGTCGACGGTGATCGGTCAATTCCTCTCCTTTCGTCTCTCTTCTTCTCTAAATTACTTGGAAGCGTGTTCCCGAAGCCATGAGGAGGAGATGGCTTTCTATTCATGCTTTGTTCTTTCCTCCGTTGATTTTGGCTAACTATGTCATATCATGTCCATTCCGTTTCATATATTAGTTCAAAACGTAACGCTCTGTTAATTTTACGGTGACGTGAATTTTCTACCGTTAATACCCACGTATCATCGTAAAATTAACGGACCGGCACATCATGAACTGACATATGTAACAGAGCAAATATTGCAGAAGTCACTCAGCCAAAATTGAAAATATAGCATTCAACGTCAACAAGTGACAAATTATAACTTTTCCGACTGGTAAGTGTAGGTAAAAAAAATTGTAAAATTGATTTTGATCTAATAAATTCGCATACTTTAAATTTAATTGATTGCACCCGTAAAGTTTTAATTGATTGGCAAGCTCTGAGCAAAATTTTTGATTTAATTCTTATCAGTCTTGTCATCTTTGGAGCGCAGAAATAAAACCCGAAGAGATATTCCGAGTTATATTTGGAGCAGAATGAGCAGTTACAAGGACGAAGTAAGATAGTTATCATGAAAATCTACGAGTGAATGCAGTATATCATCTGATGTTTATAAGTTCGATAGACTCTAACTAATTTAAATTCGAGTCTGGTCGACCCGTTAAATGAATAAAACTGCTCCAGTATGAACTTTCTACATTTACAATACTTAAATATGAGATCTTAATTAAGAGGAGGAGGAGGAGAAGGTATCTTGTTACGTCAATCAATTCAAATCCGTGCTGGTAGCATTAATGGTTATTCCAAAAATGATACTTTGGAACGAAGAGCCATACGAGTGGACCAGAGAGATGGCAGGAAGAAAAAGGATGAAAATGAAGAAGTTTCCTTAGTATAAGTACTGAAATGGACGGATTTTTTTTAAAAAAAGGGAGAACCTATTTAGTACTTTCAGCTAATAAATTAATAATTAAAATGCCAATTATTTTAATCTAAAAAATATCTATTATTATTTTAAGAAATGATACATTCCTTCGGTGTCACTTTTTTCCCAAAGTACCCTTAATGGAAACTTAGCTAGCTCTTAGAATGGAATGAAATGAGATCATCATCGTAAATTTGACAGTATAACCACTCACTTTTCATCGTTTTCTCTCCCACTTGAAACTTCCGTCTCATCTCTACTAAATTCCCTTTTTCTTTCTAATAGATTTATTTTTAATTAGCACATTTCATTTTTTATTCTTTAATCAACGATCTGTACATATAAATTATAAGTTCTTATTTTATTTATACAATCCACTATTATAACTATCTAATTTAAATGTTAATCACACATTATTTTTATTTGAACAAGTAATTTTAGATAAATGCTCTCTTCAATCATGTGTATATGAATATTTATAATTATTTTTATTGAGATAACACACAGTACGTAACAAGAGTAAACATCTATTGCGTACATATGTAGTCATTGTATTGCTACATATACATACATGTACATATACACACATATATTTGAGATGTTTGTAGTGAGTTAAGATTGATAGTTCAAGAATATTATATTTTTAAGATTTTCATATTAAAATTTTTGGCATTAGAGTACAACTCTTTGACAATTATAAGCAATGTTGCTTGATTGGATATTACTATGGTCCAGAAGGGTCGCTTCAACCAAAGTTGATTAGTTGAGGTGGCAATACGTCTCTTCTTCTTAATTAAAGTCTCGGATTTGAGTCTTGTAAATAGAGAAAATTTATTTCGGGATAATTTTACTCCCTACTGGATCTTTTCAACTTGAACTGAGTTAGTCAAGGTTTATTGGATTTCTGAATACCGATTTCTAAATATCAGTGATTTAGACCGGAAAAAAAGGTGGCTTCCAGCTCTTCCATGTCAATTCGGATGCCATGTGAGAAATTTCCGCATAAAATGTCTGGATCTTTATTGAGAGGGTGACCACTTGCTCTATCATCATCCTGTGATAAAATTGCTTTGGATTATAGTGTAATAAATTAATTCACAAAAAAATATAGTAAATAAAATAAATAAATGAAGAAAAGAAAGTAACCAACGCAACATCGATTCTTATTATGATACTGAACCCGAGTTTGTTCGCTCGACACAGTGCACGATGCAGTTCTCGTTAATGATCTAATTTTCGCATAAAAAGATTATTGTCGATCGGTCGGGGAAGTATATCGATTTATTTTTCTTTGTGCAGAATAATATTTGTAAAAATGATATCGGGACCCCCCAGAGAAGCATATAAAAGATGTGATGTTGGTGTTGCCACAGTCATCATCATCACTGGCCACAGACAGCTGGAGAAAGGAAGTCTTGTATGTAATGGGTATATAACGTTGCAATGCTGATATTATGTCGCAAACTAGTAGAGTTCAGTTATTTTTAGGTCCATTTTTTATTTTTAGAAATTTATTAGAAGTCTTAAAATGATTGGATCTTATCGGTCTGTGATACCACGTCAGTACTGTCACGTGTGTTGGATTCCACATCGGTCATATAAAATGACAATTGAGAGTTTATAAGAAAACAAAGTGCCACCACCCGATAGTTTAGCTTTTGGGTAGAAACGGACATGGTATATTTTAATGCCAAGTATTAATAATAAATAATATGTGAGCGTCCGATCACGATACCCTCAGACTTATCTCTAGCAGTCCCTCACTGATGTAAGCCACGTATATCCGACATGCCTCTCTATACCTGGTCGCCTACTTCACCCATGGTCCGCTCACAATGACATAGAATTCAATAATGTGGTATACCCGTCACACACAAATACTTTCTAGCGAGAGATAGTGCCGAACTAAATGAAGGGTGTGAGTCGTTGATAAAATCAACCAAAGAGGTCGGCTCTGGGGACGAGTCCGAGATGAGAGTTCCTTACAGGCTCGCGAGTCTCATCTGTAATCGTAAGGAGGTAAATTCTCAAGTGGATCGAAATTTCTTGATCGATTTGGGCCGGCCCAATTATATTAGGCATAAATGGGCTGGGCATTTCTCGTGGTTCACAAAAGTAGTAGCGAGCCCGTTACATTTATTTTGCAAACAAAATATAATAAATGGATGATTCGAGTATTTCAATTTTATAATTGTCAGATTTATTATTGATTTTATTTTTTAAATTAAACAATTCTTGTCACATAATTTTAAGCCAAGGGTATGTTAGATTTTCTCAATTTATTTCTCCATTTTCTATCCTTACTAAGGCTTACAATTTATGTTAAACCTGGCCAGACTCGGTCCAGACATGTCAGGATCCAGCCCAATCCATCCTATGATGTTTTATCCTATTATATTATATATTTTATATATTTTAAAATTAATTTTTATTTAGTTTGTGAGAACTTTTATTTTAATAAATTGAATGGTAAATATTTAATTTTATTTAAAAAGTATATGAATTTTATTTATATGAATTTATTAATTATATAATCAAATATGTGAATCTGCATTATATAAATTGGTCCAATACCACATTGGTCCCTCTAATTAATTCATTTAATTAGGTCAACATTGAGCATTTGCTTGTTTTGATGTATCTTTATTTTTTTTCATAGAAAATTCAAATTTTATATCATTAATTACTATATTCAATTTGTAAATTTTTTATAATATGATATTATATAACTCAAAATTTTACAGTATGATTAGTAAAGTAGTACGTAGCCAAAAAAATTACATCTGAAACATGCAAAATTTTAAATTGCAACCGATTTTGTAATTATTTTTATAAGTGAGTCCTAAATGTTTCAAAGTATATTCAATTAAGTCTTATATATTGTTCGTATTATAATATCGAGTTCTTTCCGTCGTTACTGTTACTTTAAGTTAACGTTGTGCTGACGTGACACTAATACACGTAAGTTTAAAGTAACGGCATTTGACAGAAATGACTCGATATTGTAACGCGGACAACATATATGACTTGATTTAACACATTAAAATATTTAAGACTCACTTGTAAGAATTGATAAACATATAAGACTTCAGGTGTTATTTTCTCCTATAGTTACCGATTAGAGAAAAAAATATGTGCTTACCAAAATTTAAATCAAATTTAAATTTTCTTAAATAATTCACTATACTAACCATATAAAATAATAAAACAATTTACCTATAAGTTTAAAAAAATCTCTGCACAGTCAAAATTTTTATGGTAGTATCAATATCCTCAGTATTCTAATTAAAAAAAAATCAGGTTTGCACTCATCAACAAGGGTGATTAAATAATGAGATTTGCTGAATTTAGGTTCTCAGTTCGAATCTCTTCTATACATCTGTAAGAAAATACTTAATAGAAATGTGTTCTTAAGAATATATTTATAATTGAGTTAGTGACACTTTTGATTCTTAAATTTTTCATGCTTTTGTAATTCTCATTCTAAACCTTTCCTTTTTACCATTCATGTCTTCGGTCTTCCAAATTTTTGTCACTTTAATTTTACTGTTACGATTTCAATTAAAAAAAGTTTCATCCAAAAATGTTTTTAATATAAATATTTGATGAAAGTTTAAAATATAAAAAAAAGTAAACAATAAATAAAGAGAACGGTGGGATGTCTTGATTATGGAAATGTTGATTACCGAAAAATGTCCCCTCTGAAATTAGGATCCACTGTTGCTAGAATAAGTCACAATCAATTGTGGATTGACCCAATTTTAGAGAGAATGTGGCAACCGCGACCCTCTACCTATATTTTTCAGTTCTGTTCTCTTTTGCCTTTTAAAAAAAAACTTTTGGTGAAATATGCCTTTTATATGTAAAAATTAACGATAGGATTAAAGTAATAAAATCTCAGAAGATTAAAGGTATAAATGAAAAATAAATTTTGGATAAAAATAATAAAAATATAAAAGTTCAAAAATTAAAAGTAATTTTTCCATTTATTTGTTGAAGAAGTCCAAATATTATATTTCCACTACAACATTTTCACCTTTCTGAATTCAAAAACCTGCAATTATTATTACTAAGGAAAAAGAAAAGGGAAGAAATCCGCCATTATTCAACTTCTATTTCCACCCTGTACTGTCATTCAGCGAGCTAATCTGCCGACCGAGCTTTTTACAGCTCCATCGAAGCTCACCTCGAATCGACGCGCACACACAGGGACGGAGGGGGAGGGGGAGGGGAAGGGTCCGTGGTTCATTGCATTCATGCCAACCCGCGCTTGATTTGACCCGAGGTCGATCCATCCCCATTTCTGCGCGCGGACAGCGATAGGGGGAGAGAGAGAGGTACGTATCTGTTACCCGATAGTTCATTGACCAATCTGTGCACGATCCATCTGCAATTCCACAGGGAGAGAGAGGAGGTGAGAGGTTCACCTGGGTTAGCAGCAGCTCGATTGATTCCTAATTTCGGAGGTGAGTGGGTGATTTAAGGTGAGATGGCGATTCTTTACGCGCTGGTGGCTAGGGGATCGGTGGTGCTGGCGGAGTTCAGTGCTACGGCCACCAACGCCAGCGCCATCGCCAGGCAGATACTGGAGAAGCTGCCCGGCAACAACGACAGCCACGTGTCATATTCTCAGGACCGCTACATCTTCCACGTCAAGCGCACCGATGGCCTCACCGTCCTCTGTATGGCCGACGATACCGCCGGCAGTAAGTCCTCCAACTTCAATCATCTCACCTGATTGCTTTCGGCTGTATGATTTTCGTTCAACTTTTGGTTCACTGTTTCCTATTCTGTAAGTAGACATGGTATTGAGCTCCGTAAAAAGCTTGCTTGCTTCTGCTTCCTTACCTAATTCTTGATTTGTTTCAAATTGTGATTACCATCTTCCATAGTATTTCAGGTAGTTCCAGTATGTCATTTTCTACGTTTGGATAAGAGTTTTATCCCATTTACCTAGTTCTTGACAAGTCTATAACGTTGGTGTTCTGTTGTTTTCTTGTGCTTCCAATGTATACAACCGAAATCACTTAATTCTATTTGCTTGATTTCTCGAGAGCTCCTCGGAAGAATTCTATTAATTCTGATGAAATCTCATGGTTGGAGAGGATAATTGAATGATGGGTGCATCCCGAATAACATGGACATGTTTCCCTAAACCATCCATTAGGTAAAGCAGCACTGAGGTGTCGTCGGTAAGCTTAAGTTCTTATTTGCTAAACAAGAATCGTGTTGTCATATAGACTTCTGCATAATTTGCTCTCAAAAAAGTTTTCTTGAAGAGAGTTTTATGCAATTTTGGAGATTCTCTTGTATATCTTACTTGATGGACAATTTTTTATTCCTCGCAGGGAGAATCCCATTTGCTTTTCTTGAAGATATCCACCAGAGATTTGTCAGGACCTATGGCCGGGCAGTGCTCTCAGCTCAGGCTTATGCCATGAATGATGAATTCTCGAGAGTTCTCAGCCAGCAAATGGAATATTACTCCAATGACCCAAATGCAGATAGAATGAATCGGCTAAAGGGGGAAATGAGTCAGGTAGTTTTGGAACCTTTCTTTTAATCTTGAGGCCGAACGTTGCTAAATCTCGTCCCTCCATGACCTTTGTAAACTGTCTTCCTACACTTATGTTGTAGCATTGTGTTGCTCCCAAAAGAACTAAGTTATTGATAAAGCATCCATATGCAAAAAAGGTGAGCTTTTCCTTTTGGCCAATGAAAATATGATAACACAGCAATTATTTAACGGACAGTGAGTGCTAATGTGTCTAACTCAATACTGCCACAACATGTATGTCCGATATTTGACAGTTTCCTAGCTGATATTATCCTTGACAGGTACGAAATGTCATGATTGAGAATATCGACAAAGTTCTTGAGAGAGGTGATCGCCTGGAGTTGCTTGTCGATAAAACTGCTAACATGCAAGGCAACACTTTCCGGTTCAGGAAGCAGGCTCGCCGTTTCAGAAGCACAGTATGGTGGAGAAACGTCAAACTAACGTGAGCGCGAGTTTTTCTTCCATATGAATACGTTAACTTTACTTACATAGTTTCATAATCTAGCCTGGGAGTAGAAATTTGTCCTTTGATGCTGATTATTTCTACTCATCTTTCATTTCAGGGTTGCTTTAGTCATTATTCTGTTAGTCATCGTCTACGTGATACTGGCAGTCGTCTGCCACGGGATTGCTCTACCTTCCTGCATTAAGTAAGGGTCAAGATGAAGCATGCAAGATGTGGGATCTCCATTCTTTCCCGGTAAATTGTTTCCGCCTTATCCATTCTTTTTCTGTGTCAAGCATCTGTTGTTGACAATGTCTGAAATTTTCATACCTTGTATCGAGTTGGAATTCAGAATACTTTCTTTCCGGCGCTGTGCGGTCTTTCCCGGCAGTGTATTGCTACTTTGTATCAGGAGCATTTTGGGTGTGAAAACTTTGCTTGCTGCTGTTCCGTTCTTTTGATCTTTGCCTTTGCCTTTCTGTTCTGGCACTGCACTCTGCTTGGCTTATAGACGAGTAGCTGTTCCAATTGCCGATCTTGATTCAGGATTTGCTTGAATTTGCTTTAAAATTGTGGGCATGAGCCTTATTCCACAGATATAGTACCCTGTTATCTAGCGGAATCGTGGGACTGCGCCTATAGATGGTGTTGGGTGCAGCCACCGTGGGACCAAGCAAAGAAGAAATTTCACGGCGTTAGGAAATTAGAGAAACATAGTATTATGTCCTCAAGGGGGACAAATCGTTGTCGGCCTAGCATGGAAGGTTTTGTTCGTTACACATGAAGTCAAATGGTCAAAAAGGGAGCCGGAGAAGAGGGGGAATAAAAGGATGCTGACCAAAGCGTATTGGTTAAAATAGTAAGATACCTCTTTCCCTTAAATAAGATATTAAACTCAAGTTATGTGAATGGATAAAATTCACAGCTTTACCCCTAATGGACCCGAATTAGTCAGGGTCTATTGGACTTTCGGATACCAGTGGTTTAAACCGGAAAAAATAAAACTAATTAGAATTAAGTTTATGATATTTTATTCTCAGATCAAAGAAAATGCCATTATACCAAAAAACCCTTTACATCATCCAACAGAAAAATTATGGAGTGGCAAAAATATGGTGTGAAAGCATAATTTCTTTTTCTTTCACCTAAGTGTGTGAGATTACAATTAATTTTATGTCATATATTACAGTTTTGGTTGTAAATCTCAACGTTACATATAATACTGCAATAATTAAAATTTTACAATGTTATTAGTAAATCATTTATATTAAAAACATGTAAAATTTTTAGATTACACCCAACATTGCAATCAACTGTATAACTATTTATTTATAATTATTAACCTAGTGCAAATTTAATTTTTTTTCCACTGTACAAAAAAAGGCACATAAGTATAAAAGGGTATAAGGAAGAATGGATAAAATGGGTACCAAAAGTCCTACTGGTGAAATCGAGCGCAGGATCTCTAAGTTACGAGATGAGAGGGTACCAACTGTGCCATATCTTCTTTCTCATTTCAACCTATGTTGCGGTAAAATTAAAATTACCTATTACCAAATATTATCTAAATCTTTACTTCTCTATCAAGCTCTTAGGTTGGCCCAGAGGATGAAGTTTTGTATGTAACTGTATTATCACAGTACTTAATAAAATTCAATTATTTATAAAATTATTTTTTTAATTTTAATTTTCTTTTTATAAATTCTTAGTTACTCACACGCACCATGACGTGATTAAATTGCTCAGTTGGCTAAGAGAACGGCTTGGCCAGAAGTCTTATGGTTAGGGATGACAATGGGCTTGGGCGGACCGAGTATTTGGATACCTGGACCTACCACACCCTCATTGGTCGGGGTTGGGTCGTGCCCTGCCTTGCGTGGTTTAGGCACGAGTCGAGGAAATTAATTAATATTATGTAAAATATAATTAAAAATATTATATAAATTTACATAATAATAATAATATAAATAAAAAAGTACAAAATTAAGAATTTATAGAATTTTAATAAAATATAACAATTATTATCTAATTTATTAATATAAAATATTCATAAATCAAGTAAATTAACTTTAAAATATAAAATTATAGAGTATAATAATAGATCAAGCGGGATGGGACAATGCGTCAGCTCGACCCAAACCCGCCCCAACCGATGCACGGGGCAGGTCCAACCTGCCCCAAATCTGGTGGGGCAGGCCGGATCTCGCGGGCCTGGGTCAAATTACCATCCCTACTTGTGGTGTGCACTTGGATTATCGGGCCGGACCCAAATTCTTTTTTTTTTTTGGTCGCCAGCCACGGTATCTAAGCAGGTCCCACAATCGTCGCTCCGGGTCACACGCCTGACAATGACGGGTGAGGCTCCTAAGGGGGTATCTGCGTACGTGAGGTCTCGAACTTAGGACATCCTTAAACAGTACCGAATTACTTACCACTCGGCCCAACACCCCTTGGTTGCCGGACCCAAATTCCGCCCTTTATGGTCCGACCCAATAAAGATGACAAAGTGAGAGGGAGTAGCTGGTCACTAAACCGGAAATTGCGCCAAAGCAATGGAAGAAGCGCGAGACCGTGAGGAGGAAGAAGAAGATGATGCACGGGAAGGAAAGAATCACTTCCACTATTCAAATTCGTAATGTTTTAAAGCAACTTCATCTTTTTCCTGATTCAATTCAGTCTGGCTCAATCCTCTTCTGATTCTTGCCTGCAGCGTACTCATCACCATCCTCCATTTCCACGGCGTAATGGCAAAGAACTACCCGCCTCATTGTTGCATGTCGATGGCTCTACCGAGCTGAAGCGATCGATCGTTCTGATGCTTGAGCTTCTGGGTCTGTCTGAGAATCACCAGGGAGCAGAAAGGAGAAGAAGACGAAGAAGAAGGGACAACAATGGGCTTTGTCTCGGGCGTTGTGGTCGGATTAACAGTTGGGATCGGATTGGTCTTCTGCTTCGCTTATTACGGGAGCATCCGATCAAAGAGACGCTCCCGACTGGTAAGAATCCTCCGTGCTACGAATTTCTCCTCCCCCGTTAATTGTTCATCTTCTCAGTAAATATTCGTGCTTTCACACGAAGAACTAGTGCATGATTTCATGGTTGATATTCCCATGTTTTGGTAATGCATGCTGAGCTTGAGGAGGTTTTAGATTCGTAATCTTGACACTTGAATGCCAGGCTTGTTTCTCTTCCTTTCGCCGTTCATGGGTAAATCTAGATAGAAATGGGCAATCTTGAGGGCTACCCTTTTGAAGATTCAGCCAAAAGGATTGGTTTTTGTGGTCAGGGCACGACTGACTCATGCTCTTCCTGGTTGTTCAAAGGCAACAACAGTGGCAGCATTCGCGAGGATGACACTAGATGATTCGAGAAAGATCCTTCCAGGCGAGTCTTACCCTTCTTGGGTTGTCTTCACTCAGAGACAGAAGTTGAGTCTCCACAGAGCATTTCCATTTCTTGTTATAAGAATCAGTTTAGAATTTGTAAAATGAGTTTGTCCTTCTGGTGAATCTTTTATTCTTTGATAATTGCAGTTGCCCTGGCTGAATGTACAGCTGAAGAAGATATGGCCTTATGTTGATGAAGTAATTCTCTCTCTCTCTCTCTCCGCCTCCTACCATCTTCATTAGTATCCCGTGAATGGAATTTCCATCTTGTTTTCCTCTTGTATGAGCAAATATGTAGACAAGCTTCTGAATCGATCCAATGGCCCAGGCAGCGTCTGAGCTGATAAGAACAACTGTGGAGCCGATTCTGGAACAACATAGGCCAATGGTCCTGCAATCTCTCACCTTCTCTAAGCTCACTCTTGGCACTGTTGCTCCGCAATTCACAGGTTGTCTTAATTAATTTATGTATCGATCATCGGGTCAAGACTAGGATTTTGGATAAGGGTGGGGTCTCTAACAGGCCACAGGAGGATGTATCAAAGTTCAATCCTGGTTGTCCGTCAACGTCTAGTGCAAGTTGCTTACTGATTAGCTTGACACCCACATTTGACACTGAGCTTAAAGAAATTTTCATCTCTTCATTAGGAATTTCCATCATAGATGGTGATAAAGGTGGGGGAATCACCATGGAGTTGGAATTGAAGTGGGATGGCAACCCAAAAATAGAGCTCGACATTAGAACGCGAGTTGGTGTGAGATTACCTGTGCAGGTAATTCCTTGTCAAACTGTTCATGCTCTTAGGAGTCACAACTGAAGTCGTTCAAAATGGTGAGACTGGATCAGTAGGTTCTCTGGGATTTCTAATGGAACATCTATCTTATGTAGGTGAAAAACATCGGGTTCACTGGGGTTTTCAGGCTGATATTCAAACCGCTCGTGGATGAATTCCCTTGTTTTGGAGCTGTTTCCTACTCCTTGAAAGAAAAGGTCAATTCATTCTTGTCACTGTTCCATCTTTCTCTTGATGCTGTATTGTTCTTTGTTTGAGAGAACATCAAATCTCATGAATTTCACCCGTAATATGGAATATATTTGGTCCTAATGTCTTCGTATGATAGTTTTTTTTATGATTTTGCAACAGAAAAAGCTGGATTTCACACTTAGTGTTGTAGGAGGTGATATATCAACAATCCCAGGAGTTTCTGATGCTATAGAGGTACAGACTAGATTCCTGTATAACTGTATCCCTAACTTGTTGACATCATAATAAAACTTCAAAACAGTTTCATATGCTTCAAAATCTGAAACCAGTGAATTTGCACATTGCTCACCATAGTATTTAATCAATTCTCAAATTTTCAGGAAACAATAAGAGATGCTCTTGAAGATACACTGATGTGGCCTGTAAGGAAGATCGTACCCATATTGCCTGGAGATTACAGGTAAAAATTTCGAGAAAACCTTACAGTTTTCATGACATATGACCCATAATTTTGTCTTTGTATTTGATCAAAATATGTTTGTTTAATCTGTCTCATAACTGATTTAAAGTATCTGAAGAGTTTATATCTGTCTCATAGTTGATTTTTAAGTACCCAAAGAGTTTATAAGCTTGAAACACATATTAACCAAATAAGTATATCCTCTCTGTCATGTTAAAACATCAAAAGAACATGGATGGTTAGTAAAACTTGTTTCGTCACCCTTAACAGTTACTTGGAGCTGAAGCCAGTTGGAGTATTAGAAGCGAAGCTTGTGCAAGCCAAAGACTTGGCAAACAAAGATGTCATCGGAAAATCTGACCCATTTGCTGAATTATTTGTACGCCCCTTGCGCAGTAGAATCACAACAAGCAAAACAATCGTGAGGAATCTAATCAAACCCTTGTGCAGCCAGCCATTGTTTTGTTCTGATTAATAAGTAGCCTGTTCAAGTTGATAGATTGATCCTCAAACTTGGAAATGGAGCTGCGGTCTTATATCGATTATTTCAACTGGAGATAATTTCTCTCTTTTTTTTTTTTTCAGAACAATGATCTGAACCCGATATGGAATGAAAATTTCGAGTTTGTGGTGGAAGATGTGTCTTCTCAGCACTTGACTGTACGTGTCTTTGATGATGAAGGGGTTCAGGCCGCTGAACTCATTGGGTGCGCCCAGGTCCCTTTAAGTTCCCTTGAGCCTGGGAAAGTGAAGGAAGTTTGGTTGAAGCTGGTGAAGGATTTGGACGTTCAGAGAGATAGCAAATACAGGGGTCAGGTATCAGATGGCATTTTAGAATTGAAAATTTTCCTTTTCTTATTGCATCTGTCTATAAATAGTTATTCATTTCTTGATTAGCATGAATAATTATATACCTCTGTATTAGGTGCACCTGGAGCTCTTGTATTGTCCTAATGGAATGGAGAGCAACATCAGGAGTCTTTTCAAGAGTGACTTAAGTCTAACATCACTCGAGAAGGTCCTTCAAAGCGAAGGTGATGGATCAGATTTGAAAAGGAAAGAAGTCATTGTCAGGGGAGTTCTCTCTGTCACTGTAATATCAGCAGAAGACTTGCCGATCACTGATTTAATTGGAAAATCAGACCCTTACGTCATGTTAAAGATGAAGAAATCTGCAGTGAAGTACAAGACTCGGGTGAGATTCCAATGGCTTCTTCTACTGGTCGATTTGAAACATCCTGCAAATGATTTTCAGAAAAAAAAGGGGGAGGTGGTGTTTTCAGTTCAATCATCTTAGTTCTTTTGTATCGGGCAGGTGTTAAGTAATGTTCTGAATCCCGTCTGGAATCAGACCTTCGATATAGTTGTGGAGGATGGACTTCATGACATGCTCATTCTAGAAGTATATGACCACGACACTTTTGGGAAGGTACACCTTTTCTTTGTGATGATTTCTCTTGGATATTATTAAAATATCGTTATTTAACAAGGTTAACCTAAACAGCAAACGATTATATTAACTTCAAATTCTATTATAGTATCAGAATCAAAGCACATGTTGGAGTCCCTGTGCGCACACACGCGCTCCCTATCTAACTAATTCTATGTATCCACGCATGTCTAATAGAGTTAAGCTTTGAGAATAAACAATTATGATGACTTTAAACTCTATGAGATATTTTTAAAACTAATGTAGCTCATGCTTATCTAACAATATTAAGCTTTTAAAATAAATGATTATGACGACTTCAAACTCTATTAGATATTGCTACCTATTGATTAAAACCGCTATAAACACCGATGTGATGATATTTCTACCATAGCATAAAGATCCATTGTCGACATGTAAATCTGATTTTTGGGCTTATCTTCATGCAACTATCTAGAGCTAGCAGTATTTTGTTAATCGTGTCTGCTCTAATTTTTCAGGAAAAGGTTGGGAGATGTGTCATGACTCTAACGAAGGTCATATTAGAAGGAGAAGTACAGGGCACCTCCCCCCTAGACGGTGCAAAATCAGGAAAGCTGAGCTTGCATATGAAGTGGACTGCACAGCCAATATTCCGAGATCCTTGAAAGTCCAACCACGGAGACTCATAAACATATTCGAAACTTGAAGCCCCATGGATCCGTTCAAGGAGCATCAGCAGTGGCATATCTCAGGTAATATTGTAAAAATGCTATAGATTCTTTGACAACGAAATGAAGAGATTCTACTCATGTTCGATTACTTGCCATGCAGTCTATTGACTGCCACAATTTAACACAAGCACAGTTTGTTCATTAATTCGTCTTGATAGTATCGATTCTCTGTCATTTGGCATCATTTGGTGCTCGGCTTCTAACAAAATTTGAAATGCTGGTTTTGGACCCCACGAGATTCGGGTCATGGTTGGTATCAGTGTCCTACACTTTTGCAGAGGCAAGGAGGTGTGGGAAAATGCATTTGGACGATTTCAAAGTCTTGCCATGAATAATACTGAAATTCTTCTTGCATTTCAAAACGTTTTCATCTCCCTACTTGACAAAATTCTTATATACTAGAAGTGAGCTCTTTAGACTTTTGTCTTGATAGACTGGCTTCTCGAACTGCATTAGTTCTTTGGTGGTGCTACTACATTGGTGAGTTCAGTGCTAAGCGCCGGTTGTTTAGTTGATCTAATATGTTCCCAATTGAACTTGAAAGATTGAACATGACATATCGGGGTGGCTGGGTGGTCACTATAGCTGCATAAAAACTTTGTATTGGTGAGGCTAGTGCTAAGTGCTCGTTGTTTAGTTGATCTAATATGTTCGCAATTATACATGAAAGGCTGAACATGACATATTGGGGAGGCTAGGTCTTCACTATAGCTGCACAAAAACATTGTAAAGTCATCTTTACTTCACTAGTTAATAGAGTTGATGTACTCTTTTCTTCTAAGGGAGAATGGGGAAAAAGAAAATCTCATAACGCACTTGCACCATAAACATATCAATGACAAGCAGCATTACATTGTACTCAATGACCACCACCACCACCACCACTGTCTTCCCTATGTTCCAAACCAAACACTTCGAAGGGAAAGCAAAGAATTGCAAGATGTGATCCAATTGCTACAGCACCAACTTCTTCAACAACCAATCCGATAGAATTGCTATGACGAATCCCGTGAACACCTGCAACTGCAATGCAGCGGGTAAGGGCTGAGTTCCTAAATGTGGCCAAGAGCTGCTTCCTCGTCCCAACGACACATAATGCCAGTAACAGATGATACACTGGTACATGACATACCTAAACTGATCATATAACCCTTTTGAGATTGGGTTAACGCGTCTAACCTGCTTAATTTAGTATGTTTAAATGTGTCTGTGATTATGTTCTTAAAATATGTGATGCAACTATCAAATAAATGTATTTATAAGATAAAATGATGACACGGACGATTAACCAAAATTGAAACACAATATATTTCTGATGTAAGTGTCCTTGAACTCGATCTGTGAGTTTCGTACACTGTGTATAGTTTTCACAATTTTGTTAATGATAAGAGCATCGCTGACTCTATCAAAAAAAAAAAAAAGGAAACACAATTACCTGCAGTGTCCGAGCATGTATAACTTGTCTAGCCTCAACCCGAATCTATGCAATTCTTATTAACCCATCCATTTTACTTTCAAATCCGTTGAGAAACAATTTCTCATTAGGAAGCCTAGATGAGAAGCTATAAAGAAGGAAGCCTTTTCCCCTGTCCCCGGCCCCACGAGATAGAGACGTGTTCAAGAGGTATGAAAACATAAAAATAAGATTGTGCCTTATTCTGATATTATATAAATTTCTTTATTGCATCATTTCATTATCACTTAAAAGATTCTGATGTCGTGCAAACCTTTCCTGGGAATGGTGAAGCGGCATGGACCTTTTCATGCGAGTCGTTCCCGAGACGACAAGAAGGGTGATGCCCCAGCGTTCGGTCAACCCGGTCATGGAGACACGTGGCAGAAGAATCGTAAACTCCCCATGCGCAGAGATAGTTCACTGCACTTATCACATGGGACCTTGCGATCGGTTTGGTCTTATCACCATAAGCAACTGTGCTTATCGTCTTGGACTTATCGTCACCTTTTTCAGCCGTATTAAGGGGGTCCCCTTCCATTGCATGCTTCACTGTACTGAGCTCATTTCCATTTTATATATTACCAAGAAAATTCAGAATTCTCGGAGGGAGAAGAGAGGAATCGAGCAGTAAACGGTGACAAGTCGCTTCATGTAAATCGCAATCTGTCCCAGGTTAGCTCTCGATGATCCTTTAGCTGGGTGATTGAGCCGTCTCCGCCCTCTGATTCATATCGATCTTGGTCAAATTCACTGTAATCGGAGACCTTTTCTTAGCTATTTCTGAAGTTTGATGGGAACGTTTACTTTTTTTTTCCCTGCTAAAACGATCGAGAAATTCGATGTTATTCACTGTGTTTTCTGATAAAAATACGAGCTTTGATTAACGCTGCAGTTATGTGGCTCATCTGTGATGACCATCGAATCCTGATTTCTGGAACGATCTTGATTCTGGGATTTATTTTTTTTGGAATTTTTAATTTGGGTTTGTCTGTTACGCTCTGCAATTGAAAGGTGCTTACTGTTTTAGCTTTCCCCTTTGACGATCATCAATTTTCTGAGCAATTCCCAGGCTTGTTTCTGTTGGTCATTATCAATTCCAGTCTGTTTAGACCTAATCAATAGTCATAAGTCATAGGGTCAGAAGTCTCAATCCTCTGTTCAGTTTATGCAGTTTCCTGACTTGATCGGAGTTTGATCTGCTGAGTAGGATTTGGTCAATTTGATTCTGGACCTTACCTGGCAATATGTTTATTTTTCATCTTGTCTTGCAAAGAAGATTACCTGACAGGTGTCTCTATTGGGAACTCTGTGGAAAAAAGGGTTGCTGTTGAAATGTCGGTGCTCAGCAAGGAGCTCGTCTTTTTGATCATACAGTTCCTTAATGAGGAAGGCTACAAAGTGACAGCTCGAATGTAGGTTTTTTCCTGCTCAAATTGCATCTCCTGTCTAATTAACCTTGAAAGACCTTTCCTATTAAACTTCACTGCTTCGTGTTCAAGGCTCGAGCAAGAATCGGGATTTTACTTTTACATGGACCATTTTGAGGACTTGGTGCTCGATGGGCAGTGGGAGGCTGCTGAGAGGTATCTCGGTGGCTTCACAAAGTATAATGACAACAGGTACTCGACGAAGATTTTTTTCGAGATGAGGAAGCAGAATTTCCTCGAGGCACTCGATGGGTAAGAAGCTTTTAATGCCATAATCTCTACTTGTTCTAGTAATAGAGGATAGCTATCTAATGTAAGTTCTTTGGATGTTTTGTTCGATAGAAACAATCGCCACAGGGCATTGGACATCCTTATGAAGGACCTGAAAGTTTTTGAAATTTACGATGAAGACTTGTTCAAAGAAATGAGTCAGCTTCTCACCATTCGCAATATCAGGTACTTAATTTCTGTCTAAATTGGATATTTCAATTCCTATCCTAGTGATTAGTGAGATCTTTATGATGCACTTGACAGGGATTACAAGTCACTTTCGGCTTATGAGGACACAGTATCTGCAAGGGCCAATACAATGGCCGAACTTAAGAAAGTTATTCAGGCAAATCCCATTTTCCAGGGTAAACTAAGATTCCCCGAGATGAAACATCAGAGGTTGCGGCGCCTTATAAATCAAGGGTAATAACTCTAATGCAATTTGAATGTGGCCATTGCCAATAGAAATTTCACCCTTTAATTTGCATTGGGAACTATGATTTGGTTTATTTTCCTTTACAGCTTGAATTGGCAGCACAGTCAGTGTTTAAATCCTCAACCAAATCCCGATATAAAGACGCTGTTTAAGGATCATGTTTGTGACTTGCCCGAAGATTCGATTTCTCAACCAGCCTATGATGTAAGTTTCCTTTTAAAGTAGTATTTCTTTTGAAGTGAAACTTGTTCACAAATTGATGATTTCTATTTTAGACTTGGAAGGATGAAAATGTGGAAGACATTCCCTTTGTGCAGCCTTCTAGTCCGTCTACTGTAACCCATTCTATGGCCCCTAGTGTGGTCGTTAGTGTTCTCTCATCCGAAGAAGGAGGTAAGCAAGACTTTCCAGCTAGAATATCATTATCTTTTTCTATATCAGCACTCTAATTCAAGCTATGCTGCAGAATGATAGTATTTATGCCTAATGCCTTATGTTAGCAGGAGATGCAGAAAATCAGGGTGGTGTTGAGGATGATGATGCTATAACTAGTGGGCCTACTATGAAAGTTGATATGGTCAGTCGAGTTACATTTAAATGATGCATCGCATGATATATTTACTTTTTCCCCCCAATAAAACGTCTGCAGGTTCATGGACAGGAATCACCTTTACATGAGCCAACTGACCTGCCCAACATTGTCGTAAGGATATTTGACGTGGATTCTTTTCCTACGAGCATTGATTTCCATCCGACCATGCAGTCTGTTCTCTTAGGTCAGCATTGCATAACTGGCAATATCACTTCCGCAGATGTTCTACCTTCATAAAATTTTCTGTGAAATTGGCTGCTTTTGGCTCTGAAGAATTGGAAAAGCTCTTTAAGTTTTTTCTCATCTTGGAAAGCCATGAGCACAAGTAAAAAAAATTATGATGAAGAATCTATAATTGGAACTTGAGACCTGCTGTGCCGGACATCCCTTCCAATGCCCTTTTTTTTTCTACTTGTTACATGTATTCTACTTTGATAACATGAATTGCAAATTGTTTTCTTCAGTTGGAACTAGAATCGGAGATATCAGCCTGTGGGAAGTTCATTCAGGGGATAAAATATTTTCAAGAAACTTTAAGGTCTGGGACATCTGCAAGTGTTCGATGGAATTCAAGGTTTGTATGGGTTGATCAACTTTGTCTCAGAAATATTATTCTTTTACTGACACTGATGCTGAAATTTCTCACATCTCTTTAGACCTCCCTGGTCAAAGATCCGCAAGTCTCCGTTAATCGAATAACTTGGAGCCCTGATGGTTCTTTGTTCGGTAAAATATTGAGATTATTTTCAATCTTCGCATTTCGTATGGATCCAGTTCTAACAGAAATCTAACGTCTTAATAAGGGGCTGCCTTTTCAAAACAACTGATCCAATTGTATTCCCATTCTAAGGATGACGAAATTAAGCAGCACTTGGAGGTAGATTGCTGTTGATTATAATTATCTTTTTTTGGTTTTGCTATACCCAGTTGAGAAATTCCGTTAACCTAATATTTGCAAAATGCTCTCTTATCATCTAGATCGATGCTCATACTGGCGCAGTGACCGATCTAGCATTCTCAGCCCACGAACAGCAAGTGCTGGTAATAACTGGTGGTGATGACAAGATAATCAAGGTATACGGATCGAATTATATATAATATTCTGATCTATACTGCTATGAATAATTTCTTGTTTCTGACAAGTTTGATGGATAATCTGCTCCTGCAGGTTTGGGATGCAATAAGTGGCACAAAGATGTTTTCTTTGGAAGGTCATGATGCTCCTATTTACTCCCTCTTGCCACATTCGAAGAATGGGATCAGTGTAAGGGCAATTCTCTCTAGAGCCAGAGACCCTTAGCCTATGTCTAAACTGACTTGAATTGGGAAAATACATTCAAACTGGGTTAACCACAGCTTTCAATTGTTGTGGGTTCCAACATGACAATCGACGATGGACCCTTAACAATCAACAGCTAAGAAAAGGATCCATTTACACCGGAGCTTGGCCATGCTCTTTCCCTTCTGTATAAGATCATATAGATCTTTAGATCGGATTCATCTAACAGCTACTCTGTTCATCCTCCTGCTTTAAAAAATGAAATTATCCCTCAGTTCATCCTCTCAACATCGGTGGATGGAAAAATCAAAGCATGGTTATATGATGATGGTGGTGCCAGAGTGGACTATGATGCCCCTGGTCTTGGACCCACAACCATGGCCTACAGTGGCAACAATAACAGGTACCAATTTCCCATCCCTTAGACCTTTAACTCGTCTATGTAGATGTTCTGCGATATTTTCTCAAATGGAAAAAACTGTCAGGCTTTTCTCGTGTGGTACAAATCCAGAGGGTGAGTCCTTCCTTGTTGAATGGGACGAGAGTGAAGGTTCTATCAGAAGAGTGTATAAAGGACTTGCAGAAAACCTTTTGGACGTTGTGCAATTCGCAGCAAGCAACAATAAGTATTTAGCTGCAGGTGACGATTACATGATTAAATTCTGGGATGTGGATTGTGAAGAGCTTCTAATGACTACTGACGCAGATGGAGACCTGCCAGTAAGTTTCCTTACTGTCATTTTCTTTTCCGCATAGAAACATTTCCTTTCTCAAATTCTTCCTTAACCATCATTGCATTGAAAACTCCTCTTTTTTTTGGAACTTTGCTGTTCTCATTTTTAAGGCAAGGACGCAAATTCGATTCAACAAAGATGGGACATTATTGGCTGTGATTGCTGCTGGCTACATGATTAAGATATTGGGTTTGGGTTCGGGTGGTGGGGCAAACATGCCTCAGCCAAGGCAGGAAGTTTGTTCCAACAGTAGCTGTGAAGTCATATCAGAAGCTTTGAAGAAGGTTGGTAACTTGGCGTTGAGTGCAACTTGCTGAAATATTCTTTTGCTTCTTCCATAAAGAGAGCTCTCTCTAAGCTAACCACGTTTTGTTTCATGCAGCTGGCAATAAGCGGAAGCTTGACTTCCTCCAACCCGGAATGTGTTGAGGCTGTGAAAGAGAGTCCTAAGGAGGTAAACTTGACATGTAATGGTTTTCTACAGATATGTTGTAGTGACATTTTGTTGTTGATGAGCAAGTTTATTTCAGGACTGTGATTCGAGAAGCCAGAAGGAACTGGAACCAGAATATACTGCCAACAACAGATTCAAGGATTCGAAAATTTTCTATGCATGCGACCCATCTCATTGTCTATCCCTGCAACTATCTTCTGATTTGAAGACGGGGAAGGTAGAATGTCATGCTTATGTTTGTCAAGATTGTTCAGAAAAACAAAACTGTGAAGATATGTATGAGTTTGTGGGTTCGGCTAGGTGCTTCATGGATCCTTCCAATGATTGTAGACAGTACTAAGATCATGAGACAGCACTCTCTATCTATCTTTTTGTGCTTCCTACATTGGTGGGCTCGTGGTGGCACGATGTTGGTGGAAGGCACTCTTAACAAAACACTTAACGATGTCTGGATCGAAGTGAAGCTTCAATCAAATCCATGCAGAAATCTCAAAGATTTTCCTTTCTTTTTCTTGCAGATATCGAAGCTGATCTACACGAATGCAGGCAATGCCATCTTGGCATTAGCATCAGATGCTGTTCATCTGCTGTGGAAATGGCATCAGAGCGGCCTTAACTCAAGCAGGATGATGGTAACCCTTTCCGATTTGATTTATCTTTTTTTTTTTTTTTCCGATAAGGTTTGTATTGCATTCACAGCACAAAACTATACAGATTTACACAAGTTGAAATGGAGTAGCATCATTACAACAATTGATCAATTCTAAGAGCTTGGGCTAAGGAACAACTTGCCACCTTAGATGCTACATTCGATAATGAGGCTACTCTGAAACAAATCATCGAGATAATCCGCTCTCCAATGACAAAAGGGGGCAGAAATGTGTTCTGAAAAATTCAACTATTCTTTCGCCCCAAATCCGATTTGATTTATCATTCGACATTAAAGCATTAATTCTTTTCCCAGAGTTATAAATTCGAGAATATTTCTTGTACAATGTTGTTAAATCACCATGGCTATGAATCTAGGCGACGGCGACGTTTGCCCCTCAGTTCTGGCAGCCCAAGAGAGGCAAACTGATGATGAATCAGCTCAGTCAAACCCCTCTACACAAAGTGATTCCATGCTACGCATTATCAAGAAATGATTCGTATCTCCTATCCGCTTCGGGAGGGACTATATCTCTCTTCAACATGCTCACGTTTAAGGTAAATGGCATTTAATGTTGGGTCAGGTGTTGATACAATCTCGATCATTTTCCATCAATACATATCCAAATAATGGAGGATCCCCATCATTTACTCCAAACTCGAACTGCAAAATTTGCCTAATCTAAGTTGCCTGTAGAAATTAGCAGCCACGAGATTGATGGGAAATTGAGGGCAAGATGTAAGTTCATGCCTTCTGAAATATATTCAGTTCTATGGTGTTCATATATGTACTAAACTCATTCAACTGATTATTTGCAGACAATGACAACTTTCATGCCTGCCCCACCAGCAGCGACGTGTCTCGCTTTCTATCCTCAAGATAACAACATACTTGCTATTGGAATGGATGACTCCACGGTCGTCATATATCATGCACGGACAGATGAGGTAAGTCGTTATCCATTTTCTCTACATATGCCCCCACCCAACCAACAGCAGCATTTGATGTTTGTTTGTCCTCTATCTATACAAGATCATTGCCAATCTCGAGGGCCACAAGGAACGAGTCACCGGTCTAGCATTCTCCAACGCCCTAAATGTGCTAGTCTCTTCTGGAGGAGATGCTCAGGTCAGCATTTGTGGATAATCTAAAAAACCAATGTCCTGTCATGCGCAGGCAAAAGCATTTTGTGGATTTTTTGATTTGTTACCCATGCAGATCATTTTGTGGGAAGTCGAGGGATGGAAGAAGCAGAGAGCCGAATCATTGCAGCATCCTAACCCGAATTTGCCACCGGGTTGGTTTGACACGAGTATCCAGTTCCATAGAGATCAGAGGCGTTTCCTGTCTGCAAATAGTACCAGTCTCACAATATATGATGCAAAAGATCTCCGACGTGAAGCAATGGTATCTACTTTTTTTAACAGCATTTTACTTTCAAGCTATTGCATCCGTGTACATGAATGATTCTCTGACAAAATTTCCTTCCATCACTGCAGTGGTTTGCTGCAACAGTTTTCCCTGGACCAGTGTTCGGGTGGATCGGAGGCAATGCCAGACCGATCACGAACGCAGTTTTCTCATGCGACGGGCAGATGATCTATGCTAGCTTTTGCGATGGATCTGTGGGAGTCTTTGACACACTGACGCTTGAACTGTGTTATCGCATCAGTCGGACTGCTTACCTTCCCCAGTCTATAAGGTATCCTCATAGTATTTCTTCTTTCTTCTGTTACAACGGAGGCCATATAGAATAAGAGAGTCTTCTGTGCAACGAGTATGCCACGTGACATATGTAACAAGTGAGTGAGTGTTTGACACATCAGCATGGTACTTGCAACCAATCAGATACTTGTGACTGTTCCGGCTGATGTGTCATAACGCTCATTGACTCGTTGTATGGTAAACTCATTCCACATAAGACTTTAATATAGGAGGGAAGGAGGATCAAAGGAGCACAAAAGTCTCACTAACAAGAATCCAGCTCAGGATCTTTCAGTTTCAGGCTGAGGGCAGTGCCGTGCAGCTGTACCAACTTGTGTTTTTCATTTTTAGCTGTTCGTTGATTGAACAGTGTAGTAGAAACTCTTCCAGCAGTAAAGAGAAAAGGGGAATTATACGGTTTCTCTTGCACACTTCTACCCTTCTGGGATGATTCTTCCTTCTAATGGCAAAGCCTGACCTATAGACAACACCAGAGAGAAGGTTTCAAAAGAGTGATTCAAAGTTCATGGTGATGTTTGAATTGCTCATTTAGTTTGCCTCGCCTGCAGCCCCGACGTGTTCCTGACGGTTGTTGCCGCTCACCCGCAAATTCCAACCCAATTCGCAGTCGGACTGAGCGATGGAGGAGTCTGCATTGTCGAACCTCCCCCGGAAAGTAAAGCTCGGTGGGGCCCATTGCCGTTGGATGAAGATGAAGAAGAAGAAGGAGGAGGAGGAGGTTTCTTCGAGGCCAGCGGTCAGGGGAATGCAGAGGGAAACCCGAATTCACACTCTTGCTGATTGCTAGGACTTATTCGAGATTGACAAAGATGGAATTGCAAGTGAAAGCTCCTGCAATCAATCTGAGCAAGACCACTGGGATCAACTGCTTCGCCCTGTTGTGATATATGACAATGGTTTAAAGGATTAATAATCTCCCGCTTTGATGTTTGTTGAATGAGAAAAAACACACACACACACACACATTCAGTTGGTAATATGAACTTTGAAGTTATCACTTATGAGAAGTCACTTAACTTTCACATGTCATCATCCTTCAGCATTGTAAAATCAGTACATTTAAGAGTATGTATAGCTCTATATTCAGAACCCAGTAGCTCTCATTAGTTCAAGTTCGAAGTAGATTGGTCCACCAAGGTAGAAAATTTTCCTAATTATAAATTTTTTGCATTCACGGAGCTCAAATTCATCACATTATTCAAGAAAAGATGTCAAATCACCTTAATTAAGATCTATCAAGAAAGTTTTTACAGTCTAGCAACTGGACTATTTAATAAGCTCATCTGACGGCTCATAATTAACGGCTCGATTTTTTTCTAAAAAATTCAACACCTCATAATAGTTTTCTCATACCAATTCATTTTTCAACAAAAACATTGTTTAAAAAAATATATTTAGTCCCTGATTAAAGAATGTTGGTTACTAGTAGGTGCCCTTTAAAAATTAATTTTCATTTTTCTCAGAATGAGTCATGATTTTATAATGATAACAATCATTAATTAATTTTAAATCAGGAATATGTTTTACTTTTAAATGAGATATGACCATTAGTAAAACCTTACGTTACTTTTCATTTTTCATTTATTTTTCCATTTTTCTTTATTTTTTGAAAAATATTTTTTGTTGAAAAATAATTTTTGGATGAAATATTTTTTGGATGGAATATATTTTTTTGGATGGAAAAAGTAATAATAGGACCAAAGAGATAAAAACTCAAAAGTTGATGACGTGAATGATAAAAAAAATAAACATTTAAGAGTAAAGTGACAAAATTACGAAAGATTAAGGACTAAAAATATTATTTATCCAAATTTTTTATGGTCCAGTAACTGAACTATTCAATAACCTAATCTAATGGCTCATAATTAACGATTCAACTCTTTCCAAAAAATTCAATAGCTCATAATAGTTTTCGCCAACCTATTTCAATAGTTCAGTGACTAAACCATAAAAATATCCCGTAAACTAGATTTAATTTTAGCCCTCATTTTAGGAGAGGGTCTTTCTCCAACTGTAACTATAGATGACAACGGTGGCAGATTTGGGCCCGTCATGATAAGACCGTTCTTGAGCCAAGGTTTATTGAGTCACAATGCATTTGAGCCGGTCCCGCTCATAATCCGATAATTCAAAAATAACATAATTTAAAATAAATTAATGTATGAAAATAATGTAATCTTTTTCTCAAATGAAATCCCACTAACAAGTCGGGTCAGCTCGACCTGGTAAGGTAACATGCCAAGTCCGGACCTTAGCTTATCAGGTTTCTTTCTTTCCCTGGCAGACCGACCTCAATGGCCAGCCCCAAATGTAACAAGTGTATCACGTGATATGTTGTTTTCGGTCATTATATTCTAACAGTTCTGTGGCTGTTTTACTGATACATTAAACACTTACCAAATTTCAACATATGTCACACGGTATATCTTATTAATACAAGACCTCTCAAACATCTGCACGTGTTTTGCCTTCTGAGACTTCATATCGCCTTCTAGTTGTTGTTGCTCATCTTGAATTTGATTTCATATACTGAACTATAAAAATAGTGCAAATATTAAATTGTTCCGTGGGACACGTGTCTCTCGCAGAAGTCCTCATGCGAATCAAGACTTGTCCCGCTACGCGTCGATAAAAAAACACCACCTCATTACTGGTAGAAAAGCATTAAAATGATTTAACATATTTTTAGTGCGAAACTATCATTGGAAATATTTATAAATTCACTTTTTTATTATTCTATATTATTATATTAGATTCATGTACCTTCCTTTTCATCGAATATATATATATATATATATATATTTATAAGCTCTATTCTGCTAATAATTTCTTAATATAGCTGACCTCTCCGGTGCGAGAAAATCTTTAGTGGAATGGTCATACCACGTCAGCATCGCTTACGTGGTACATCCGTCAAATAAGAATTCACTATTTATATATTATTTCTAATTTGGGTTCACCACTTATTAGATTTGTTTAATTTTTTACCATTTATACATTATTTTTAATTAGAGTTCACTATTTATTTAAGATTTTTTTTAAATTTTTTTAAATATTTTTTGAAATTTAATAATTATAATTGTACAATTATTAATTACATGTCAAGTCGTTATTGAACAGATATACCACTGAAAACTCTCTCCTCTGGTGCCCCTTCCGATTGCCAGGGAACACTTGCATACTTCCATGATGAATGTTTACGGTGGTCTAACTAATGGGTAAGTCAAAATTAAAAAAAAAAAAAAACCAAAAATTTCAAAGAAATTAATCCTACCTGATCTAAAAAAGACCAATTTTTTAAACATTATCTAAATTTGTTCAATTTTCGAGGTCTAGAAAAATCAATCCGAAAAAGTCAGGCAAGCCCTAACCTTGCGGCCCCAAAATTCACCCAATTCCTTGTATTATTAAAAATTATATTTAAGTTTTAATACCATACTAGATAGTATTGTTAAGAATTTCTCAGCTTGTGAGAGAGTTTAGGCTGACTTTAACCTTTACTATTACAATTAGTCTATTAATGGTGAAATTGCTTGGGAGATTTTATTCTTTATTCGTTTTGTATGCTTTTAAAATTAATTTTATTATTTAATCTTATTATTGTATTGCAAATTCAAATTCCCAAAAAATCACCCGAAAAAGCATCCGAAACGGTTGATTTTCTGGCCACGTAAACGGTTCTTAGTATAGTGTTTTTACCCTAAAAATGATTAAAAAAAAAGTCAGCGCCTAATAATTTAGATGAAAAAACCATCCCGACCGATCATTTACACCTGTAATTGTATGCAGTAATATTACAATTTGACATTACTTACGTGATGATACCAAAAAATTAAATTCATATATTTATATTATTATTTTTTATTTTTTAGATTTTATAATTTTTTTTAAAAAATAATTAAATTTTATTTATTAATGTCATTGTATGGCAACGGTACAATGCTTGTTCCAAGTGATGAATAGGAGAAAGTATTAAGTGGAACAGTCACACCACGTAAGCGATATTGACATGATGCATCTATTTAATTACAATTCAACATTCATGTATTTGTCCAATTAGAATTCACATTTTATTATATTTTTTAAATATTTTTATCATTTATATATTATTTCAATTAGGATTCACTATTTGTTAAATTTTTTATATTTTTCAAAATTTTTTAAAATTTAGTAATCATAACTGTATAATTATTAATTACATTTCAAATTCAAATTGAACGAATACATCATATCAATATCACTTACGTGGTACGACTGCCTCATGTAAGACTTTCTCGATGAATAGAGTTCCACTAAACGCGTATTCATTCAGGATTTCCAGAAAGGAAGGCGCCGGCTCCTCCCCGACCTCACAATCTGACAATAACTCATTAATTATTTCCAATTTCCCTTTCTGTCAATGAATTTGACTTCCATTTTAATATTATTTTCATCAATATTATAAATTATTTCCTCCATATATGTCCATATAACACGTTAAGTCCGATGACTCTCCGCCCAGCTCTGGAAATTATTTTAAATTTTACTTTTGTCATATTTTCGTCCAACGTATTCTGCCAGCGCATGAGCGTCACCGCCTGCGCATCAACAGAAATAACACATTAAAAAAAAACAAAAATTAGTACAAGAAATTCAAAAAAACGCAAAGTAAACAAATCAATACACTTAAAAAAATAATAAGCATAAATAATAAATATACATGGATCCGTACTATGCATCAAAAAAATAAAAATAAATAAATATGAAATATTTATAATAAATTTATATAATAAACGATATAATTTAATTCATTTAAAATTCGTTAATTTATAATATTAAATATTATATTCTCAATTATCATTAATATATTATATAAATGTTATTTTTAATTTTATAATTTCAAATCATTAATTAAAAATATAACAACTTTTTCTGCTAAAATTCAAGATGTTGAGTGAGATAAGGAAATCTGAATAGTTAATATAGTAGATATGTGTAAGATGAAAATGATTGATATTATTATTTTACCTTAATCTAAAAATCATATGCATCTCATAAATTTTAATGTGTAAATTAAATAGAGGATAATTATAAAAAATAAAAAAGATATTAAATTTTATAAATATTTGTATATAATAATATAGATAGATGCAGAAAACATATAAAGGAAATAAAATATATACCTCTGCGTTGGAAGAATATGCAGTTAACAGGAACGGCGACGTCAACGGCACACGTAACAGACGGCAAACGGAGCTGCCAAGCCCAGCCGCACGGGAAATCCAAATTGTAACACAGGGCCGAACGTCCCGCCTCGTCTGATTTTGATTGAAGTAGAAGGAAAGGCTTCGAAATGGATTCGGGGTTTATGATTGTGTTTGGTTGAGAATCGATTAGAGTTGAGATCAATCGGATTAATTTTTTCGATTTAAGATGAATTGGTTTCGAATTGTCCAAGTACTTCCTCCAGCAACTGCATGATGTACATGAAATGTGTATGCCTTCTCAAAGCTGCAGCTCCAGTCCTCCATGTGAAGCTGGGAAAAGAAGGCAAGGTGTCCAGAAGTACGGAACTCGCTGGGTTGACTACCTGAGGTGGAGCTGCCTCGGTCACCAATCCATTTACCGCCGGACCAAAAATTGTCACGGCTCGGGCGTGTTGGCTCGCCACACAGACCGCACAACGCACCGAAGATGACAAGAAGAATAGCCAGCCAACCTGCGGATCAACTGCAGTCACTGATCGTCTGCCTTCGACATCATCGACAGCCGGCTCGGCCTTGGCTGGAAGGCAGCCCGCCGCCTCTGCTGGTGAGAGGACGGACGGATCAGAGATGCCAGAGATCTCCTCATCAGTTCACCTTCGACGCCACCGATCCTGACTATTGAGTTCTTCATCGCGGATCTCAGCATGTTCAGCCGGTTCGAAGGGATCGACAGGGCCAGATGCTTACCTCCGCCGGAGTGCCGGTGCAGACTGCAACGGAAAGAGCCGGGGTGCGATGTTGGTGAGCACATGCACGTCCTCTTCGCGGAGCCGCTCCGGTTATTGATGACCGGATATCTAGATGACACCGCGAGAGACCGTTTAGGGGAGACCGGCCGGTCAATTGAGAAACGAACGGAAGGAGAGAGGGAGGGCCTCGAGGTGTACAGGTTGATGCGAGTCGGTGAGGTCGATCTGTGGTTGAAATAAGTGGAGGGTGGAGAGGAGAAGCCGGAGCTGGTCGATCCAAACGCCGACGCAGCGGCGGTGATCGACGACTCCGACGCCTCCGATCTGAGCTTCCCAAACGGCGAGGTGGAGCGCAGTACCGGCCTGTTTGATCTGGTTCTCGACGATGTCGCCATTGTCCACAGTAGAGAGAGGGAGCAGAAGGTTCTAGAGAGAAACGGGCTTGGGGCTTTTCGCCTCCCTTGTGGGGAGATCGGCTAGTTGGGTCGGCAAACTTAGCGAGTAACAGAGGCCCGATATATAGAACAGAGGCAAGGGCAATATCGTCAACTCACCCCTGACGAACCGCCAGGGTCCAGACTCCAGTTGTCGGGAGGGACAACGCCGCAACGGGCATTTCGGCGCTTGGCCGGGGCAAGACGACAAGAGATCCTGCCGCACTGTCCATCTTGGCATGTGGAAGAGGAGAAGGTATCTTGTATTTGTGTCACTGTGCGCTGACGTCAGTAAATAAAAATTAGTTATTTTATAGTTCTTAATTAAAATTAAAAAATAAATAGATAATTTCAATGATTTAAATTTTAATGAGTTAATATTATCATATAAATACTGTCTTAATAAAATTTTATAAAATATCTTCATGTGGAGGAGGGTGCCACCTAAACAGTGTTTTTTTGGAGGAGGCCCCAAGTGAATTTTACATGAAAAACATCTTTTTTTTTTACCTATATAACTGGTTTTTAGAAGTTTAATAAACACTAACTAATTTAGTTCGAGTTGGAATAGCTCACTAGAGAATAAAATTCTTTAAATACAAATTTTTTCATTCACAGAAAAATTTATTCATTTTTATTTCCACTATACGAGCAAGTACAGAGATTCTTTCCTTATTTGAGTTTTTTTAATTAATAGTTATTCAATGTGTTAATAATAGTACCATACCATATTTTTCATAAATTAATTATATTTATTTGGTGAAATGTTATGATATTTTTTATTAAAATATTAAATGTAGAATGAATTTACCGCGTTACCCCCTTGAAGTTGATTCCCGCTCGGGGAGCAAACAAGGATGTAACGTCCCGCGTATCAGCACTTCGTTAACTATAACAGGGAGTTTATCGAAACTATAGTTTTAAAAGTGGAATCGGATCAGGAACCGACCGGTTCCATGTTCAAGCATTTCAACCGGGAATTTAATGGATCGCACCAGATTTATTTTAAAAAAATAAATATATAAAGTATATGTAATAATCTAAAATACACAAGTATTAATAATTTAATATCTTATGGGCTCAATCCTGTTCATTAAAATTGGCTGGTTCAATCTGGTTCGACTTGGTTCCTGCTGAGTCAATGTGCAAACTAAGTTAACTATGCAACTGGACCGGGCCAATCGACGGTTCCAGGTTCAACCGGTTAGACCGGCCAGTCCAGTCTGATTTTTAAAACTATGATCGAAACTAGAGTAATAGGAAAGGACAAAAGCACAGAACCTATGCTAATAGAAGATTAAGACCCCTGCGAGCATGGATACTGTCCACTTCCATTTTCAGCCGGTTCAGCCGGATTGGTGAAATTTACAACACTGTCCGCTACCATTTTCACATTTAAGTAATTATAATCCTGAGTTTGCCTCAAGTATAAATCAACTATTGGAAAAAAAAATTCACTCGCGATCAGTTGTTCGAGTGCTCTCCGAGCATGGATCGTCTTCAGAACAGGTATCTAAGAACGATGATAAGACTAGACCACTTAGTCAAACTAGTAAGTCCGGTAATAACTTTATGTAGTACAAAACATATGTGGGCTCACATTTCACCAGATTCGAGTGTGAGACTTGTGATTACTATATAAAAAAAATCCCGAGTTCAAGAAAGAAGGTATTTGACTTGTAATCAACGAATTGAGTACAAGAGAGATAGTTCGACTCACATCCGTCCTGTATGAAAGAAATATATTCGACTTGAGGTTAGTTGTTGAGCATGGCAGCATATGGGATCATGGTATGTGTCTGTCATCCATAAGCTTAACATTTAGGGGAATATATGTCGAATTTCTAATAAATTCAGTGAAAATCTTATTGTTAGTAAGACTAGTACCAATATGTCTTATTTGAGAAAATCTTAGTTGATCTTATCTGACTGCGTGATGTGAAGAAATACTAATTAAAATAATTATTATCAATTAAAGTGATTTGATTGATTCTTTCTCATTAGATTAGTGTGAGGTATGACCGTCTAATATTATTTTTGTCTTACATGTGTACTTTGCTTAGATTATCTTCCTCTCTTTTTTTTCCCTTATCTGTTGTCGATATTTTTTAGGCGAGCACGTGGCCGCAATGTCGAAGGCGAAGAGAATTAAAAGCGTGTGGGCAAATAGGCGACAGCAACAACAATTGAAAGTGACACAAACTTTTCACAAATAGCTCTCGAATACCTCGGTTATTAAAAAAAAGAAAAAGGAAGGAAAGTGACCCGAACTATCTGAATCTCCCAGCATTTCAACAATGTCTTGATCCTCTGTCAATGAGAGTTGACAAGATCTTATCCGGATTCTTAGAGAAGCCGGTATGGTCAACTTAGTCAATGATTACTTGACACATCAGTAAGTATTGTAGCATCACATTGAAAAAAAAAAAAGAATATCACTAGTCAATAGAAGGAGCCGTGTAACTTGTTTAATAGCGTGTCAAACTTTCATCAATTGTGTGAACAAACAAAGTGATGGGTTCAACTCACTTAATGCATGTGATGACATGGCAGCTCTGTCCTTATTTTTGGGTTACATCAGTAATGATGACTCCATTACTCCGCTGCGTGATATTCGAACTTTTATATTTAATTGCAGACATATCAGACAAACTGCACAGTAAGTATTAATATCGATCTCATCAACGCAAACTACAAAAGGTCTAAAATAGTTCAAAAAGTCGGTGTTCTTCAAGATTCAGGTTCCAAAGCCACTTTCTAGCTATCTTACTAAAAAGTGGGATTTGAACTTGGAATATCAACATTACCAGACTAAATAAAAGTAAGTTTTGAACCGTTAGATCATCACGCCTTGAATAACGTAGAAGAAAGAGGCGAAACACGGGTACGTGAATGCCGTTGGCAAAAATCGAACTTCAAACATATTGTCTTAAATTGGTCGGTGTCGTGTAATGGCGAGACTAAATACCTCGGGTACGAGGGACATTGGATGTTCCAAATGCCTAAGGCCGTAAGTCTCAAAAAAATCGAACTATCTAATAGATTTAGATATTAACTAGCAAAATTGGACGCTACTACTAATAGGGATAGACAAGGGCGTGCAAAGTTACCAAATAGAATTGGAATCGATTGAAACCTGCCCAACAGGGCAAATTCCGAATCAATATAAATAAAATTCGGTGAACTTGTTCCAACCGCGCGATACGCAGAGTTGGTATTGAAATCGAGCATGTAAAGGAAATGATTTATTTTTATAAGTTATATCTTCCTCGTCGAGCTCTTTCTAGCATTGTTTGTATTGTTAGATTTCTAAGTCAATAAATTTAAAATATTAATAGAATTTAGATATGAATAATATGCAGCACTAAAAATGGATATTAAATTGATTGATATTTACTGAATCTTATATAATTATGTTAGACTAATAAAATTGAAACAAAATTACAAAAAATTATAATAAATTCAGTTATATTAATTATAGATTAAAATCTATGAATTATAACTACGCGCTGGCGAAATTTTCATGTTAGAAAGGGGAAAAAAAAATAGAGATTCCAACAAGGCACCTAAAACCTGTAGTATAATACAAGTTTCGAGTATGGTCTAACTCTTTAACAAGGTAGGCTTTAGATCCAAAACCTTAGAACCGGTCCTATACAAGACATGATCCAATTGTTCTGCAAAATACAGGGTGCCTGGACCAAATTGCCCTTAAAAAACATAAATATTTAAAACCTCAGGTCCGAAGAATCTGACGTGAGTCATTGGGTCCACAGCCCACTTCAGGCCCAATTTCGTAGCATGACTATAAACCCTAGTCTCCACCTTCACACGGTGTTTCCGCCATTAGCCGCCTGTTCCTGAAGATCTGCGAGGTTGAATCCTCATCGCCATGGACGCTCAGGTTGAGATCTCTCTATTTTCCGTCTCCCGTTCTAACTTCTCTTTGAGCTAGCTGTCTGTAATGGCCTGATCCTTGTTGCAGACGGAGAAGGCATTCTTGAAGCAGCCGAAGGTGTTCCTCTGGTGAGTCCTGGCGCCTAATCTCTGACTAGCTCGATTCCTTCATCGTTTAGTCCTGGGAAAATGTAGGAAAGATAAGAGGAAGGAAGCTTCTCCTGTTCCTTTGAATGACGAATTGCGTATATTTCACTTTTGATTGCTTAGAAAGTAGAGATCATCGTCTTTAATTTCATGACAAATATCCGAGGTTCTTCGCACTCATCTTCAAGTCATGCCCCACCATTTGTGACACCTCTAATCAGCTGTGCAGTTGGTGAGGTTTTGTCTTGTGGATGTTTTATGCTAATTGCCGGGGTCAGTCATTTCTCTGCTTCATGATGCCATTCTACTCTGCATTCATGACTTCTTGTAGAAGACCTGTTTCTGTTGAATGCAATGAAGCCAGTCTCTTGAGTTAGATGTAGCATCATTCTTTGCTTGAATATATATAGTAGTAGGCTTCCTTGTGATGTTCACATAAGTGCTAGTAGTGTAACTCTTTGCATCTCCTGGGAATCTCTGTAGCTCGAAGAAGTCTGGCAAAGGGAAGAGGCCAGGGAAGGGAGGAAACAGGTATTGGAAGAGCATCGGCCTGGGATTCAAGACCCCTAGAGAAGCAATTGAAGGTACAGGTGTAGGCGTTTTTATTTTTCAGAAAAGAGGAAATAAACATTTGTCATTTGTTTCTTGACCATTCGGCCTAAGGTACAAAAGCATTCTGAAGATGCAAGCTATTTTATTATGATGGTTCCTACAAATATATTCGCTGTGCATTTCCTTCACTGGAATTAATATATCTTGTCTAAGAAGATCTTGGCTCTTACTTTGTTTGCTATAATCAGCCAAGGTCTCATTAAATTATTATATTCACAAAAGCAACTTTTGGTGTTTTCCAGAGTGAAGTTGATGCATCCTTCAAATAGAATTGAAGCTGTTCATTAGTGACAATGTGTGATTCTAATCCTGAAGGTATTTGATTTAAGGTTAGCTGGTTGGAAATGATTGCAGGTACTTACATCGACAAGAAGTGCCCATTCACTGGAAATGTTTCCATTAGGGGTCGCATTCTTGCTGGCACTTGCCACAGCGCTAAGATGATGAGGACCATCATTGTTAGGCGAAACTACCTTCACTTTGTGAAGAAGTACCAGAGGTAGCTTCGGTGAAAACTCACTATTGTTTAAGTTTTTGTGTTTTCTGCGAGCCTCATTGGTAGGCTATTTTATATGCATGCAGGTATGAGAAGAGACATTCAAACATTGCAGCCCACATCTCCCCCTGCTTCCGTGTCAAGGAAGGGGACCATGTGATTATTGGCCAATGCAGGTAATCTCAGTTTCTCCGAGTTTCTAAGTTATGTTTTTATTTGCCCACGCATAGCCTCTTAACGGGATACTCTGTATGCTTTATCTCTGTCAGGCCACTATCAAAGACTGTGAGGTTCAACGTGCTTAAAGTGATCCCAGCCGGTTCTTCTGCGGGAGGTGGTAAGAAGGCCTTCACAGGAATGTGAGCTTTTTGAGTTATGCAATTTCTTCACTTTGGCGTTACATATGATAGAAGCACTTAGAGTAATCCAATCATGCTTGGGACTTGGGATGCTTCACGAACTGGCAATTCTGTTATCGAAATTTTGTATGACACTGTTATCTTATGAATTTGAAGATCAATTGCTTGCAAAGTTTTTGATATCTGTGATGCTCTTTGCCCGCCTCAGTTGGAATAACGATAAACTTCCTCTGACCATACGATCTCCTAGATTCTATGCAACTGGGTTCAGGGATGTATTCTCGAGGCTTTGACGAAACACCCATCTGCTTCCTCTGTTGTATTTCATATGACATGACATCTCCGACATCGAGAGTTTGTACGCCATCATTCTCTTAACTAATCAATTTGAACAGTTGATTTCTTGCAAGCTTTGTGATCCTCTCAATCAATCAATTTCCTTAAGCTAAAGAGCTCCTAGCATGTTCCACTGTCCCCTTAAAAAGTGATTCCTCAATCCCATGAGGATATGTTTGTCATGTTTTCCTCTCCTGCACTATTAGGAAGAACTCAGTGTGTTTCTTTGTGTACATTCTAACCTTATAATTATCGAGTTATCCTTAGGAACCTTACATCATGATTGGTTTGTTGGAATATCTATTCCTTGGAGCATCTATTTCGCGTGGTATAGCTATTCTGGCGTTTTGTGGACATCTTAGGAATACATATTCCACATCCATTCGGAATAGATGGAATGGGTATTCCCCTCCCTATAAAGTGTAAGGAATAGCTTGTGCTTATGAGAAATATAAATAAAATAACAAAATTGTCTTTAATTATTTTTTTGAAGTTAAAATTTCTCCCCTCCTTCACATATTTTTCAGAATAATTTAAAAATATTCATATTTAAATCATTTTAGTCTTTTATCATTTTACCATTTTTGTATTTTTACATTCCCTCAAATTCCCTCTCATCAAAACTAGGCTTAGCAAATTTTGACACGACATGATAACTCAATAGGACACTACGCGGAGTTAGGCGGGTTCGAATTGACCTTAAACTGGTTTCGTGTCTAAACGGGTTGACCCATATAACCTGTTTACATCAGGTTGAATCCACGTAACCCTAATATAACACGATTAAATCCCGTTTAATTATCTATGTGTCAAATCTATTAATTATTTTAAATATATTAGGTTAAAATTATAACTATACCACACATTTATTTATACAGGTTAAACGTGTCGTGTTAATCCGATTTTAAACTGGTCGTGTCCGTGTTTGAAGTTTCTAACTGGTTTATTAAATAGGTCATATTCGAGTTGAGACACTTTTGAAATGAATCGTTTAGATACGACAAGTTTATTGTCGGACTTAATTAAAACCTAACTTGTATTTATTTATTCTTTTATTCGTCAATTCTCTAGTTTTTTTTTTTAGAATCAAACGAGGCGTAAGAACGCAGAACGGAGGCCGGACGGGCGTGGCGTCAGACTGGCTGAACGTCCAACAATATTCTGATCCTCCTCGGAAACCTAATCCTACGGCTGGTCTTATGTTACTGGTTATCCAACCAACCAACCAACCAACCAACCAATAAAACATCGACACATGTAAGACAGAATCCCAATTGGAAATTAGGTAATAGTTTGATGAGTTCAATATCAGTTCTCGAATTTAAATCTTGTAAATGCAAAATATTCATAAACAGAGCTATATTGTATCCCTCGGTAAACTGATGCGAATCAAAGTCGATTAGTTCTTTGAATTTTTAAATATCAGATATTGTGTACATGGTAAAAAAAAAAAATGTTTAAGGTACTCATGATTTTGAAGACTTGGCTGTTAAGAGTAATAATGCAACAGCTCATTTCCAGCTAGCTTATCATAACGGATAAAAGGCAGGATTTTACTTCTCCAATTCCCAGTGAATAACATACAAGGGTGAATAACCTAATAAATCTTGTATTTTAATCGAATTCTTATTTTTAGCACCAATCTTTTCGCATGATCTAAGAAGATATAAATTATGAGACATTTATCCCGTTTAAGACAACATTTATTTTTCCTTCAAAATAAATAGAAGCTGTCAGTTTTTCAGTAAAAAGTTAACTTGTCACGTCTTATGATGGAGTTCGTAACGCCGTGTCAGATGGGGCAAACGTCTCACAGTTCGTGCTTTGATAAGTCATGCGAAAAAATTCGTACTGAAAGTGAGAATTTGGCTAAATATACAGTCAATTAAGTTAGTTGTCCGTTGAGAAAGAAGGTTTTGTACAATTGGTATAGTTCTCGTCCGGTGACCTGGAGGTCTTGGGTTCTATCTCACCCGTGAGACTTTCCGTGCCCTTTTATTCCCTTTCCTTCTACTCTTCCTAGATTCATCTTCATCGAAAAGGAAAAAAAAGTTACTTGTCCATTATAAAATGATGAGATCCAACCATGGCCCTCTCCTCTTCCCATCTACTGCAAAACCCTAACCTCAAATACCCCCACAATCAATATTCTCCACAGCTTCATCTCCATGGCAACAGCAAATGACAGCACCAGCTTCGACTGCGAGGCTCTTCCATTAAAGCGTGGCTTCGACGGGGATGACCATGACATCGAAGTGGGCGGCAGGGCCCCGGAGTACAGGTCCTTCTGGGGATTCTACGTCGGGATGTGGCATCGATTGAGGAGGAGGATATGGAGGGCCGTCATGCGGAAGCTCGGGTTGAATGGCACCGGCAAGAAGAGGGTGGCGAACTTTCAGTACGACACGAGGAGTTACGCGCTCAACTTCGATGACGGATCGAGATAGAAGAGCGCAGCAAGGTGGATCTCGGTTTCTCGTATCGATGTGCAGCTCCTCCTACTGGGATGGTGGTGCTGGTTAGATGTCCCGATGATCCGATCATGGCTTGTCAGGTTTCCGGGTCAAGCTATATCCCCGATTTCTTTCGCGATCTCGTTATTCTGGAAATATGTCTTGATCGGATGCAAGTAGTACTAAAGGATCTGTTTCGATCAAAGGTGCGAGAAGGAATGTTAGCTCTTGCCGGTTGCCAGCAGGTCTCACTTTTGGTACAATGGGATGCAGTTTTTTGTCAGGAGCGATTGGTTCGAGTATTGTCGGAAAGGAGGAATTTGAATATATGGAATGTGGGGTTGTGATATGAAACTATCTGTGTTGGATAAATATTTTAAATTATCAGAAAAGACTTAGAGGTCTTCAGTTCGATCTCACCCGTGGACTTTATGAATTTCATTGATTGGTATAATCATATAAGTACTATCACATGATATCGTACGGGACTTTCTCGTGAGTGAGATGTGTTTGTAAATGTGAATTAAACAATCACATGATTACAATGTTTTATGTGGCAGGGCTAAACCTTGATTGGTAGAGGAGATCAAGCTAGGCCTAAGGACAGGACCGAGCCAAACATTGTCCGAGTTCGATTCCGATGCTTGTAAGGTAAGCTGTAACGCTTTCGCGTACTTCCACCTCTCCATACCAAAAGTGTCTCTAGGTCGAGAGTAGTTCGAGCCATGCCGAACGTGACGAGGATGTTCAATGAAGCTGCAGCCGTGTCAAATTTTATGATGCTTTGCTGCACGATGATATAGGCTTCCATCGGAACAGGACTTCTTCGATGTTCGACAAACACATCGAATCTCGTGATTCGATATTCACTATATAAGTATTATCACGTGATAGATCCATTACACAGAAGGTTGTCTCGGATACCAGACATAATCAAACATCATAAGATTCCAACAGACACACACATACCAACAGCAATATATGTGTATGTATATACGTATACGTATGTGTAAATCGTAGTAACCCTGACAAAAATCATTGTACTGTTACTACTGTACAGAGCCCACCAGCTCTTCACTAAGTGATGTCCTTGCTGATCCACCTACACGAACAAACGGTAAACAAAACTTACCAATCCGGCAACTGGAGTTGGAAAGATGCACCAAACCACAATTCGATTTAAGAACTTCCCCTGAGATCGTATGTCGGGAACTTCCTGCATATGCATCCAGCTCTCCCCTCTGCAGCAGCAGAAGTTCGTAAGATTTCATGTTTCCTCAGATTTAACCGACCAGCTGACTCGATGCTCTGTCCCCAAACATCCGTTCAGTATTCACGCTGGAGATGGGATGCTTTCGGTCAATCTGCATTCAGTTTGCACCTGCATTACTTTGATGTGGACTCGGGTCGATGAAAGGATTCGAACGAACGAGCTTCGTGTAAAGGAGATGTTCGTTTCGGTTTGAGTTTTCACCTCTTCCGTTTGCTCTTCAAGACGGTCGAGGAGGCAGAGGAAGGATTGCCGTGCCAGTTCCTCTTCCTCTGGTTGATAAACCAGTTGTTTATCTGCTTCAGTTGCAAACCGGTTTCCTGCACGAGCCTCGCTTTGTCTTCCTCCTGCAAGATTCCCGGAACAAATCATAACCCAATGTTTCAGAAACATTACAACGATGTCTTCCATAGAGTATTACACAAATGTTCCGAACCGAACTGCTCGGAAGATTCCGGGTTTCTATTCCATAGAAGGCTTTACCGTAGGATAAGGCCACTTAGAATGTGATTGCCACCAAGCTTTCAACGCAGACGTGGTGTCGCCGGGAAGCTTGCCAGCCCTTCTCTTGCGTAGGATCTCCTCCCTTATGTCGACAATCTTCTCCTTGTAACCCTGCAGAGGAATCCATTCCCAGAAATCTTACAAACTTTGCTCGGACATTTGATTTTAGTGTGTCAACTGTTATGTTTTCTTAGATGTTACCTGCTTCAGTTCATGCTTCAGCTCCTGCCTGACACGCTCCATCAATGACCGTTCATTCTCGGTCGGGATAAGAGGACCGAATCCCAGGCTGTCCGTTCCATCCAGACTTCCATCGAACAAGTTGGCATCGCTGTCGACCGGGTCATCCTCGCCATCTGACATCGTCGCCCCTGTTCCTTCTCCAGGAGCAACACCTGCTCACACGCAATTGAATTGATCGATTTATCATTGCACGATGAATGACTAATTCCCTCAAAGGGAAACTTCCACGGAAACTGTATGGTCATCCCCGTCGTCATCAAAAATTTTTACCACCTAGTATACCTGTTACACACAGAAGACTCTCTCCTACCATACAACCTAAGAAGCAACTAAAAACACATCCATGGAGAAAGGGATCGGAACATCACCTGTCAAGCTCTGCAGGGACTGCTCGATCTCCCAGCATGCCATTACCGCTTCCATGGCGTGGACACGAACATGCTGCTGGAGCTGCTCCTTGAAGGAGCAGAGCAACAGGACGTAATGCGTCTGCATACCAATGAACAAGAAAACTTGAGGTACCCAGACCCGGCACGAACAATTTCCATCGTACTACCGCTAAACAAAGAAAAAAACCAACAGGATGAATGGTGAAATTGTATTTGAAATCCACGAAGAAGATAAACGATGACTCCTCCTACTCCTTGTCCGAAAAATTGGAAAATGAGAACTACATGTTTAAGACATCCTTTGATCCCTCAAGTACCCATCCGAAACTGTGGCCGTAACCATAAGTCCGAGTCTCCAACAAGTCTGAGGCAATCTTACAGTTAACAATGAGAATTTGATCACCCACTGAGAAATTAGTAACAAAAGGAAGGAAATTTCTTTTCTGAATCTCATAATTGCGGCAAGAAATCAAAGATCTTCCTGCTTAAGAAAGAAACCCGGTATCGAGAATTCCTCGAAACTGATTGGAGGCGTTTGAATTCCCTGTTAGACCCTTCAATTGAATTGTGATCAGATAACCATAAGAAGCTTCAACTAAACTCTGCAACCGGACTACTGCAAAAGAACACATTAACGAAAGAAATATTTTTTTCCCTTCATTTTGATTTTGTATATTGTTATAGTTAAAAATTACCATGAACTGATCGAGCTCCTCATCATCGCCAACCAAGCCCTGGCCGGCACCGCCGAGGGCAGAGTATTTGGCCACCACCTGCTGCGACTGAGCCAGCTGGGCGTCTATCCGAGGTAGCTGATCCACCGGCGTTGCTATCCTCAGGCACGCCACGTGCGCCGAGAGCAGCTGTCCGTACAGCGGATGCCCCAGAATCTCCGCCTTGTACCTCGCGTTCTGCCAGTTCACGGTGCCCTCGGATGCCCCTACGCCGACTCCACTCTCGGTCCCGGTCGCGAGGCCTTCGCTCTTGGTGTTGTCGCTGGACGGAGGCTCGGCCCCGCCGCCGGACACGATCGAGTCCGCGGGTGCTGGAACGCTATGGAGGGACTGCTGGGGGGAGAGCCATTGGTGGTGGGTGGGGGTGGAGGTGGAGTCAGCGGCGGTCATGTGGAGGTTGAGGAAGTTGGAGCCGTCGGCGGCGGAGGGTGCAGTGGCGGAAAGAGAGAACTGGGCGGGAGAGGCGGGAGCCTGCTCGGTTCGGAGGAGGGCTGAGTTGAGCCAGTTGGGGGCGGCGTGGTCGGGGTCGACTGCGGAAGCGGGTTCCGGGGTATCGGGCTGGTCGGAGAAGTGGATGGAGGAGAGGTCTTGAGCTGTGAGGTGATCGTTGTAGGCCATGTCTGTGGACTCGAGAGTTCTGTTCTTCTGCATACGAACAGTAGAATACTCGAAGAAGAAGAAGAAGAACTGATTATGCAGGCGATGAAATCATGGTTAGGTGAAGGAGGGAAAGGGAGATTGGAGTGGGTTCTAAGCTAAGCTTATATATACAGAGGTCTCATGGAGGCTTGTAGAGAGAGAGTTGCAGTGAAGAGAAGGAGTGGTTTTCAGGGGAGAAGGAGACGATCGGAAAACAGCTTTCTGTGCTTTGCTTCGAGCCGTTGACGAGTGGAAGAAGAAGTCGCCGGTTTTTAATTCTTTTTTTTTTTTTTGGGTATGATTAATTAATTAATTACTTAATTGCCCGTAACTAGCAATGCCTAATTACCCTACACTTACCACTGTAGGGATGGCAATGGCACCGGGCAGACCGGTATTTCGATATCTGGACCCGCCCCACGTCCTCCGCTGGCGGGATAGAAGTGTGGATCCACTCTGTTAACAGGAAAAATTAATAGTTATTATGTAAAATGTAATTTAAAATATAATATGAAAGTATGTATTCATAATAGTATAATTAAATAAATTTAAATAAATTAAAATTTGACATAATTTAGATAAAATAAAATAATTTTTACTGAATTTATTAAAAGCATTTATAAATTAAGTAAAATTAAATTTAAAATACATAATTAGATAATGTAATATAATATGAACGAGATGGTGCGAGTTAGACAACTTACCCAGTCTCGTGCACCGATCAGGTAGGACCCACCCCAAACCGAGGCAGTGCGGTGTGGAACAATGGGTCTGAGGTAAAATTGCTTTCCCTAACCAATGTACTACGGGTTTATTTGTTATACAACGTATTCTATTATTTAATAAAATTGATAAAAAAAATGAGCTTGTAAATGACTAAATATAGTCTGAATGGCAGTTAATTTTTCGAGTACGTGAATTAAATTATCTTTTCTCCTTCACCTCTGGTTTTGGTTTTTTTCTAATTTTCTATATTTTCATTAATATAATTGGCGAAGATTGGTAAAACATTTTTTCGTTGACAAAAGATTTGTAAAATATATTTTTTTAAAAGGAGTGGAGGGCGTTGAAAACAGTATCGTTTACTTCCGAGGACGTGTAATCGCCAATTGGCTATTTCCCCTAAACACATTAATTTATTTACCAAATGGACGTCTGATTGGTCGTTGCCTGGAATCTTACGGCAAAGGAAACCACACGTGGCACCTGCTAAGAAGTCTCGTGGGGCTATAGTCTCGGTTGGGGAAAATTGAGCGCGTGAGGGAACAGTTCGTTGACGCTCCGACCAGCGCGTAGCCGTAGGTGCGGGTAGAGGCTACAACGCCACAAAATTTTCAGTCAAAGATCATACCATATATGTGACGCTGATATAATATATTTATTTAGTCGAAATTCATCACTTACATATTTTTTTAATTGGAGCTCATCATTTATTAGGATGTTAAATATTTTCTACTATTTATAAATTATTTCTAATTAAGATTCATTATTTATTTAAAAAGTTTTTATATTTTTTTAAAATTTTTTAAAATTTAATAAGTATAATTGTATAATTATTGATGATACATTAAATCTCGATTTGACGGATATACCACATTAATATTGCTTATATAATATGACTGCTTCACTGAAAATTTTCTCCTACAAGGCAGCTGCTGAGCCGCAGTTTCCACAGGCTCCACCGACACGCCCTCAGGTGCGTGGGCCTAGTCTCCAAGAGCTTTTAATTAATCAATTTGGCTCGCATGATAAGGTATTTATTTACCTTCAACAAAAGTCTCGGACTCTAGTCCTTGTAAAGAAGGAAAACTAATACTGTGAGAGTTTTACCCCTTAATTGATCAATTTGACTAGAACTGGATTAGTTAGTAGTACAAAAAACTTATGGATAACAATGCACGCAAAAAAAAATGTTGGTGAGGAAGACGCGGTGGACAATATCTACATTTTTAATATATATTATGCAATATTTAAAAATATGATGAATTTAATGTAATTTTAAAGAAGGGATTGGTGGGTAATTCTATCTGGTTATTTGAAATAAAATCGCGTCAATCCAGTCACATAATAAACTAAATGACGTGCTGAATGATTTACCATCATTTTATCTGTATTCAACAAATTTTACAATCGAAATTTTTTTCAGATACCATAATCTCATTTATCACTTATAAATTATATGGATAAATACGGCTCGGTCCAATAATATCGTCCTAGAAAATTAAGATTTCATGAGTTTCGTTTATGTATTTTTTATGTCATGGGTATCCGGATTTGTCCGATTAATCCCCACAGTCATGTACGCACGTCTACAATCATACATTACGAGATAAATCTAGATATGTTAGTTGGCCATTATGGGATTTGACGTTGGATAAGAAAGTCATTTCACCTCCTCCTTATCATCATGAATTCCATTTAAGTAGACATTATTGTCGCCTTTTATTTCACTCTACCCTCTTCATTTCTAGGCACGCTTTCATTTTAACTCGAAAAGGTATAACGTTAACGAGACGATGATTAAAGTTTTCTTTATCAATAAAATGAGAGCAGTAGTAGCAGTGACTCAGTCACTATCTGCTACGTAATATTTGGACTTTAGGTTCAACCGCGAACATATCAGACGGACTAAATAACTAGTGCTAGTACCGATCCCATCAACTTAGTACCACCAAAGATTTAGTCTAATTTAAGAAGTTATAATCCACTAAAGTATAGTCTCAAGTATAGACTCGAACTTGTAATATTAATTTCACCAAATTACGTGAGAGTGAGATTAACACTGTTAGGCTACCACCTTTGATGGATGACTAGGATTAAACTTAACTAGTGCCGACACGTGGCCAGGCATCTCCGGCGACGTGCCGGCTAGCACAGAGAAAAGAAAAAGCGCAGAAAAGGAGAAACTTGCGGGGAAGAGACGGGGGAAGGACCGGGGCCTCTCTCCCCGCCACTCACGGGGCAAAAACTCACCGGACACGCGTCAGCACGAACCCTGGGCTGGGAGTTGGACCACAGCGGGGTGGGGGGCACCTGAACAAAGCACGCGCCACGTCTGATTTAATCGCGGCCGTACATTTGGAGATGTGGGCCAGCACCCTTGCCTGGGGACCACTGGAATTCCCGTCTCTGACAGCCGCCGGCTTAATTAATCAAAGGTTATAGCGTGGCCCCCATCTTCGTAGGATAGGTGGGTCCCAAGTCTAAGAGATTGATCAACTAGAAATATTTCATATTTAATTGGTCACAAATTCGCGATATAAATATTATTTAAATTATAATACGTATAAAATTTTTATAAATTTTAATGGTCAGCTTGATCTGTGTCAAACTATGAAATGATTATTTACTCCATGTCAAATTATTTTATATTAAGAAAAAAGTTAATTTTTTAATTTGAATAATTAAATTTAAAAATTTAATAAGTTCTAATTAATAATATTCTTTTAAAATAAATTCTCTTTAATATTTGAATTCCTGATTTTATATAATTTAATTCTTCAGAAATTAACTATTTCTAAACTGTAGGGAAAAAAATTAATGGGCTATAATAATTCTAGTAAATAAATTATATTCACGGCGAGTGTTCTTCACCCGGCTTTGATGAGACTGGGGAATGACCTCCCAGGCCGTATTTTTCTTGAGATTAAAAAAATTATCTGAACAGTTGGTGGTGGTTAACAATTGGCCACCTGTCGAGTTCTAAGAATCCTGTCGAGAGATCCCTTGGGAAGGCTGGGGAGCTTATCACCTACTTCGCACTTCAGATTGCGTGGCAGTTCCAAAACTTCTGGTTGGTGGTCCCACCACAGATCAGCGGAGCTGTCCGCCTACACCTAACCACGATCACTGCCTAAGAGATTATTCCCCTGAGGATGGGGCGTCTGATAAAAGAGTAAATACGTGGTACATAATGAATAATCAGTTGGTGGTATAAATTACAATTTAAATATTAATATGTATAAAATAAATACTTAAAAATTATAAAATTTACACGTGTTAATATTTGAGTAAATAATATATGAGAATGCAGTCAAACTAATTTTTTATTTAAACTTGTTTTGATTGGTTCTTACATATTCATGGTGAACGTGTATTGCACGCAGAATATTTAGTCTGTATCAATAGTATTAATTTTTATGGTGTTTATGATCATACCTGAAAATCTAATTATTTTTTACTTATTCAAATTTAGCTTAGATCTACCCAGAAGAAATCTTTTAATAATAAGTATCTTATTTAATGGGTAGTGACGTAAATTCACGGAAACGTTAAATTTCAGATCTACTAGATAAAAAATAACCTTAAATTTATAAGAAAATTAAATAGTACCACATAATAATTTAAATTTTTAAATAAAATCAGCTTAAAATATTACAAGATCCGCTAATATTAGTATAATATCCGAACTTTTTAATCCCGACAGCCACTTATAAACTCCATTGGTCTACAATTCCCCGGTAAGAGGTCTTGCACACGACAATATGCTCACGATAATAATTTAACGAGAAATAACAATTATTTAATTAAAGTAAGAAATAAATATCATTATAGCAATATCCCTCGTTGTTTCCCACAATTTAATTATTAATATCTGAACACTTTAATCTCAACTACCACTCATAAACTCCATTGGTCTGCAATTCCCCACTAAGAGGGCTTGCACACGACGATCTGCTCACATAATAATTTAACGAGAAATATCAATTATTTAATTAAATTAAGAAATAAATATCATTATAGCAATCTCCTTCGTTGTTTCCCACTATTTAATTATTAATATCCGAACGCTTTAATTCCGATAACCACTTGTAAACCCATTGGTCTGCAATTCCCCAGCAAGAGGGCTTGCACGCGACGATCTGCTCACGATAATAATTTGACGAGAAATATCAATTATTTAATTAAATTAAGAAATAAATATCATTATAGCAATCTCCGTCGTTGTTTCGCCCTATTTAATTATTAAATAGGAGCATTTAATAATTTCTAGCGGGGCCCACCCGTTTAACACGAGCCAACAATGGAAAGTCCTGTCATGTCCCCTTTCCTGTGACCTAATTTCGATTTAATAGTTGTTTAGTAGGTGGTTGGCTTTAATTTAAATCAATAATTAATTTAAAAAAGCATATAATTGAAATCGATCAATACGTAGCAGGTTAAAGTTTACTTGACCATGAAATAAAAAATAGTTCCACTTTAAAATATAGAAAAAAGTCATATATATATTACGTAATTTCTTTACATCACATATTACAATGTTTGTCTGTAAAATTCACGGCAATACGATATTATATAGATAAAAACTTAATGATGTGACTGGTGAACTTTACATTCAAAAAATATAGAACTTTTATATTACAACCATTTTACTTATACCTACTAAACTTTATGGACAAATCTATATTTTTTTTTCAAATACCACAAATTTCACGTTCCCGCCCAATTTCATAAGAAAATTTTACTATATTTTAAATTTTTCTTGAAATTTTAATTTTTTCTATAATTTAATAATACTTTAACCAAACGCAGCCTAAAAGTCTAATATGAAATTTGTCTCGTCTCATGATGCACTACTCTCTGAATACTTTCATTAACTTACCATTAAATTAAGAGTTGTTTGTCCAAAAAATTGCAAACTATTTAAGAATTTATCACGAACTCTTTTTTTCCTAGAAAATCGTGATCTATCGAAAATTCCCTAATCTACCATGAACCTTTTTTTTTGCCTAAACTCCTAATCTATCACAATGTTAATTTTGATCATTAATTTTTAACGTGTATTGTTAATTTTATTGATTATGCAAACAAAATTTGATATGGCATTAAAAATACGGAATAATTGTTTGCACGTCCATCCTCATGATAAAATAAAGAATTAGATAATAGTTATTTTTTATGACCAGACGGTTGCCACATGTGATGCAACGTCAGGCTTTATTTGCATAATCAGTAAAATTAACAATACACATTAGCAATTAACAGAAAAAATTAACGACGTGATAAATTAGGAAATTCTTGAATAGTTAGTGATTTTTTAGGCAACAAAATAGTTCTTAGTATATTAGAAATTTCTTAAATCGTTCATTTTCTAGGTTAAAAAAATAGTTCGTAGTAAATTGGGGAATTCTCGAATAGTTCATGATTTTTTGGACAAATAACCTTAAATTGAATATACGCTCTCAACCAAATTCTAGGTTGAGTTGATTTCACACGTTTTTCTTTCAAGTGTATTAATGGGTAGGAGAGGAAAAGGATAGAAAAGACCTTTGAAACGATAGAGAGGCAATCCGATGTGAGCTGATTTGATCCAATCCAAGTCGGTCCAAAACCCAAAATCACGAAGGGAAACTTATAGTCACGCGTGAAGGTTCGATTCGACTCTTCCACGCTCAAGTTATACCAACTGGCATGAAAAAGAAGAGGGAGAAAGTGGTAAATGAAGAGAGAATTAATGTTTGAAAGGTAAAATGATTGCTCGTCAGAGGGTTAATGTGGTAATTACTGGAGTGAACCGTTGATCGGCTGTCACGTGTCCTTCAATGAACGGTATAGATCTTCTTAATGTAGTGCTAGGACGAGCTTGTCCCTGCACATATATTTCCTTTATCAAAGTGAAATCTCATTCGAATACAATATATGGAGAAAATGCATCATTTAACGGTTTTACGACCTATCAGATCATCTAACTCGAATCACATCATTTAGGTGCTATTTATGATTATAGATATAAGATGGGGCACGCTCAAAAAAAAAAAATAAAAACCTCAAATGTAAATTTCAAAATTAATCTGTAATCATCGACTTCTGCTAAAAAGTAGTATGTAATGATAATTTCATTCTAATTTTGTATATAAAATTAAAAAATAATTAAGACCGGGTAAGACTAATCTTAGATTTTGGTAAACATAATTTTTCGGATGTTTTTCTTCTAGGGAAATGCATGCACCTCCTCCTAATCATATTAAGGCTTATACGTAAATTACCGTTTTAATGTTAACAGTAAGGTAGTCAACAACAAAGCGTGAAACTTATTCCCTTCACGGGTATAACACATTATTTTTGTCTGATGGCTCGACATGCAATCGTACAACCTCATAATTCGACAAAACGTGACATAATTTCGAAGTGACAAAATGTGGGACATGCGATCATCTTGACAAGGAGTTTGGTTTAAGGGGGTCCCAATGTTAGCAAACTTGACCATAAGAGCTGGGTCATTAACTTCTTCTTGGACTGCAAAGTCCATGGAAAAACCTTAGAACTCTTGCATTATATTTTTTTATCAGGAAAAAAAATATATTTTTAAGACAATTATTAGTTTTTTTTTTGTTGTATCATGAAATATAGTTTCCACTTGTTTTCTTATCTCGATTATGCATTTCTCTTATTTACACTTCAGGCGCATCGAAAGATAATCATATTTATCGACGCGAATTAATTGAGACTGTAAGACATCTCTTGCTCATAAGTAAGATCCCGTATTCAAGTCTTGTAAATAGAGAATATTCATACTTTGAGAGCTTTACTCTCTTGGTGGGCAGACCTGCTAGCTCGATCATGGATTAGTCAGAGTCCAATGAACTTTTCTGGATATCGCTGGTATTTGACGGGATCCTTGGTTTGTTCTCATCGAGTGTGCTGGTGAATGAAGATTTGGGTAATGTTTAAGTAACTTGCAAGAAAATCGGGTCTAAGATTGTAGTCTATATCGATCTTCTGATATTTAATTCAGAGAACTGGCAGAAGTGTGAATGAATAGAGAGCCCCATAGTGCAGGGTGTATTCATAGATCTTGAAGTGGTAATTCCTCTCAGAGCTGTAGGTGGGAGCCAGACTTCATGAGCTGGTTATTGGTTCGACTGAGGGAGTCAGTCGGAATACTGAGAAGTTGGTTGGATGCCCAATGCCCTCATCTCAATCAATGGAAATTATATGAGTAAAAATCTAATTTCTAAGACTGAAATATGATTAATGGACATGAGGACACTCCGGTCCAGTTTTTACTGGGATTCCTTATCACCGGTAAAAGATTTAAACTAAAATTCTACCAGGGCTAATTGCAGATGTACCGTGTTATTTGATTTATTTTGCTATGACTAACATGGCATGTTCCAACTATTATACATCTTGACTCGTAATTTTCGTGAACATTTTTTCCTGAATCATCCTGAGCAATAATGAAATTCTCGGCACTGTATTGGAAAAAAATTTGATTCCTCGATAGTCCTTAACAAGAAAAGAAAAACAATTGATCGTGATCGAGATAATATGATTTTTGGCTCCGTCTAGGGCTTGACTGGACGTAATATCATGTCAAGTAGGGGGCCCCATCTATGTGAACCAAATAGGCAAAGTCTTTGGCTTCCCCTTCACTCTAATAATGGTGCAATAGTAGTCTAATTTTGAATTTGACAAAATGGGAGCAAATCCCAATGAAGCTAGATTATGATATTTGTCTCCACATCGCAAATAGCCCGATTCCTGTTGCGCATGATATGTGCCGAGTAATTGACTGCTTCTCCCACAATCAGCTGTTACTGATATAAATGGTCTTCTCTCATAAACAGACTGAACACACACTCATTTATTCTCATATTCTCATATCCGTAGCTATAAAATCTTGTAGCCATGCGTCCCACCAACAAGATATACCACATGAGATGTCAGATCTTCCGGTTACCAGCTACAACCCTAAGCGAACTCGGCCCGATTCGAGTTCCTTCATATCATGCGAATCCGGGTTAAGATTGACTGTTGCACGAATAAAATGAAGGTTGGAATTCGATTTGGTGAGATTATGGAGGGAATATGGGAAAGGGTGAGAGACCCTCGATAAGATAAGATGTTCTCATGGGGTGTGACTATTATGGAAGGCATTCCACCTCGTTGCTTCAAGGTGTGCTGTTCATTTCTCCAGATGCTCCAAAATGCATCCAATCAACCTCAAAAAAAAAAAAAAAAGAAGAAAGAAACAAGCATTTAACATAGTCAATCACGGTTCACTTCATGCTTTCCCGATTGGAATTTGGAATCTTTGCATTTGGATAAGGTTCCTTGATGGAGCTTGGAGTCTTTCATGCCATTAGATATAATCTTCCGGGGCGATCCGATCTTCTCTAGAGGTGCAGGAACCCTAAATGTTTCTCTGAGTCGCTCATGGTCTTCGGGAAACCGACAATCTTATAGTCCTCCCTTGTCGTGACGATGGACCGCAACAGTAACATTTACAGTGAGGTAGTTCCTACCACGAGGAATCGCCGCTTTCAACATGGAGCAGCAATAATTATTTGAAACCACGGGTGGTTGGACTACAAACTTGACGCAATACAGAAGGTTGGGAAGTATCTGATAATTACTCTGCGTCGAGAAGACGGGCTCTGTATATCGTTGATCCCTTGGTTGTGTTCCTTCCCCAACACACAAACACAAACGTGCACGGCTCATGGTTTGTCACAAACACACACTTTTTTTTTTTCTTTTTGATGTGTACGCATTTTAGCCAAAAAGTCAAATGAGCCTTCATAAGTCTAAGTTCGAGCAGCTCGGTCCATTAAAAAGATAAAAATCTTCTTAATATAAAATTTCTCCATTTATAAAATTTTAATTTGAATATTTTACTTTAAAAAAAGATATATTTTACTGTTACAGCGAAAGCAAGCATACTTTGCTCTGCAATCTATGCGTTATCTCTCAATCCCTATTTTGCAGTCTCCTGTCCTCATCTTCCCTTTGATGATACAATTATTGGGGGTAGGCGCAGGTGTGTCTCCAAACAGCAACCTAAAGCATCCTCTCCTCCTTTTCCCTTTTTTTTTTCAGATTTTATTTTTTCAGTCTATAAAAGATGATAAAAGAAATTGATAATAAAAATATATACAGAATTTTATTGATGAGAATGAAATTTAAGATTTATGAGTCACTGATTAGAATAATACTACTGTATCAAACTCTTTTTCTTGAAGACTCTAATTATATTTCTTGCAACTTGATGACCATTATATTGCCCTAAAAATCCCAAATGCCCAGATCTTCTGCTAGCCTTTCATTGAAGCTAGGGTTTTTTAGGGTTTCTATAAGAGCCCTAAGAAATCCAATCTCATCGAACTAAAAGGCGAACGAGTACCATAAAGAAACATGTTGAGTTCAACATATGGTCGAGCGGGTTTCATTTTCACTCAAACTTGGGATCGAGGAGAAATAGAGCAAGGTGCTGCATCAAGCAACCCCAAGTACTATGATGAACTTGGTGTTCACATATGAGTTAACACATACAATCAAGACGCAAAGGAAAATGCCCGTTGGTGTTGGACAGTGAGATCATGCAATAACTTAGCAAGGGGAGAACGAAGGTCCGGTACAATGATATCGTTCTAAACATGTTGTACTAATTATTCTCCTTTTTTTTCTTATCACTTTAAACTTATAAATTATTGTTGTAATTTAAAAGAAAAAAACTTGTTCGCGTATTTAATTTCATTATTAAATATATTTGTGAAAAATATTACATAATATGTTATGCGGGCATGTCCCATCCCTCCTCTTTCGTGGCTTTTTGCTCCTCGGTTCTTTGAGCAGTTCTTCAATAGCTAGAAAGGAAAATGAAAATGTGAAGGTGGAAAAAGTGCAACAGCGCAAAACATGCCGTGGGTTGTCCAGCTGGGAGCGAATCTTCTGTGCAACAGTATTTACGTAATATTATCAATTAATAAAATTTATATATTTTTAATATTTTTTTATAAAATTTTAAAAGTAAAAAAATATAAATAATTGAATTTAACCGATTGATGGTACCTTTTCCAAACTAGTTCATGTTTTGTAGGGAAAATTTTGGTTTCCTAGTTGAGAAATTCACGCCCTTCTCTAAGGTTGCATGCATGAATTTGCCCTCAAAATGCCCATATCATGGCGTCCTATTTTCCTTTTCGTCATGTACCGCTGACATTTAGAAACGCAGTGAGTTCTGACTAATTAGTCGGAGCCACGTAGGCCTATTAGAGAAGGTAAAACTCTTCCAATGTGAATTTTCTCCGCTCACAAGACTCAAACCTGACATATTATTTGATAGAAAGATGTGCTTAATCACCCAAATCAATCCATTTTGGTAAACACGCCCTATTTCTCAGTGCCTCATCGATGAGGCTTGGCAGGTATCTTTCTAGATCGACCTAACTGCTCCGCTTGCCTCATCGACTTTTCACATAGGATATGGGAGTTGGTTAATTGATCAAATCGACACAGTGACTTGGATGATTACAAATTGAGTATTCTTCATTTGCTTTCCACACAAACTTTTTTTATTAAAAAATAATTAATTAATTGGGTAAGCAAACTACGAATTTTCCGTCGTGCCAGGTTCGTATCTCCTCTACGTATTCATGTTGAAATATTTATTAGTATTGTCTCTTTCACCTCGAACATGGAAGACACCGCCTTCTGTGAGTTAAACTGGATTTTTTTTATAGTGTTACGCTAGTGGGGTTAGTGATTGTACTGGTTGCTCAATTCGTTCGATATGTTTGTATTCGAATAGGAGAGCCCATAATATTGTGTAACGGAATGGTAAGTGCGCGACTATCACTGTCCATCTTTTATGTTAAAAATAATCACTTTTATTACAAATAAAATCGTGGATCTAAAATGTGTATAGAAAAGAGTATCGGAGTCCCATTAATATGAATCTAAACTAGGACCTTCGAACTTCAAACCAGACACTATATCACTGTAATAGATTTCATTTCTGTATCTTTAATAAATTTAATTTCTGCTGGAAGATAATTTTGTGCATTTTTCCACCAATTTATATCAGCTGAAATAATCTGATTTCATTTTTGGTATGAAAGTGTCACAATGTAGAGAAACTTAATGGCTCATAAAGGCTAAAATTGAGAGGGTGAAACGATGGGATGGAAAGCATGCATGCGTTGAAAATGAGAAGATCATTTGTCAAGTCATCATGAAAATGAAACAACACTACATCCAAATAAAGAATAAAAAAAAATACAACGAGTGCTAATCAGACAAAATTGTCCATCAATCGCTCGTTGGATCGTTAAACAGATGTGTAACTATAGAACAACTGAATTATCTTCTTTAATTTGAACAGTTGGAGGCGAATCATTGTATTAAACTGTTGAACGGTCCAGTGATCGGATTACATACGCTTCCCATATGAGACAGCTTGCCGACACTTTGGCATGTGACTGTACATAACGCTGCGTGATCTTTATTCGTTTTTGAACTAGCGATGCTCGACCATCTCGACATCAGATTATCGCTTAAATCGGTCGGCAACGTGACACTCCGATGCCAAAATTGTAATAAATTATCATGTCGAACTTTCACCCGAGTGTGGCTGGTGAAAAGAAATACGGTGCAGGGGTTATCTTCTATTAAGTCCATCAATCTTTTCAAGGTTCCCTATCAAATCTTGTTACCCTTTGTTTTTCCCTTTTTCATTTTGCTATTTAATAATATTATTTTTTATTATACGTACGATCTAATATTTAAAAATTTGTTGGATTCTGATTAATAACAAGTTCAAATCCGGTCAACTATTATCTTGTTATGTAAATAGCAAATTCGTTTATTTATGACACTTAATCACGACTTAAAACTGACCGATTCTCGGCTTGATCTCAATAGTGACATTTTGGGTATATTTTATTTTCATTTTTTTGAGTGTGGCATAGCTTTCTATAATCCAAGGAAATTATTTTCGAAATTCCGGAAAAGGTATTTAAATATCTTGGTGAATTAAATAAGAAAATGAAGCTAGTTATATCCGCCAAATCAAATCAACATAAATTATTGACTAGGACTAAACAATAAAATAAAAAACAAACAATTCCCAAAAATAACAAAATATCATTCTAAAAAAATAAATAAGAAACAAGTGGCACGAATGGTTTAAAACAAAATAAATCGGATTGAGAAAAGAAAAAAAGGAGACAAAATTAAAAGAAAATATCAAAGTCGATCGTTGTTGTCGTTGTGTCCGCATGAGGAAATCGATGCTTTAATGTTCTTTTCATACGATCGCACGCCCCCGAAAGTGAAAACGAAAACCTGCCGCCATGTTTGTTCAGAGACCGACATTTTAATTAATGAATTAAAAGAGGAATGAACAAACTATGGAAATTGATTCGGATGATTTAACGTCTGTATTTTTATGTTAATATTAAATTTTTACATGGGTCTATAACAGTTTCGGGTCCGTTTTCATCTAAAAATCTAAATTGATGCGTAGTGATACCCAATTCTTTTATGAGCCCAAATTTATTTTCTAATCTAGTCTATATGGGATTTATATCCCAACACTCGTCCTCATGTGATAACATGTTTACACTTAATATGTGCAATTAAATACTCGTCTTCAACAAATGACATCGAGCTGGTATTTTTCTTCCAATCTCAGGTAAACTAACAGGAGGCGGGGCTCTCTTCCATCCTCGGGCTAAACATATAGTCGGGCCTAACCATTAACGAAACATTTTTTTCTTCCAGTTTCGAGTTTAACAGGTCATGAGTTTCACATTCGAGCTTGGTGTGGTGTGGGTCCAGGATCAACCAGTTATGATACTATATTAAATTTCTACACGGGCCTACAAGAGTTTCACGCACATTTCCACCTAAAAGTTTAAACTGATAGATTATGATACTTAATTCCTTTATAAATCCGAATTTATTTCCCAATCTAGTCGATATGAAATTTATATCTCAAGAATAACTTTTCGGATCTGTTCAATCGGAAGAATTTTGCTCTTTAGCTAGTCCGTTGAGCTTGAGATCAGTGGAGTCGAATCCGAATGGATTTTTGAATATCATATGTGAAGTGACGATCATGCCACATGTCACCGACAGCTTTACCTCCACCTAATTTACTGAACAACATTAATTTTGGAAAGTTGCTTTTTGATGTCACCCCGTGACAGGTGTCATGTAATTTTTCCTAGAAAAGACACACGGAAAAGTAGGTTTTTACGGGTTCCGGTTTAATCAAGCAAGAGCCATCAATACCAAAAGGAAGAGCTTGCTCCTATAAGGGATTTCTTGAACTCACTCGAGCTTCTTCTCTTTCCCCCAGTGCACGGACCAGGACTGTGCATGGGTGTAGGGTAAAATCGAAACTGGTGAGAACTTACTTACTGGATTGATTATGTGGGAAGAATCCCTATAGAATTTGGATAAAAAATTAAGGAACCGGTTCCAACTTATTCCGGTTCCAATCCTAATGTACGGGGTACTTGAAACCAACTATGTAGGAATTGACTCGCACAGTT